>NW_004624903.1:1373483-1439727 GCF_000247695.1 Heterocephalus glaber
TCTAGATTCAGAGTTTAGCTGCTTTCTACAGAAACACCCCTCTTAACACACACACACACACACACACACACACACACACACACACACACACACACACACCCCTATCCATTAGTGACTGCTCTCCTTGAAATTCAATTAACCCTGATTTCACCTGGTGCCTCCCTGGGGATAGTCTCTACTTTCAACTAAATCCCTTCTGAAAACTGTCAGTTCCCTCCCTCTGTTGATGAAGTGCTCTTTAAATACTCAACTTGTCTACTCAAATTGGCCATTGTATTTATTTTACCAGAGTATCTCTGGATTGCCTTGGGGTGAGGACAATCTGAGAAAAAATGGTATGACCTAAGTGTGTGGCTATCTATGCATGTTTGTGGGGGTTGCTAAAGACCTAAGCCATCAGCTGACAAAGGTTTGCCCTCCAGCTTCCAGAGAGGTGTTTGTTAATTATATAATTAGTTATCTAGTGCCAGTAAGACCTGGAAATATAATAATGCTGCAATTGGCCTTCTTCCCTTAATAAAAAGCTAACACTTATTGAACACTTACTATGTGCCAGGCACTATTTTAAGTACTTCACATATTTTAACTCAGTCAATCCTCAAAACAATCCTATGACATAGTTACTATTTTTATATCTGCAGTGTACTGATGAGGCACAGACACATTAAGCAACGTGCCCCAAATTACACAGCTAATAAGTGACAAAGTCAGGATTTGAATCCAAATATAGTAGCCTGGTTTTTAAGCCCATGCTTTAATATGTCTCTCAAAGAACATCAACTCTGCCTGTCATCTACAGAGGGGAAGAGGGAAAAAATATCTGAAAAGAAAAACAGAAGAGAAACAAAGACCAAAAAGTGCTTGCAGTGGGAAAGGGTAGAATGACACTAACAACTGCTCAATAACATTCTGGCTACAGCCTACTCCTGCCTAGATATTGTTCTGTTTGGTCTTTAGCCTGAAACTTTTTGTGTTAAATTTCCATCTTCTTAATAACTATGAGAACTTCAAGCTTATTTAATTTCTGCCCATCCTTCAAAGCCCAGTGCAGTTTCCCCCTCCTCCATAAAGCCGCCATATCCATCAAGTCTATAGTAATCTGTACTTTAAATTTTTTACACTTATTTTCTGTAATGTTCATTTGGCTCTGACTCACATTCTTAGCCTCACATGCATATATGTCTCATTTTATCAACCATATTTGTAAACTCTTCAAGGAAAGGGGCTAACACATTTCTCTTGCATCTTCCATAATTCTGAGCATGAAATATAGCAAATAATAAGCACTCAATAAATATTTATTGGTTGACTGGCTGAAAAGGTCAGAGACTGCATCTAATCTTGGTTAACTCCCACATCATTTAGTGGAGAACTATGCATTTCATGTGTACCCAATAAAAATTAATATTACAAAATCATCCAAAAAGGCTTTATGGAGTTTCTACAGAGTGCAGACAATAGTGCTATGGGAATAGAAATGAAATAAAAGACAACTTCTAACTCAGAAGAGCTCAGCTTGATTCTTCAGGAAGTCTTCTCTTACTACTTCAATTCATACTATTTCCTTTCTCTGAATTTCTGCTGCATTTGAAGTCAGGACCAGTTATCACTCAATTGTTTTGTCTCCCTCAATTTGATTATGAACTTCTTGAAGGAAATAGATGGCACTGTGGTGGAAACATAATAGAATCTCAGTATTGGAATGGCCTTTGGAGTCTTCCCTATAGTCAAGCTTCCTATTCAATGCAAGAATCCCTTTTGCAACAGCCCTGATGTAGCTCTGACTTAACTCTGTTTCCAGTAACCAGAATTAAGTAAAATAGGAAACACAAGAGAAAGATTAAGTTCAGAGGCAAGATAATGAGTTGAATTTTTACTGCATTCAGTTTAATATGATTGTTAGACAACCAGGACAAACAGCTGAAATGCAAGCCTCAACCTGAAGGGGAAGGTTAGGTCTGCAGGTAGAGACTTGGCATGGAACTGAAATACTAAGATTAGGAGTACCAAGGATGGGCTAGATATACAGAGCACTTGCCTAGCATGAGGTGGAGCACTTGCCTAGCATGAGTGAGGTCCTGGATTTAATCCCCAGCACAAGAAAGGAAAGGAGAGGCCAAGTGTGGTGGCACATGCCTGTAATTCCAGCACTCAAGAGGCTAAGGCAGAAAGCCACAAGTTTGAGGCCATCCTGGACTACATAGTGAATTCAGGGTCAGCCTGAACTACAAAGCGAAACCCTGTCTCAAAAAAACAAACAAAAAATAAAGGAAAAGAAAGGAAAGACTGCCGAGGAGAAAGGAGACAAGGACCAAGTCTCTGAGAATTCCTCCACTTGGAAGATGAAAAGAGAAATCAATGAGGTGGAAAAACAGGAAGGCAAAAGAGAGGTTGGTCACTAGAGTCAATGGAGGACAAAGCACTGACGTTACAGAAGATGAGAATGAAAAACTTACTTTGTCTGGTGATGAAGATGCCAGATCTTTGACATTTTTTTGAGGTGCTGGAAATCAAACCCAGAGCCTCAAGTATGTTAGGCAAAAGCTCTACCACTGAGCTACACCCTACAGACTTTTGATGACCTAGGAGAGAACAGTCTCAGTGAAGTAGGGTCTATTTTTGCTCATTCTTATTAGCCCCAACACCTAGCACAGTGCCTAGCTCAATGTGTATTTGTTGAATGAATGAATGAATGAATGAGGTAAATTGCAGGTCCTGCTACAAACAAGAGGTTATGGGAAAAAAGAAAATAATTAGAACACTTAGTCTTTTTTCTTTAAAGCAAGAGGAGAATGTAAGTGATGGTAGAAATGTTAAGATGAGAAAGAGCAGTTGAGGGCTATGTTCCTTCCCCCAAATTATGAGGTTCATCTAAGATTCTCACAGAATGACAGCAAAAACTCTCAATAAATAACACCTATAAACTCTGGACAAAACACTTACCTGTGCTTGCACACACATACATGAGCACATGCGCACACACACACACATCCTACCAGAAGGCTCCAGAGAGTGAACAAATGCAAGCAGATTTCTAGAGGGCAGTTGGAACATGAAATAAGAGATCAGAATAGGGTGAGTTTCTTTTTTTATGGCTTTACAGCTTTAGCCTGAATGCAGGTTACAATCACTGGGCAAACCACTAAAATTCCATTAGGAAATCATCTTTCTAGCCTGATGAACCAGAGGACAGAGCTTGGGACAATTCCGGTCTCTGGAAAAAAAGGAGAAACCTGAGAGAGGAGAGATTCTGAGAAAAGGAGCCCTAAGTTATCTGTATAAATTCTTTTCAAGGTGCATCCTAAACCATAAATGGATAGGATAGATGCAAAGCAGTTCCAAAGACTAAAAGAAAGGCATTAAGATTTGAGCTGTTTCTGTTGCCTGCCTTGCAAGTGCAGGGTCCCGAGTTCAATCCCTGGTACAAAAAAAAAAAAAAAAAGATTTGAGCTGTCATCCAGCACAGCCAAAGTTAAGTGCAGTTTGAAGCTAATCAAGTTGTCTGCCTGCAGAAACAAGTATATCTGCACTCTTCATGGAATATAACAGAATCCAGATTTCCACAACGTAGCATTCCAATGTCCAAGAATCCCTTTAAATTTAATCTATGAAGAATCAAGAGGGCCGGGGATTTAGCTCAGTCGTTCCACTGCCTGACCCACAAGCACAAGGACCTGAGTTTGATCCTTGCTACCAAAAAAAAAGAAAAAAGAAAATGTGACCCATTCTCAAGGGAAAAGAAAGCCAACCTTGAGATGATGATGATACTTAAATAAGAGAGAAAAAAATACCATAATAATAAATTTAAAGGAAAGAAATCTCAAGAAATAGAAAATATGGAAAAGAACTAAATGGAGATTGTAGAACTGAAAAATATAATATCTAAAATGAGAAATTAACTGGATGGACTTAATAGAATGAAATAACAAGGGAGTCAAGGAAATTGAAGATATACAGTGGTACCTCGGTCCATGAACTTAATTCTTTCCGTGATTCTGGTCACAAACCAAATTGGATGAGAACAGAATCAAATTTCCCCATAAGATCAACATTGAATCTACAAAGAATTTGGTTTGGTTCTCTTCCAATTCAGACAAGTGGTAATAAAAGTGTCAAATCTAAAGAGAGAAAGGATTGAAAAACTGAACAAACATCTCAGACCTTTAGTACAATATCAGAGGTTAAGCATTTGGTGCAGGGAGTGGGGTGCAACAGGAGTCTCGCTATGTTGCCCAAGCTTACCTGGAACTCATGATCCTTTTGTCTCAGCTCCCAAGTCAGAGGTCTAAAATCTATGTGATTGTAGTTCCAGAAGGACAATAAATGGTCAGAAACATTATTTGAAGAAACAATAGTTGAATAATGATCAAATCTGGCAAAAGCCTTTTGTTTTGTTTTGTTTGTTTGCTTGTTTTGAGATAGAGTCTCATTATAGGCTGGCCTGAAACTCGAAAGCCTCCCAAATGCTGGGATTACAGGTGTGCACTGCCATGCCTGGCAAGAGACATGCATCGACACATTCAAACTGCAAAGCTCAAACGGAATAAACATGAAGAAAACTGCACCTATTCTTAGCATAGTCCAACTGCTGAGAACCAAGAGAAAATTCTAAAAGCATCCAGAAAAGAACCACATTGGATATAAACCTTCAAAATACTATCAGCTTTAGGAATTATGGAAACTAGAAGACAGTGAGGAAAAGTCTTAAAATTGCTTGGAAGAAAACTATCATCAACCTGGAATTTTTTTTTCAGGGCTGGGGAAGGAATCCAGGGCCTTGCACATACCAAGCAAGTGCTTACCACTGAGCTATATCTCCAACCCATCAACCTGGAATTCTAGATTCAGTTAAAACTTTTATCCTTTCATCCTTTAAGAATGAAGGCAAAGGGCCAGGGATGTAGCTCAGCGGCACAGTGCCTGCCTGGCAAGCGTGAGGTCCTGAGTTCAATCCTACAAAAAAAAAAAGAAAGAAAGAAAAGAAAAAGGATGAAGGCAAAATAAAGACAACTTCAGATTTAAAAATCGGGGGGAGTCTCTCCCTGAACCTGGTAGTGTACCTGTACTCCCTGCTGCTCGGGAGGATGAAGCAGGAGGATTATTTGAACCTCAGAGTTTAAGGCCAGCCTGGGCAAAACAGCAAGACCAGTAAACACACACACACAATGCGTATAAGTCTTTATACTTGCTGTTCCCTCTGTCTGGAATACAAAGACTCTCTTCTAGTCTCTTTCCTATCTTCAGCTTCCTAACTCTTATGCATCCTTTTACATCTAATTTTCAATGCCTCTTCTTCCAGGAAGCTTTTCTGATCCCCCAAGTTCAAGTGAGATAACTTTATTCTATACACCTATAACCCACTTGCATTTTCCCCATCTTAACACTTACCATACTGTACATAAATGCTTGTCTGTGAACTCCACTAAATTATATGCTCCATGAGGGCAAGCACTTTGTTTTTCCTATTAGTGTATTTATAGTCCCTGGTATATAATAGGCACTTGATTATTAATTTACTGAGTAAAGAACAGAATATAATTCCAAAGTATTTTTTCCTTTCTATTACATCAGGTTTACATCATGGAGAGAGAAGTCTTTTTTTTTTTTTTTTTTTTTGTACCAGGGATCAAACTCGGGACTTCCCGCTTGCAAGGCAGGTGGCAGAACCACTGAGCTAAATCCCCGGCCCAAGAAGTCTTGACATTACTATAAGACTCACCACTATTATACTGTCTTAATTTTTTTTTCTTTTTTCTAGTACTAGGGATCAAACTCAGGACCTTTCATTTGCAAGGCAGGCGCATTGCCACTGAGCTAAATCCCCAGCCCCATACTGTCTTAAATTTTATGGGGAAGAGTACTACTCTGCCATAAAAAGATAAACTTGAATCATTTGTAGGAAAATGGATGCACCTTTAGACCATAATATTAAGTGAAATAAATCAGAAACACAAGCTTATATATCACATGGTTTCTCTTATATGAGAGAAATAAATAGTAAAAATAAAGAGTAAAACAAAAGATAGGTAATTAGAAAGTATGGAGATAGATCTTTCTCAAAGGGGAAGAGGATCGAGAGATGGAGGAAGTTAGCTCAGTGGCGCTGTGCCTGCTTCACAAGTGCAAGGTCCTAAGGTCCTGAGTTTGATCCCTGGTACCCCCTCACCAAAAAAAAAGAGATAGAGGGAGGGTGAGTAAGGGGAAGGAAAGGGCATGAAAAAAGGAATTGGTATGTGTTATGTACATGTAGCAACTCAACACAAGAAATGTAAACATTATGTGCTGCAGACATATACAAAACAAAAACAAACACAAAAAAACCCCAAAAGGATCAAGAGCTGGGTGGTCAGAGGAGGGAGGGAAGGGACAAGGGTAAAAAAAAAGGAATTAAGAGTGTTATGTGCACGTACCAACTCCACACAAAGCATGTAAACATTATGTACTACAAACACGTACCAATAAAATAAAATTTTTAAAAAATTTATGGGGAAATCTATCATTCATGGAACAAATTGCAGCTTTCATTGTACTATCATTTCCTCTGATTACTTAAGCAATTACTTTTTTGGGATGACTATATGTGCTTTACATAGACTTTTGTTATTTAATGCTTGTGCAAATACCATTTCAAGATAGATGACTAACAATACAGAAATGATTAAACTATGGTACATCCCACTGATAGACTATTACACAAGCACTAAAATTATATTTATGAACCTCTGTTATTATTTGAAAATATACTTATATGTTAAATGAGGAAAAGACCAAGAATACAAAAGTATATGTACAACTGATTGCAACAGTTTTTTGTAATTCATGCAGATAGGTCAGGCGTGGTGGCACACACCTGGAATCCCAGCACTTGGGAGGGTGAGGCAGGAGGTTCACTGTGAGTTCAAGGCCAGCCTGGAGTACATAGCAAAAAACCTGTCTCAAAAAAACAAAATAAAAAAATTAATTTTTTTAATACTGGTAAAGTATATCAAAATATTAACTCTGGTTTTCATTGGGTAGTAAGGAGTATTTTTAATTTTTTCTGTATTCACAAGTTTTCTTTAATAAACACGTATAACTCCTATAGTGGGATAAGGGACTTTATTTTTTTTAAGTTTAAAATGGAAAGACTCAGGGTAGATAGAAGGTCCCTGGTACACCACATTGTAATCACAAGAAAAACAGAACTGAGGGCCAGGGATTTAGCTCAGTGGTGCTGCCGCCTGCCTCGAAAGCGCGAGGTCCTGAGTTCAATCCCCAGTACCAAAGAAAGAAAGAAAAGCAGAACTGTGTCTAAGCCTCCTTTCTCTTTAATTTATATCTTAATGGCCTGATACCACTTACAGATTAGTACACTTTTTTTTCCTATACTGGGGATCCATCTCAGGACCTTGCGCTTTTGAGGCAGGCACAGTGCCACTGAGCTAAATCCCTGGAGGCCCCAACCACTTACAGATTAACGGAGGACATGATCTGTGTGTGTGTGTGTGTGTGTGTGTGTGGGTGTGGGTGTGGGTGTGGTACTGGGATCAAACTCAGGACCTCAAGCTTGGGAGGCAGGCATGGTGCCACTGAGCTAAATCCCCAGCCCTGCACATAATCTTCTTGAAAGATGCTATAAGACTGGCCCAAAGAAAAGAAGAAAGAGGATCAGGAGAAACTGCCAGAGACAGATGGAATAAGGGACTAAGCAGAGATCTGAGAAAGTAAACATAAAAGAACAGGAAATTCAAGGGTGTGGGAGGGAAAGAAAAGAAGCCAGGTATATACTTTAATATATCAGGGCCTTTATGGAAAAGAGAAGCTGGCAATGGATTTTTAGAACAGGCATACTTTATGCTAGTTTATTATTGTCTGTATTAAGAGTGTACATATTTGTGCCTTTGAGCCTCTCCTTATTCCTCCTTGGGGCATGCTATGTATTTTTTTACCCCACATATGTTGTCATATCTGCCTGATATGCCAGGAAAGATTGACTAGACACTAGATCTGGGCATTCTGGAGCCTGCTCTGGGAGCAAATTGTGTAACCAGGTGCCTATCTATGTGTGCTATAGATTTCACAGGCTATGTGGGACAGTGAGAAAACTTCTGGTGATAAAGGAGATCTGGATGAGGATTCATGGAGCCTACAGGCATTTATGGATAACAAGAAAGTATATCAGTTCTCTCTGAGTCTAAACCCCATTTATGACACACAACCTGAACTGAACTGAACTGAACAATTCTCTTTCAGCCAAGACCTTTTTTTTTTTTTTTTTTTCCGAGACAGGATCTCACTATGCAGTTTAGGCTGGGCTTGAACTCACTATGTAGCCCAGGCTGGCCTCAAACCCACAGCAATCATCCTGCCTCAGCTTACCAACTGCTGGGATTACAGGCATGTGCCACCATGTCTAACATAGAGACTTGTGCTATTCTCTTCTGTTGAATTTATGTACTACTCTGTTATATTCAAAGCTTTTAGTGGGATAGTGGTATGATTAATGGGGGATTTTAGTTCATTATATGTCAAATGAGGGTGTTGGGATGAATTTTTTTTTCTCCCAGTACCAGGGACTGAAATCAGAACCTTCACTTTTGAGGCTGGCATGGAGCCACTGAGCTAAATCCCCAGCCCCAGGATGAATTTCTACATGGTTTGAATATAGTTATTTCTCAGAAAGACAAGCTTTCTAGCAACCTTGTATTTTCAGTATGATAATGCATCTTTAAACTCATCTAAAGGAGTTATAGGTTGGACTTCTGGGAGGATGGTGGAGTGGTGAACAGCAGAGAAACAGTCTTTCTGAGATTTGGTGTCCAGATGCTGGAATATAGCAATGTGAGGAAGAGAAGGTGGGAAGTGGGTCCCCAGGACCCAGAAAGGATCTGAAGCAAGAATTGAAGACCATGGGGAGAGTAAAGAGAAAGACTTCCATGAAGAAGGAGGTGGCAAGAAACACTTTCTCCCTGAGCCCTAACTCATTGCCTGGGAAGGGCAGCTCAAACCTGCAGACTCACGGTGACTACTGGCAACCCCAGAGGCCTCCACGGAGAAACTCACCAGTGGAATGGAGCAGTGGATGCAGCAGACTGTAGTGACTGGTGAGTTATTGGGGTTCAGACATCCCCCAGGACAGGGTGATTGGCCGATAGCCATCTTGGAGAGGGGCCAACTGAGCTCCAAACTAGACCAGCTTTGGGCTGGCTCCATCAGGGTGAAGCAGAACCAAGGTCAAGTTGACAGGAGATCAAGGAGCCAAGTTGAAGACAGCAGGAGGCACATGGAGTGCTTTGGGCTGAACAAAATGGGTTCCAGCCTCACAGCCAGAAACCAGCCTGAGCTTCAGAACTAAAGGTACAGGCTGGTTGGGATCATCCACTGCCTCATTGTAAATCTACAGCTGGCTTGTTGGGATTAACCAGCATGGATCTGGACTCTGTCTGCCCACTCTGTCTACCAGTGACAGCAGAGACACTCCTTGAAATGGATTTTATTTTTTTTCTTCTTTTCTTGTTTTTGTTTTGTTTTAACCCATCTAAAGGCAAAAATAAGGAGACAACCTTAAAAGAATGGCATGTGAGAGGACAAAGACAAGATCTTAATATCATCCATTGACCTTCAAAGGGTAGATGCAATTGTCTTAGAGCTCCAATTATGTAACTTGTAACAGAAAATATTGTAGCTTTCACTGTCACATGCTAGTGTCTTGCACCATCCAATATAGTAACTACTAGCCACAAGTGACCAAGTTTAAATTAAATTAAATCTCCAGCTCCTCAGTTATACTGGCCACATATTAAATGTTCAGTGATCACGTGTGACTACTGGCTATCTTCTTGAACAGTACAAATATAGAACATTTCCATGCAAATATAGAACGTTCCACTGAACAGCACTGCAAATCTAGACTCTCAGGATGGTGATCTGGAGACTAGGCATCTCTGCATCTGCATGTAAAGGAACTTATTTTTTCTGACTTCAGGTTGTCACTGTGCACTGATATGCTCAGAGTAGCACTGGGGAAAGTAAAGCAGTTTAACAGACCTATTAGCCCTCCTGCTACAATTTTTAAAATAAGATAAGAATTCTTTAGAGAAGAGATAAATAAAATGTGGCAAATTCACTAAATGCAATACACAACTAGTGCAACTACAGCAATTAAAGAGAATGAACTAGGTGTATCAGTAAGGATAGACTTCAGGGCTGAGGGTGTAGCTCATTGGTGAAACATTCACCTAGTATGTGCAAGGCCGAATTCCCAGCATCACAAAAAACAATAAAAAGGAAACATTTCAAAAACATTTCTGTACAAAAAAGAGCAAGTTGCCAAATACAACCATTTATGCACAGAAAAACACAAAAAAATTGTTCTAGTTTGAATATGCTCACCATAGTTCATGTGTGGGAAATGTGATCCCCAGTCCAACAGTGTTAAGAAATGAGACCTTTGAGAGGGGATCAGGTCCTGTGGCTCTGCCTTCATGAATGGACGAAGGCTGTCATCACAGGTGGGTTTGATATGATGGGAGTAAAGGATGAGTTTGGGCCTCTATCCTCTCCCTTTTGAATGCTCTCTTGCCATGTGAGCCCTTCTGTCAAGTTATGATGCAATAAAAAGGCCTTCACTAGATGCAGCACCTCAATCTTGGACTTCCAACCCCAGAATTGTGAGCCAAATAAACTTCTATTACTTATAAATTGCCCAGTCTGTAGTATTCTATTATAGCAGCAGAAAATGGACTAAGACAATACTACATTTTTCCTATATAAAAGCATTTTTTAAAGGTCTAGAAAGTACATCTCAAACTCATGATGGTGGTTACTTCTGGGAGAAGGAAAGGTCTGTGGAATAAAGGTCCAAAGAGACTTCTAGATTTTTCTGTAATATTCTAAATTTTTAAATGAAAATATGCTCATATATTACTTGTTATAATTATTAAAATAGGACACAAATTGATATATGAATATAAATATGTAAAGACATGATGATGGCAAAAATAAGGGAGGAAAGCACAAAAAATCTTAATGACAGTTGTGTTGAGATGGTGGGATTAGTATACAGGGCCTTTGGTTTCTCCCAGGTGCTGGATCTCACTGTGGTGTGCCTAGCATTGAGCTGCAGGACAAAAACTTATTTTTTTGCCAGATGTAGTGGTGCATGCCTGTAATCCCAGCACTCAGGAGGCTGAGCCAGGAGGATCACCAGGAGTTCAAGGCCAGCCCGGTCTACATGTGAGAACCTGTATCCAAAAAAAAAAAGGCAGTTGGCTCTGATACATAATTCGTGCCAGAAATAACAGCTTGACATCATTTATATAAAAATTCTTAATTATCCTTGGTGATAGTCTCCAAAATTCAATCAGTCAATATAAAACCCTATTCTGTGGCAAATTCATGCTGGCAGACACAGTGGGACCCTATAGTTCCTAAAACCAGAGGTTCCATTAGAATATTTTGAGACTTCCCTTCTTATGCTCAGGCTACATGACTGGTTATGGGCTTTGAAAACTTTGAGATCAAAAATCTCTCCTCTGTGGTGTGGAACTCAGATCCAAAAGCCAGTTCCTAAGTAAAATCTGGTTTCACCTGCACCCTACCTACACGTGGTTTATGAAGTAATCCAGGCAAGGAACAATCAGGCTTCTCAGCTTTCAGGCCAGAATGGTAACCCTGTTGCCCAACCACCTGTTCATCTGGCTTCTAAACCATATGGATCCAGCCTCAGTCAACAACAGAGCATACCAATACTTCTGCCCTTCATCAGAGAATAAATGTACTGTAGTAGGCCTCTGTGGTCCTATCAAAAGCCTGGCTATGAGAAGAGATATTTATGGGATATATCGTAAGAGACATTCTATCCATCCACTCCTTTAGGTGGCATTTTAAGTTGTGTACTCAGATCAAGCTAGAGCACCAGAAGGTTACATGCCTGAACCATCTGAGCTCAGCCCCTGAGAAGTGTTTTAATGTTACACTCATGGCTTTTAGCCAGGATAGTTACAAGAAAGTTATATGGAAATCTCTTGTGTGTGTGTTATGAAACTGTTACTGAGGACATTTTCCCTTATGTTAATGCTACATGAGATATTTCTTATGGAATTTAGTGCCAGTAAAGGACCATTATGTAGCTGTTAAAAATCATAATTATGGCAAGGTCCCAAGTTCGATCCCCAGTACAAAAAAAAATCATAATTATGGGAGACAAAATATGAAAACATGGGGCCAGGGATTTAGCTCAGTGGTTCTGCCGCCTGCCTTGCAAGCACAAGGTCCCGAGTTCAATCCCTGGTACCAAAAAAAACCCAAAAAAAACAAAACAAAATATGAAAACGTGTTTATGATACATTTTTGGAAGAAAGCAAAACACAAAATGGTATATATACTCTAATTGCAACCATGTAAAATTATATGTGTCTGTGGACAAGGACTGAACACTGATAAAGATGAAAATGGTATGAGGGCAACAGGATTACAAATAATTTCTTAAAAGATTTTACTTGCTTTAATCCTTTTTTTCAATTGAGGGAAAGAAGAATTTAGTGGCAGGAAAATCTCTATCTCTCTTTTTGATTTAAATGTGTTTTATGTATGCAGTATATTGTTGGATCTTCCTTTTTGATCCATTTTGCCAGTCTGTTTCTTTTGATTGGTGAATTGGTAAATTGAGACATTAATGTAAACCCAGGGTCCTCAAACTTGCTAGCCAAGTGCTCTACCACTGAGCCATATCTCCCAGATCCCTTTTTTTTTTCTGTTTTTTTCTGGGGGGAGGGGGCTGTTTGAAAATGTCTCTGGCAAAAACTCTTCAGTAAAGAAGTATGAGGGCTGGGGATGTGACTCAGTGGTAGAGCGCTTGGCCAGCATACATGAGGCCCTGGGTTTGATCCTCAGCATTGGAAAAAGAAGTCTGGTAAATATCAAGCCACTAGGACTTCAAAAGTTAGAAATAAAGAGGTACACAGGGAAGATTAAACAGGAAGCTCAAAAGTTCCTCAAAACTCGAGGCATAGGGCCAGGGAATAAGCTCAGTGGTGCCTTGCCTGCCTCACAAGCACAAAGTCCTGAGTTTGATCCTGCGTATCAACAAAAAAACAAAAAAACAACAAAAAAAACCCTCGAGGCATGAAGTATTATGGAAGTTGTTTGCAGAGGGCCAAGACTGAATTTGTGGGGATGTGAGGTATAAGCTTAGCCTAAGGCCAAAGGGGCAATGTGGAGTATTATATCCAGCTTGGAAGTAGCATTTTAGAGCAAGAAACTGGAGATCATCTAATACAACATTTTCATTTTACAAATAAGGAAACCAAAACCAGAAAGGGAGAATTGACTTGTATAGGCTCAGGAATCAGATTGCCTAGGTTTGTAGCCCTGCCCTACCACTTTGTGACTCTGGATCCCTTTACCCTAAGTCTCATTTTCCTCTGTGAAGTGAAAATAGGAATAGCATTTAGGTTATACACTTGTTGGGTAGATTAAATCTGAGAATTTGTATAAAGTGCTTAGCATGACATCTAACACATAATAAAACCCAGTAAATGTTGCTTATTAGTCTGTGCAATTACAACAAAAAATTAACAAGAGCAAAAAAATTAGTGTAATTCATATCATTGTTCAACTAGTTAGTGACAGGTAGTGACAAGGATTCAGATGTTCTGACTCAATCTAGTGCTCTTTTCATTGCACCAGACTGACCTTCAGAGTTCAGAAAGGACTGAAAATTGCTTCAAACTTAGTAGTGATGCCCACTTAAATCTACAGGGAACTAAAATCTGAGTCTTTTGGTCTTTTGGTCTGCACTTTTGGGAAAGCAACTCACTAGTCTGGTGCCTGGAAAATAGCAGGCTTTAAGGAAATGTTCATAAAGTAAAAAAAAAAAAATTTTTTTTTCATGGTACTAGGGATTGAATCCAGGGCCTTCACACTGAGCTGCATCCCCAGCCCATATTTTGTTTGTTTGTTTGTGGGGGTTTTTTTGGTACCGATGATCGAACTCAGGACCTTGTTCTTTCAAGGCAGGCGGCGGTGAAACCACTGAGCTAAATCCCCAGCCCCCCAGCCCATTTTTAATTTTTTTTTTCAATTTTGAGATAAGGTTTCACTGAGTCACTAATTTGCCTAAGCTGGGTTCTAACTTATGATCATCTTACCTCAGCCTCCCAGAGCGCTGAGATTACGGATGCCACAGGCCCAGCAAGGGAAGATATTTTTAAAAATAACAGACAGTTAAGCAGGCTTCTAAAACAGGGACCAAGCCAGGCATGGTGGCACATGCCTGTAATCTCAGCACTCAGTTGGCTGAGGTAGGACAATCACCTCAAGTTCGAGGCCAGCCTGGGCTACACAGTGAGTTCAAGGACAGCCTAAGCTACATTGCAAGACCCTGTCTCAAAAAACACAAACAACAACAACAACAAAACTAAGAAAGGGACCAGAAATGTTTCACAGAAACACATGAGAAATGACTTAAGGAATGAGACAAGAGGATCACAAGTTCAGGGCCAACCTAGGCTACACAAGACTTGCCTCAAAAAAAAGAAGAAGAAAAAGAGAAGGGGGGAGGAGGAGGAGGAAGAGGAAGAGGAAGGAAAAGGAGAAAGAGAAAGAAAGGGAAGGAGAAGAAAGGGAAGAAAGGAAGGAGGGAGAATAAATGACTTTCAGGAAAAAGTGCAACCGAAATATGTATGTTCTATACACCTCTGTAAAGATCAGGGATGGGTAGAGGTCGTGCTTTCTGAGAGTCCCGGAAGTTTCTCATTGGTATTTATGTTCACCACTACATCTTTCCCTGTGGTTACTAGGAAAAATCTTATAAAACCTCTAGATGTGGGTTGTGTTTTTTCAGAGCTGGGCAGGGTAACAAAGAAGTGGAGAAGCCAGGTGTGGTGGTGCAGACCTATAGTCCCAGTGTCTGGGAGACTGAGGCAGGAGGATTGCCTTGAGTTCAAGGCCAGCCTGGGCTACATAGTGAATTCAAGGACAGCCTGAACTACATAGCGAGATCCAAAACAAACAAACAAATAAAAAATAAATAAAAGAAGTGGAGAAATGCCTATGTCAATTCAAATTAATAGAGCCAGGGCCGGGGATTTAGCTCAGTGGTGCCTCTGCCTGTCTCGAAAGAGCAAGGTCCCGAGTTCGATCCCCTGTACCCCCCCAAAAAAAAAAAGAAATAGGGCCGGGGATTTAGCTCAGTGGCACCTCGCCTGCCTCACAAGCGCAAGGTCCTGAGTTAGATCCCCAGTACAAAAATAAAAAATAGAGCCAGTTTGCGGGGGCAGCACCCAGGTAGAAGAGTGGGTAGTGGCAGTGAAAGAGGCAAGAGAGCCAAACCCCTGTGATCCTCAAGAGAAAAAAGTGGTGAATCAGGAGCCATTTGAGAACATAAACTCTGGGGTTTCAACTAGGAGAAAAGCCTGTGCCTCCTAAATCCTGCCATATCTGTTCATAGCATATGACAAGGGGGCCTCCTGTTAGCCCTCTTTCCCGGCCAGTGTCTCCTTCTATTTTCCAAGGCTACCTTGCTGACACTGTTACTTGACTGAGGTGTATTCTAACAGTCTCACAGTAATGAGGTGAGTTACCCTGAATTCATGAGCTTTAAAGTCATAGTGTTGGGCCAGGGATTTAGCTCAGTGGTTTCGCCACTGCTACGCAAGGACAAGGACCCAAGTTCGATCCCCGGTACCAAAAATAAATAAATAAAGTCATAGTGTTTTTGTCACCCAACTGATCCTCTTGTCCCCCCCTTCTAAAACATCTGATCCTATGGCATATGATCATTTTCATCTGTTCATGGTTTCAAGATATACTTTCATCTTGTGAAGGCTCAACAAACATTTGTTTGATGACAAAGTCTGTATCTAGTGGGGAAGACAATATACTCTCATGAAATGAAAAGCCATGTAACCACAAGCACAAAATTAAAGAATACAAATTGATTTCATAGAGGATCAGGAGGTGTCAAGTAGATAAGTGATCTGTCAGGCTGGGCTAGTTGGGGAAAGTTTCAAAGAGCACACAACTTTCAGAAATTTACGGAAATTGGAAACTTGAGGTGGTGCACATGAGTTTGTGGACACGTGGACTTTTTCAAACAAATGCACAAAGGGGAAACAATGCAAGATATAACTCAAGCCAGGACAGGTGCTTACCCCACCCTGCCATTTCCCCATCTCAGCAACTCTACATGAGATGCCATCACACCTATTTCAGTGAGAAGAAAGCTCCTTGTCATTTAGTGACCACAGGCTCTCTTCTCTACCAAATGAATTCACCACCCATACAGTCCTTACCAGATTCTCTAGACTGGACTGCAGGAGGAAGAGTATTCAGGAAATGCTTGCAGGTGTTGTGAGCAACTATGTCCCATCTCTCTAGTCTAGAGCTCAGGTAGGAATATATGGCCTTCTATATACGATCTAGGTGACAGGCAGAGGACAAATGCATGTTGGAGTAGAAGAACAAAGGACTATGGTTAATATCACTTTGAAAGGTCAATATGCTGACAGTGTTGAAAAACCCTGGTTGCATGAATATCCTTCACAGGGGGAGGGCCTCAACATCACAGAACATGTATCAAGGAACACTACAAAGGGTAAACAAATTAAATTACAGTCCCTGTCCCTAGAAGATTGTGGTCTAGCAGAAAACATGAAACATGTCAAGGGAGATAATGCACAATTTATTTAAAAGTTGTTAAATGTCCAAGTGTAATATCATTTAATTCCTGATCCCATTCATTCATTCAACTAACATTCATTTCTACTAGTGACCCAGAGCTGAAGTCACAGAGATACATAAAACTTTCTGTCCTCCAGGAGCTCAGTTTATTGGGAGAGATAGACAAGTAAACAAACACAGTTTGGGCCATATACCATGACCCTGCCCAAGGTGCTTGGGAATGCCGAAAACAAAGACCTTGGGTGCACTTAAGAGCAGACAGGGAAAGCTGTATAGGAGTTTTCTAAAATAAGAGGCTTAAAAAATAACAATAAAATAAGAGGCTTGAGGAGGGGATAACAAGTGATGAAATCCCAGGATGTAGACAGAAAGGTGTAAAGGGGGTTGGTTATTTCCAGAAAATAATGGAGAACTCCAGCTGCTTGGAATTTAGCCTGCCTAGCAAAAGATGAGGCAGGGAAGGTGTGAAGTGACCTGAATCTAAAGAGTCCTGCCAAGGAGTTTGAACTTTACCACGCAGGCAATGGGGAAAATCAGAGAAAGTCTTAAGCAGGGAAATTAAGTGATCACATATAAGTCACAGGATGTCAGGTCTTCTGTCTCCTAATTATTCTCCTGTTTTCTTCAGCAAGCCACTTACCTCTGAGTATTATTAGTGTCTTTATCTATAAAATAGGGATAGATAATAGTGGGCCTGGGATTTAGCTCAGTGGCGCTGCGCCTGCCTTGCAAGCGCAAGGTCCTGAGTTCAATCCCCAGTACCGCAAAAAAAAAAAAGAAAATAATGGGATAATAGTGGTACCTACCTCACAGAGTTGATATGAAGAGTAAATGAGCAAACCAATTAGCACAGTGACTGGCACATAATAAGCACTCCATAATTTTAGCTGGAATTACCAGGCATGTTTCTTAGAATGGTTAAGTGTTGGCAGCACGGAACACAAACTGTAGTGGAGAAAGACTGATGGAAAGAGATCGAATTAAGACATTGCAATTTAAATCCTAAATAAGATCTCCAGCTAGGATTTGGATGGAGCAACTTAGGGAGATGAAAAGGTCTAGCTTGGGAGATTGGTTTGCCAAATTCAGAGATCAAGGGTAGCCGGAGGGTAGGGGTGTGGGTGCAGGAAAAGATAAGGTCAGTTTAGGACCTGTTAAATAAAAAGCAAAGCCGTTTAAAATGGGAACCAGAAGAATATCAATATTTAAGAAGGAGAGTCCAGGAGAAGCGGCGGAGGAAACTAGTGAGAAAGATTTCACCGTCAGCGTCAACTGTTTGTAGTGTATAGTGGGGGACAGAGACGGATGAAGGAGCCCACCACCATTGGCTGTTTATGTTATACAAGCCTCCCACCGAACTCTCCAAAGTGCATACATCTTATTTTTTAGTCAGTTCCTTGCTTCTTGCTTCACAGTTTTCTGCTTCATGGGGACAAAGTGTTTTTCCTCTTGGTCGCTCTTAACTCAAGGAGGAAAAAGGTCTAGCATCTCCCAATACGATAACGTGGGCGACCTCGAATTAGGGAGCAGGTAGAAGGGAGAGGGGGAGGAAAATTATTTTTACGAAAAGGAAGAGTCCGCGACGACCTCTAATAATTAAAGTTCCACCTCCCCATATCCTGCCACGCTGTTCTCCCGCCGCTGGTCTCGGGCTCCTGGTCGCAAAGTAGGACGGGAGATGTAGTCCTTAAAACTGCCCAGGGTGGCACGACTGAAGAACTCGGTTTCCCAACTGGCTCTCCAGGCGCGTGCGCAGATGGCTGTCCCTGCGAGTGGTAAACAGAGACGTCAGGCTGGGGCTGCTGCTTGGAGCAAAACAAAAGGGAAACCCGGGGGGCGGGGGGTGGGGGGTTTGATAGGGGAATTGGTGCAGGAATAAGGGAGGCTGGGGTACGCGAGAACCCTCACCCTAGTAAGAGTGGCAAGAAGGGAAGAGGCGGGGAAGGGGGAGTCTAGGGGAGGGGCAAGTGACGCTGGGGAGCGGGATTTGGGGGAGGGCAGTGATCCGGGAGGAGGAAATTTGGGAGGAGTGTCCGGGGGGCAGCAACTTAAAAGGGGGAGGGACCTGCGGCTAAGAAGACGTTCGATGGTGGAGCGCAATGTATGAGGGGATCCTGTGCCTCAGGTTTAAAAGAGCAGGAAGCTAAGTGAGAGCTTGGAGAAAAAGTGTCTTCGCTAGGCAGCGGTTACAGGTGGTGTCTCGAAAAAGAGCTCTCAGGCTGCAGACTGTAGTTGGCGAGGGGATCAGAGAACTGCGTGGAAGGGACAGTTTGGGGTCTAGCGTCCTGAGGCGAGGGAGGAAGTTCATGACTTTCTGGGGACTGGCAGGAATGTGCCTCCTGGCCCTCGGTGCTTCCCCCCTTGGGGGAAGCATGGTGAGGGACTCTGGCAGGCTCCACTGAACGCTGAGCCACGGAGGTCCAACTCCACGTATGGATCCAGGGAATAAGAATTCAGCCACAGAGGCTGCCGCGATTGTAGACCTCGATCCCGACTTCGAACCCCACAGCCGTCCCCGTTCCTGCACCTGGCCCCTTCCTAGACCAGAGCTTGCTACTGAGCCGTCGGAGCCGCCCGAGGTGGAGCCAGGTCTGGGACAGAAGGTACACCCGGAGGGGCGCTCCGAGCCGATCCTGTTGCCCTCCCAGCTCCCAGAGCCGGCAGGGGGCCCCCAGCCGGGGATCCTGGGGGCTGTAACAGGTCCTCGGAAGGGAGGCTCCCGCCGGAATGCCTGGGGAAATCAGTCCTATGCAGAACTCATCAGCCAGGCCATTGAAAGCGCCCCGGAGAAGCGACTGACACTCTCTCAGATCTATGAGTGGATGGTTCGCACTGTGCCCTACTTCAAGGACAAGGGTGACAGCAACAGCTCAGCGGGATGGAAGGTAA
Organism: Heterocephalus glaber; assembly: GCF_000247695.1. Next base: position 1,393,035 of record NW_004624903.1, read on the forward strand.
TTATGACCCCCTTACCTACATCCCAACACCACCTATTCCTGGGCTCCTCAGCCCCCTTACTCTTACTCTGGGACCCTTTTTAAACCTCCCCCCCCCCATACCTTTGGGAAGCCTAGAGATCCAACTTCAGTTTTAAGGTAGACAAACATTTCCTTGGTATATTGTATATGCCACATTCAGCTTGATGCTAGAGCGTCACAGATGAATTAAAACACTGTCCTTGCCATGGAGAAAATCAGATTCTCTGCTCCCTGTTCAACACTCCCAGCACTTTGGCTTGGGCAGCCCCAAACACTTATCCCACAGAGAAGTCTTTATCCTATGTACAGCAGGAACTGTGTGGATTCCCCACATGAACCCAGCCTCCCCCACCCCATCTCCTACCCCAACACCTTTTCTCCCATTCCTGTGGGATTACTTGAATTCCCTGCTTGCTTCCCAATATCTCAGCGTAAAGGTACTATTCTAGGATTGCTCTACCCAGAGGAGGGAGAGTGGGTGGCAAAGGATAAAAAGAGTGGTATTCATGTGGAAAAGTAGTTGATCTTGTGCACTAAGTAGAAAAAGGACTGAACTGCTATCTGACTCAGTTTACCCTATAATGCCAAGAAATTCTCCTTTGTAAGGGGCTCTCCAGGCTTTTAGGGGAAAGACATGATTTACTGTAGAGGACTATTACTCATGAGAAAAGATGTAGGACTCTGACTTTAGAGCACAAGGTTGGGAGTTTCCTTGGCCTTTCACAAAGAAACTGGGGAAAGAACTCCTAAGATACTCTTTTTAAAAAACTTACCCTGGGGCTGGAGATTTAGCTCAGTGGTTTCACTGCCTGCTGTGCAAGCGCAAGGACCCAAGTTCGATCCCCGGTACCAAAAAAAAAAAACTTACCAGGGATGTAGCTCAGCAGCACAGTGCCTGCCTGGCAGTCTCGAGGCCCTGAGTTCGATTCCCAGTACCAAAAAGTAACAAAATCGGGCACCTCAATCTATATTAATGTGTTGGGCCTCTGTAGTTGCTGAGGTCAGCATACAACAAAGTACGGAGACTACAGTCTTCCCTTAGGTATCAGAGATTAAGGGATCACATCTGTAGTATGTATAAGGGCTGGGCAGAACAGAAGACAGGACAGCTGAGTGAGACCCTTTGCACTATTTCTGGGTAGACTGCCGCACCACAGTCTCAGCTCATAAAGAGCTCCCCTCCTTGGACCCAGCCTACACAGCTGTTTTTCTTTTCCCTTAGGTTCATTTTCCAGGGTAGAAGAAATAACCATGAGCTGTTAGTTATACTGTGGGAGTACAGTCCCTCCTTTATAGCTTACAAAATAGTTCTTAAATTTTTCATTTTATTAATCTTCACAGCAATTCTAAGATTCCACAGTTTTGCATATTAGGAAAGGAAAGTACAGAAAGGTTAGGGAATTTGCCTACTATCAGCAGAATGAAGACTTGAACTCAGGTCTAACTGTTAAGTCCTGTTTCTCTAAGAAGCTCATGGCTTGCTTTCATAGGAATGATTGCAAAACCAAATCAGGCTGAGTCTGGGGCTTCCTAGGCCCCCACCAGCCTCCTGGGGAAGCTTCAAGCCTGCGGTTCGCTTCCCTGTTGATGTGCCAAGGTTACTCCCACCCCACCAGGGGGCGGCACTCACTTAGAACAAGAGAGCTTAGGTTAGGTGGCTTGGGGAGCAATTAGCAGTCACCCCCCTCCAAGCATGTAAGAGTTATAGACTTCTAGGGAACTCACCTCTCCCACTTGCTACTTCCAAGGCCTAAAGAAGAAAAGATGAACAAATGGACTTCATAGGTACTAGTAGGGAAAGTAGGTAAAGGAATGGGCCTTCTCTGTAGACCCAGAATTAAAGAATGAGAAGGGATGAAATCACAGTGCCAGGAGTCACTCTAGTCCTTAGTTACATGAAGAGCGCAGGCTCAATGGACAAGTGCAAGTCCTTGAAGGAGCTAGAAGCATTAGTGCAGCCAGAGAAGTTGGAGTGCCATGACCACAAGGTCCCAGGGAGATAAGTTCTTTGGCTAAAAGAGCTATGGAATAAGAAGCTGCTTAAGAGCGCTCCCCAAGCAAAAGGTCTCCTTATCTGAAAGCACCAGAGACACAGGAGTGGCTCCCTACTGCTGTCCTAGCCGTAGCCTCCTACTTTGCTCCAAGCACATCTTAGCTCCTCCTGAGTTTCTAAACTGAAGAGCTTCATGTGGGAGGTCAAATGCCCTTAAGGTAGAGAGATTATTCACAAATTCCTGAGGAGAAGTGGGGGAAAGGAGCTGGGAAGGGGGTAGGGAAAGAAGGAGGGGGACCAAAATTGTGGTGTAACTAGCCTTCTGCAACCAGTAAAAATGAGCTACACCCAGAGCTCAAGAAGCTGACCATCTCAATCTTGCTCCCTGGCCTCAGGGAGGAGGGTGGAGTGTCCCTAGCAGAATGATAACAGTGAGGGAAGAAAGGAAAGCCCATATAGCTTCCAATATCTAAGGCACTCAAGAGCTGACAGAAGCTGGCATGGAATTAAGCCTGTAATCCCAACACTCTTGGAGACTGAGGCAGGAGGATCCCATTTTCAAGACCAGCCTGGGCAATTTAATGACAGTAGGGGGACACTGATAGAGCCTCAGGGGAAGCCTCACTGCCCTCACCCAGGGGCCACTCACCAATTGGCCAAGAAATATTGATTGTGTGCTGTGAATTTGTTACACTGTGGGCTCGGTACTCTGAGGGTGCACTATTGGACGCTGTGGAACTAGAGAGCATTGTCTATGCCCTTGGCACTTACACTTGATGAGTCTAATTGCATGAAACCATAAACCTTGCAATATACGTAGATTAGTTAACAATTGTGTGGGACAGACTTAAAATTACTGTACAAGAAATCTGGCTGTCAAAGTCAAGCAACCACTTTTTTAAAAGAGCTGGAATTTAAACTTGGTCTTGAAGAACTAGGATAATTTAGAGAGGAGATCCTTCCTAGGAAAAAGAGAGAGGGATAGATTGTTCCTCGTAACTGTGGTGAAGGGTGTGTGTCGCCGATAGGCAGAAATAAAGCTGAGATTCAAAAAAGAATCTTCCAATCATATAGAGTTGGTGGCCCAAATGCTTAGTAATGAAAGGAGCACCAGGTTCGCTGAAGTTCCAGCCCCTCAGCCTCTTCAGAGAACTGGCCTAGGACGGGTGTGTGACCACTGTCCTGTAATCTCCACCCAGCCTGCTGTCAAGAAAAGGGGTGGAAAAAAATAAATAAAAATTTTAAAAGGGGGAGGTGGAAGTCAGGCGTGGTGGCGCATGCCTGTAACCCCAGCATTTGGGAGGCTGAGGCAGGAGGATCGCCCACCATGAGTTCAAGGCCAGCCTGGGCTACATAGCAAGACCCTGTCTCAAAAGAAAAGGGGTGGAGTTGTAGAATGCTTTTTCCCATCTGAACTTAAGTTCTTGCTGGGTCACTAGCCCCAGATACTCCCCAGAAATGGGGAATGAGCTTTCCCCTGGTGGGTACTCTGCCCTCTGTAGTAGGTTGTTACTTTATCTTAGGTACCCCTGTGCAGAGAAGTCAGGGGCAGAGTCTGAACCACTTGTCCTAGAGGGGGGAACTGTGTATGATCTCCTTCCCTTCCCTCCCCCTCCTCAGCTCCTTCCTCCTCTCCCCTCTGCAGGTTTCCCCCTTGATTTGACTTTGAGTCTCCAGGTACACCCCTGCTGTGTCCCAACCTCCCCTTAGGTAGCTAATCTGATGGCCACCTACCTCCCCTCCACATACCTCATGCCCCTTTCCTGTTCACTCTGCCTCCTCCAGAACTCCATCCGCCACAACCTGTCCTTGCACAGCAAGTTCATCAAAGTTCACAACGAGGCCACTGGCAAGAGCTCTTGGTGGATGTTGAACCCTGAGGGAGGCAAGAGCGGCAAGGCACCCCGCCGCCGGGCTGCATCCATGGATAGCAGCAGCAAGCTGCTCCGGGGCCGCAGCAAGGCCCCCAAGAAGAAACCATCTGTGCTGCCAGCTCCACCTGAAGGTGCCACTCCCACGAGCCCTATCAGCCACTTTGCCAAGTGGTCAGGCAGCCCTTGCTCTAGAAGCCGTGAAGAAGCCGATATGTGGACCACTTTCCGTCCACGAAGCAGTTCAAATGCTAGCACTGTCAGCACCCGGCTGTCCCCCATGAGACCAGAATCTGAAGTGCTGGCAGAGGAGGAAATGCCAGCCTCGGTCAGCAGCTATGCAGGGGGCGTCCCCACCCTAAATGAAGATCTAGAGCTGCTAGATGGGCTCAATCTCACATCTCCCCACTCGCTGCTATCCCGGAGCAGTCTCTCGGGCTTCTCTTTGCAGCATGCTGGAGTTACTGGCCCCTTACACACCTACAGCACCTCCCTCTTCAGCCCGGCAGAGGGGCCCCTGTCACCAGAAGGGTGCTTCTCAAGCTCCCAGTCTCTAGAGGCCCTGCTTACCTCTGATAAGCCACCACCCCCTGCAGATGTCCTCATGACCCAGGTAGATCCTATTCTGTCCCAGGCTCCCACACTTCTGTTGCTGGGTGGGATACCTTCCTCCAGTAAGCTGTCCACAGGAGTGGGCCTGTGTCCCAAGCCCCTAGAGGCTCCAGGCCCCAGCAGTCTGGTTCCCAGCCTACCTATAATGGTACCACCTCCAGTCATGGCAGGTGCTCCCATCCCCAAGGCCCTGGGAGCTCCTGTGCTCACACCTTCTACTGAAGCAGCAGGCCAAGACAGAATGCCTCAGGATCTAGATCTTGATATGTACATGGAGAACCTGGAGTGTGACATGGATAACATCATCAGTGACCTCATGGATGGGGGTGAGGGACTGGACTTCAACTTTGAGCCAGGTATGGCACCCTAAAATCACCATAGCATCTCAAAACCTATGTCTGGTCCTGGATGTCTAGCTATTCCTGTGATCTAGACCAGGGAGAGATTTAGAAAAATGATGTCCAGCTATTCCTGTGATCTAGACCAGGGAGAGATTTAGAAAAGGGGGTAGCCAGAGCTTTGGGGGAACTGGAGGAAAGATGTCATATTATGGTGACATAGTTTCCAAATGGGACCTCCAGGCCCCTTAGCAGTGCCTCACCCCCACAAGGCAGCAGAAAAGGGGTGTGTGTGTAGGGAGAGGGTGTCTCTGTTTTTCTGGGCATGAATCTGGATGGTGGGAAGTTGGCCTGCCCCCAGATAAATCTCTTACTTTGTCGTCTATTTCTTCTTCCTACAGATCCCTGAGTCGTGGCTGGAAGCTTTGTCCCCTGCTTTAGAGATGGACCCTGGGCATCCATATCCACTCTTTTCCCTTGAGCCCTCCCCAGGAATTTAGGACACCCCCCCCCTTCAGAGCTAGGGTGGGGTCTAGTCACACAAACGGGTATTGAGGAAATTGTAAAGATAAAGCTGCCCCATATGGGGTCGATGTGGGGGAGGGTGATGGGGGGGGAAGAGGGTTTATTCTCACTGTGCCAATTAGGAAGTAAGGCCCTTTCTCAGGAGCCATCCTCAGCTTCCCCATCCCATCCCTGGGCTTTGAAGCAGGGGCCAGCATTGCTGTTTGAAATGTGAAGTCACCAGTGGCCTTACCCCTGCCTTTGGGAGCAGGATTTTTTGTAGAGAGTCTTATCTGAGCTGGACCAGGCTAAATTGAGCCTGGGATTTTTATGCAGTGGCCCCTTAGGCCAGTGGGCGGGGGATAGGGAACCTTAAAAGGCCAAAGGTCTGGGCACTGGAGTGGCTCACCAGGCCAGTCACCTTTGGAAGACTGCAGATAACAGAAAGGCTTTTTATAAATTTTTAAAGAAATATAAACACAAATATAGAGGTTTTTTTTTTAATAGTGGCAAGGTGCTAGTGGTGGCGAGAATGCTTTTTTCTTTCTGAAGGCTTTGTCATAGTGACATGATACAAACACTACAGACATTACTAGGGGAGACATGGGGAAATTAGAGGCGAGGAGGGGAGCAGTAGCAAACAAGAGCTTCCATTTGGGCCAGGTCTAGAAAAAGGTCTATATAACTAGGTTCGAGTTGCCCTAAGGAAAAATTTAAGCCAAGTACCCTCTTTCGGTCAATTTATGCCAGTGGTGACGAACCTATGGCACGTGTGCCATGGCAGACTGTATCATTGAAAGCTCTAAAAGGTTCCCCATCACTGACTTATACCTAGGACAGTGTGGTGTTGGGGTGTGGCCACCCACTTGTTTTATCCAATGTGGGTTCTTACTACTGGAGGAGAGTGTTTTGAAGGCCTGTAATTAGCTTGGGGCGTGGCAGGAGGGGCAGAAGAGGAGAAAAGGAGGAAAGGATTTAGAATGGTAAAGTTAGGTACAGAGACTTCCCTGTGCAAGGGCCCTGACAGCTGTCCCTGCCCTTCTTTTCCTTCCCTGACTGCAGGGGTTATGGGGGGGGGGGCAGCTGGGAAGCTTTACTGAGGGTCTGGGAAATGAGCAGAGATGGGGGAATGTGGATCAGGTTTACTAGCACCTGCTAGGGAGGCCATCTGGGGTTCTTTCTCCACCCCAGCCCCCAGAGCAGCCCCTCCCCCAGTGACCTTTACATTGTCCCCTCCCCCACCCCTGCTGTGGGTTCCCATCATTTCCTGTGTCAGCGCTTGGCTTACCCAGATTGTATCATGTGCTAGATTTGAGTGGAGAAGTGTGTCAAATCAATAAATGAATAAATTCAATAAATGCCTATATAACAGCTCAGGTTTCTGCTGCCTTGCTGCTCCCCTCTGATAAGGGAAAAGGCGCAGGGCAGTTAAATCAAGGTTGAGTGGGTGGGAAGGACTGCCCAGAGGCCGAGGCAGAGCTGTAGGAGTGGGGGAATTTCAACCTGGGAGGTAGTGGAGGGTGTGGGGGAGGGGCACCTAACCCCAGCCAGAGAGGGAGGTAGGCCTCCTCAGGCAAGCGGGCTGGTTTGAGAAGACCCCACCCCTTCTCCACCCCTCAAAGACTCAAATTAGACTTTACAGTCTCCTCTCTAGTCCAGCCTCCCCAGTGCCTGGGGCCTACTTAAACCTTTGTGGGGGGGGGGGGTCTTTCTCTGAAAAGGAACTTCACAAGCTATGTGCCCACCTGTAATCCCAGCTACTCGGGAGGCTGAGGCAGGAGGATCACAAATTCCAGCCCAACCTGGGCAATTTAGCAAGACCCTGTCTCAAAATAAAAAGGGCTGGGCATCCAGCTCAGTGGTAGAGTACCCATGAACTCAATCCCCAGTACCCAAAGAAAAAAAGAAAGAAGGAACATGTTAAATTCTAGGAATTTCATACCCAGAATACTTTTCTCACTTGGTCAGTTTATTGAGTTATCGATGTCTGTTCCTCTGACCCTGAAATACTACTCTGGTCTTATAGTGCAGGCCCTTTTGAGAAGGGGGAGGGGGCTTGTGTTCCTCCAGATTTGGACTAGAAAGGCAAAACAAGTAGATAAACAAAGAGGCCCTGCTGGGAAGGTAATGGACAAAAGGAGACATGGATTCAGAAAGGAAATTCAATTCCTTAAGCAGAAGGGAGGAATATTCAGTTTGCTGGTGGGAAGAGGACCAGCCACATTTGAGGACTCTTACTGGGAGGTTCACAGTGGATTGAATTGCAGGGACCCGCTTGGCTTCTAGGATTTTAAGCATCTTCACTCGGTTCCTCTCTTAAGATCTCACACTGTGTGCAAAGCACATCTAGGAACCAGAAAAAGGCACCTGCACTTCCTAGGGCTTGAAACCTTACCCATACTGACCCTCCCATCATTCAGATGATCAGTTGGAGTAACCTGGCCTAAGATGTTACAATAGTGTGGTAATAGGGAAAGATACACAGAGAAGATGGCCGAGAAATGGGGTTGGGGGGCGGGTTTTGACACATGCACACCCTACCAGGATTTAACTAAACATCCCTCCTAAAGTGTACCTGCACCCTGTTCCCCTTTTCCTAGACTACTGTGACCCACCTACCATGGTATACTAGTCCCACCATATATTTTCCATCATATAGCTATGTAGCACACTCCACATTCTTCCCTCTGCCATCATACTCCTTACCAACCAGTTCGGGTTCTGGATTCTTCAGGAGAGGCACAATAGCTATGTAGGAATTCTCAATTCTGGTTTCTGTGAGCATAGCAGTAGTGTGCTATCCTCAGCCCCTGCCCTGTCACCTAGTCTGCACTCTCCTGAAGTCCAAGATTTCAGGAGTCTAACACTAAATACTCCCTTGAGTTGGTTTGCCTCATTTCTTCCCCTTAGGTATGGACATAAGGGGTAGCTGTGGACTCCAAGATGGGGGAGATGTATGAACCTAACTGACATAGAAGCGGTGCCCTGTCTTAGCCTTCCTAGAAATGGTCACTTTGGATCTGGAGAAAGGTGTCCTATTTTAAGAACAAAGCTCATTAACCATCTTCAGGGCCTTGCTGTATCTCTAGGGAACACTCTCAAATCTCTACCTGGTACCCCATGCTCCATCTTACAAACGTAGTAAGTGTTAAGAGTTGTAAGGAATTTGCTGGCATATTCTCCAGGGGTCTTCATCATGAAAAACATCTTCATTGTCCCCGATTCATCACACAAATCGATGATGTCTTGAGGAAGGCCACAAGATAATTGGGGCAGCTGAGGACAGACAATGAGAGCAAAAGGGACCAGGGATCTTCCAGACTGGGTTGGAGGAAGCTGTAGGGATATGAGGAACTCTCTTCTTGTCAGGAGAAGACTTTAACAGCTAACATGATTCTAGAGCTTCTGACCTTGGCCATTAAACCCCTCCCCAAACTCCTCACCTTGTTTATGCAAGTCCACTTTAGAGCAGATATAATGCATCAACAGGAGGACAGAGCAATTGGTATTAACTAGAAACTGCTGATTATCTGAGAAGAAATAGGATGGGGTATGCAGGACCTTCTATAGTTACACCATCTCCGTGATCTCCATTGCCCTCAACCCTCCCCATGCCCATTCCCAGACCTCCAGCTTTGTGCTGCCCCTCACCTCCATGTTTGATGATGATAAACATGCTCTCAAGATCATCTCACTCTCCAGAGAGCACCTTGTTGAGTTTTCTGAAAGGAGAGTGTTCTAGCTGGCCTGGTGGGGAGGGCAGATGGGCCCATAGGGTTAAGAAACTGGAGGGGCAGATGGACCTCACAGGCTGAGGAGGCCCAGACTGGGCAGATAGGAGAAAGCTATTGGCAGTTGTGGATAACCAGCATCTCTAGAGGTGGGGCCTGAGGTGAGGGATTGTGAGGTCAGAAGTGGTAAGTGTAGCAGAAGGTGGAGTAAGGCTAAAGAGAGAACTTGGGTGGGGTCTGTAAAAGATTTGTTGGAAATGGCACCTAGGGAAGGGAAACACATGGTAAATGCAAAACTAAACTGGCCCTAGAATGACTGAAGAAAAGTAAGTTTCCAGGACAGTACTCCTTTCTAGTTAATTTGAGTACTATCACTTCTACAACATGACTTTACTTCTTTTTCCTGCCCTCACACCCTGACTCCCACCCTCATTACACCCCATATTTCCCCTGTTCCCCGCCCCCATGACAGACATTCTTGATAATTATCAACAGAAACTTTATTTCTTATTGATTCCGGGAATAATTAAAGGATAGGTGGTACCAGGGAGGGAAAGAGGGACAAAGGGAGAAAGAATCCTATAAAAAGGAAGGGGGATATGAGAAACATGAGACTGGGGGATATGAGAAACATGGACAGGGCAAAGGGGCAGTTCTCAAGTAGGGGATACTGAATTAAGGGGCAGTTACATGGGGCACCAAATCCAAAATGAGCCACAGGAGATGGAATGAGCATTGGCCCAGATCGGAAGGGTGGATGAGAAGGAGTTAGTAACACTTACAGCTATAGGATGCTGGGCTTCTGTCAGGGAATTGGGACTCGGGTTTTGGGGGTTTCGGGCTTAAGGGTGTAATGTGGGGGAGCCCGGTCGGGCTGGCTGCAGGAGGAGCCCCCAGGCCCCTCCCCTGGGCCTCTCCTTTTGGGGGCACCTCACTGACATGGCAGAGCCGTTCACTGTAGTCTGGTTGCAGACTCTCAGCCAGTCCCTTAGACACACCACTCCAGGCCTAAAGACAGATATCTCCAGGTCAAAGGTCAATTAGGGGCAGGAAGCAAACGACACAAGCTCTGTGCCAGAGGAGCTCTCAAGATGTCTGCAACCACTGTGATTACAGAAGGGACACCCAGATTCCTGAGCCCTCAATACCACTGTTTTCATCTGTCTCACACAATCTATAATCCATTCTTCTGTGTCTGTCTCCCTCATTCATTCCCCCATTTGGTTGGCCACATCCTGACAGTGCAGGTCCCCTCCCCCTCTACTCTGACCCCCCCCCCCACCAACATCTATCTTGTTGGTCAGCAGTTGGCAGTTGACAGACGGCAACATGTTTATGATAGCGTTCTCACCGAAAAGTTCCCATGGTATTCAGTGACCAGATCCTCTAGGTGCTTGAGGGTGGGAATTCGAGGCATTGTCCTGAGAAAGAGGGAATACAAGCACATAAGTCAAAGCTCTTCTGTTACCCCTCTTCCAGTCTTCTGAAATGAAGGGATTCTGTGGTTTTTGTGCCTGTAGCTTCCTCCCATCACCATACCTTCTTTTTTTTTTCACCATACCTTCTTGATACCCTCATTCCTCATTCCATACCCTCATTCCTTAGTGTCCTGCCCTCTAGCCCTGGAGAACCTGAAATAACCCTCCTTCACTCTTCCCAACCACCCTACTTCATTTTTTGGAGCCTTCTGAAATCTCACCGTTCCAGCCAGCAATACACAAAGAAGAGGCTAATAATCAGTCCCATGGAGCCAACAGGGATAACCACAGCTTTGGTTATAAATAACCACGGACTCTCTATAGAAAAAAAGGAAAGGAAAATGAACCTTACTTTGTGGTGCCCCTATGACGAGGGTACTAGGTATCATGCAAAACACACTCCCTGTACTTAATCTTCACTACAGTTCCTGAGAGGAACAATCATTATCTACATTTTACAGATGAGGAAACAGAATCAAAGAGTGGTCAGTCTGATTCGAAGGCCATCATCACTGTGCAGGCTCTCTGGAATGCTGGAGAGAAATCATACATGTTCCATATCTCCCTTGAGCACCCTTTGGCCTTCTCAATCCAGGTTCCCTACTTGACAACATACCAACCCATCCCTACAGAGAAAACCCCTGCATCCTAGGAGTTGATGTTGAACAGTGAGGGGAGGTGAGGCAGCATGTTTAGGGTTAGGAATAGAGAGGAAGAGCAAAAGACAGTGGTGTTAGAAAGGTTGGGGTGCTGGGCTTATGGATTGGGATCATGTATTTGGTCCATTTTACCCTTTGAAGTATTGCTTCCCCAGTGGACTGGGTGGCTCCATTCACTCCAACGCTGAGCACTTCCACAGAGTGGGTTAAAGCGGCTCTGAACCCGGAATGTGTACAGTTTCTGCCCATCCACACTAGGAAGGGAGAAGCGCTGTTTGTGATCCACTTGTTGTTCCTTGAGAAGAAAGAGGGTGAGAAAAAGGTGAGTATATATAAATGAAGGGAGAATTAAAATACACTCTTGCCTGTACCTCAGTGTTACCTGGCTCTTCCAAGTTCTGCTTCTTCCCAGTTCCAAAGAAACCTGTTTCTGGTTTCTCCCCTCCTCTGTTTTTTTACAAAATTTATTTATTTCTATTAGTACATGTTTGTAGTACATAACGATCACATTCATCCAGAGGGATTTGTACACGTATACAGCACATCTTAATTCTTTTTTTTTTTTGGTCGCCCTCCCCTCCCCTCCCTCTGACCTTTCCCTCCTCTTTTAACAACTCACGCCATGGTTCCCTCTTCACTGACTTAAATCTAATGCCTCCGCTCCAGATCCCCTTAATGCCTTGCATTTGTTTACTCCTCTGTCTGGTCCCAGGAAGAGTATGGACAGGGAATCCTCCATGAGAATTCAATGATGATGGGCCGGGGATTTAGCTCAGTGGTGCTGCCGCCTGCCTCACAAGCACAAGTCCCAAGTTTGATCCCCGCTACCAAAAAAAAAAAAAAAGAATTCACTGATGATGACAGTGATAGAGAAAAGGAGTTGGAAGAAGGTAGAGGGTGGAGGAGCATAGGAGCTGGGAGGCAAAGAACAGGAGCTTGGTATAAGGTCTTTCTATCTGGATGACTGAATGCTTTATCTCCACATGCTTGGACTTAGTTGCTGCATTCATGTCCCCAGTCACTCACAGTCCATCTGCTATCCCAGTCGCTCCGATACTGCACCAAATGCTGCAAACAGCGGTCCAAGGAGTATCTGTTGCTCCAGCTCAGTTCTAGCTGGGATTCACTCAGGTTGCGAAGTGTTAGATTCTCCGGAGCCCAAGGGATCACTGGAGATATGTGTGCATGTGTGGTCATTACCCTGGCTTAGACAAGTCTGGATCTTAAAAGTAGTTCCCCTCACCCCTCATCCCTTCTCCATCCTGATCCCCTACCTCGTCCTTTCTGTGTACCACAACGAGGAAAGAACACCACTCCACTGACTCTAATGCCCCACAATAGCCCTGACCTCTTGACCACTGCTTTCCAGATTACCCAGGTTCTGCAGTTTTAGCTTCTGTTCCATCTGCCTCCTGGGTTCTCGTGGGTCTTGCAGCTGGATAACAAATGTTTCATAGAGATGGATCTCATTTTCTTGAAACCAACAGCCAGAAGTAATCTCTTTTGAGAAAAGATAATGACCACACTCCTGGACTTTATAATTATCAGAGTTCTTGTACCTAGAGAAAGGTTGGAAGGAAGAGGAATAGTGGGGCAAATTTGGGTACTGCATATGTCCACAGCCTAACCTATCTGACCTGAACTGACCTATAACTTATATCCCATGAGAAAATAGAAGGGTGCCTGGGAGGCTGGCTACCCATTTTCTCGGTCCCCTTGTAGTCTCTCTCATCCACCCCACCTCTTCTTCCTTTCCTGTGCAATCCCCTCTTCCCTTCTCATACCCATATCGCAGAGTCAGGTTGGTAGGCCGGGGCTCAGAGCTGCCATTCCAAGTGCAATTCATGTACTCGCCATTGAATACAAAGCACTGAACCTCTGGGAGGGGCAGGATGGAACTGTTGAGAGACCTGGGGGTCTCAGAGGTCAAGAAGGAATCTAGGTTGGGGAGAAAACAAAGTGGGAGCAGAAAAGAGAAGAAATGATAGAAAAAAATAGCGTGAGGCAGGCAACCTTTCCCCTTGTCCTCCCCACTCTAATTTTCAATTCTCCCTGCATTGTTGTGAAGGCCACTGGCAGGTTCCAGATTTCTGTATGGTCCCTTCCCATAGCCTTCTCACCAACCCCCTCCAGTCCCAGATTCCCCACCAGCTGTCGTGTCTTCATTCCCACTGGGCTTGAGGACCGTCGAGTTCAGCCCCATGCCCAGCAAAGGTAGCTGCAGAAGTAAGAGGGATCTCAGTGGTAATGATGGCTTCAACATGGCGCTTGTTCTTTGTTCCCTGGGTGTAGTCTGTGTGGGGAACCTGGGCCCCTCACCCTCTACCCCTCCCCACCCACACATTTCCTTCTGTCATAGCTTCCGGTGGAAAGAACCTTACAAGCCAGGGCTTTACAGAGGGTGTGGCAAATGTGTTCGGAGACACAGACTAAATCCTTTGAGAGATTAGGTGCTGCTGTAAGGTGGAGTTAGGTAGAGACTAAAGAGGGTATATAATAGTGTCACAGACTCAGACCACCTAGATCCTAGGAGAGATCTGCTCCCTCCCCTAGCACCATTCCCAACCACCTTCTCTAAGTCGTTATCTTTTACTGGTTTTTCTTTTGTTTCTTTTTGGTACTGGAGATTGAATTCAGGACCTTGCGCTTGGGAGGCAGGCAGCGGCACCGCTGAGCTAAATCCCCAGCCCTAAGTCATTATCTTTTACTTTTTAAATGTAATTTTATATTTATTTATTGGTTTTTCTGGGACAAGGTCTCGCTATGTAGTTCAGGCTGATCTTAAACTCACTATATAGCCCAGGTTGGCCTCGAACTCATAGCAATTCTCCTGCCTCAGCCTCTCGAGTGCTGGGATTACAGGCATGTGCCACCATGCCCAGTTGTCTAAGTCATCTTTTATAGTGGAGGCTCCGACACCATCCCAATCCTATACTATGATCCTTTCTTGGCTAATTCACCCTTAAATCTCTGTCAAAGCTGTACTATCCCGGGAAGATGGAAAATACTGTTGTGGCTCCTACGAGCATGTGTACAGCTGTCTTCCTCTGACCTAATCAAAATCAGAATAACCACTGTTAGCTGCTGCTTGAGCTGGGTCTCTATAGAGATGGGTGAAGAGATCTGACTTAGAAATGGAAAAACAATAATACTAGCTTCAAACTCCTCATCCCCCCAAATCTGCTTTTCTTCTTGTCTTCCCTATCTGTTAATAATATCATTGCCCTCTCAGCCACCCAGACTTGAAACCTCAGTATCCTCTTCAATATCCCCTCAATCCAACCCACCCTGCTTCTGTGGTGTTGCTCCCAGTAGTTTCCTCCTTTCCATTCCCACAGCTGTTGTGCTAAATCAGCTTTTCGTTACCTCAAGTCATGATTATTACTGGAACCCACTAACCAGTCTTCTTTTCTAAAGGTCTTTTGCTCTCTAATTAATTGGGTTTTTGGTATCAGGAATCGAACTCAGGACCTCATGCTTGCCAGGCAGGTGCTGCGCCACTGCGCTACATCCCCAGCCCTCTAATTCACTCTTCTTTCTGTGGCCAGACTTACCTTCTCCCAAACACAGAGCTGATTGGAGAAGCTATTTACAGAAATTACTTATCCCCCGTCCCTAATATTTTGAGGTGTTTTGTTTGGTTTGGTTTTTGAGATAAGGTCTCACTAACTTGCCAGGACTGGCCTTAAATTCATGATCCTCCTGCTTTGGCCTCTGAAGTGCTGGGATTGATTACAGGCATGCACCACCACACCTAGCTACAGAAATTGTTTATCTAGATAACATTTATTAATTCTTTAATAATGTGCTAGGCATAGTGCTTATATTTTGAGAATATACAGACAAATAAGACACCCATATCATTCTAGAAGTTCATAGATAAGTAGGGAAGACATAAACAAATAATACAATATAATGTATGTAATAAATTCTATGGCATAGATGTGAAGACAGTCCAAAGTTTGTGAACACAGGAGAAGTAACTAAATTTACCAAGCTGCAGAGGGGCGTAGTTCAGGGAAGCTTTGCTGAAGAGCTGCTTTTTGAGCAGAATCTTAAAGATGAGCCAGGCATGATGACACATGCCTGTATCCCAGTACTCAAGGGGGCTGAGGCAGGAGGATCACCATTAGTTTGAGGACAGCCTGGGATACACAATGAGTTCAAGGCCAGCCTTGAACTACACAGCAAGATCCTGTCTCAAAAAACTAAAAAAAAGAATGAAGAATGAGTATAATTTTACAAGACAGATAAGGAGGTAGTACATCAGGCAGGGGAAAAGAGCATTTGACTGGGGTCTTAGGAAACTGGATTTTATAGTCTAGGGTGTGTTGGTTGGTTAGAGCTGCCATAACAAATTATCCTAAACTTTAAAACAATAGAAATTTATTACAGTTCTGGAGGCCAGAAGTCTGAAATCAAGGTGATATATATCTCTATGCCCGGGGCCTTGCATGTGCTAGGCAAGAGCTCTACCACTGAACTACATCCCCAGCCCCAATCAAGTTGTTTTGAGAGTTTGTTTCATGCTTCTCTTTCCCAGCTTCTGGTAGCTGTTCGAAGTCCTTGGCAATGTTTGGTTTGTAGACACATCACTTCAACTTCTGCCTCTATTTTCATATGATCTCTTCTCTGTGCCTCCTTTACTCTTCTCTTGTATTTTTTTTTTCAGTGCTAGGGATCAAATCCAGGGCCTTGTACAAGTGAAGCCCGTTTTTATTTATTTAGGGAGACAAGGCCTCACTAAATTGCTCAGGCTATCCTTGAACTTTAGAACCTCCTGCCTCAGCCTCCTAAGTAGTTGGGATTATAGGCATATGCTACCACATCTGGTGGATTCTTAATTAATTATGGCTGCTAAAACCCTTTTGCCAAAGAAAGTAACATTCACAGGTTCTGAGTGGATTTACCATTTTGGGGCCACCATTCAACGTACTACAAAGAGGGTATTATCCAGCTCTAAAGTCTTCAAAAGCTACTCATGGCCTTCAGCATAAAGTTCAACACCCAAACTGGCAAGGATATGGAGCAAAAGAAAATTATTCATTGTTGGTGAGAATGGAAGACTCTGGATTCATCCCAACACCCAAAACCACCAAACAAATACAGCAACAAAAAAACACTTTCTATTTTTTGACTTTCTGGTGAGTAGGTTCATTAGCAATAACTGAGCCTTGGATAAACTTCATTTGCTATAGGAGGTTCATCAATTGTAATAAATGTAACCAGTCTTGGGCTGAATGTTACTAATGTTATGCATGTGTGTGGGGGGGGAGGATGTAGAAACTCTTTGTACCTTGTGCTCCGTGTTGCCGTGAGCCCAAATTTGCTCTAAATAATTTTTTTTTTTTAAAAAGTCCTTCATGGGCCAGGTGCAGTGATGCACTCCTGTAATCCCAGGTACTCAGAAGGCTGCTGTACAAGGACTGAAAGTTCGAGGCCAGACCGGTGTGGTGGTGCACACCTGTAATCCCAGCACTTGGGAGGCTAAGGGAGGAGGATCCCTGCAAGTTGGAGGCCAGCCTGGGCTGGGCAATTCAATAAGACCCTGTTTTGAGATAAAAAGTTTAAAAAGGGTGGGGGATGTAATTTAGTTGTAGAAAGCCCTGGGCCATTCCCAGTATCAAAAAATAAAGAAAGGAAGGAAGAAAAAGAAAGAAAGAGAAAGTCCTTCAGACTCAGCTGAATTATTTCCACTACCAATGTTTTGTTCCCCAATCAGAATTTTTCACCCATTGTGGTGATTCAATTTTTGTTTTATTTTTTGTTGAACTGGAGATTGAACCCAGATTTTTTGCACTGAGCTATATTCCCAGCACCACTGCCCCATTTTTAAAAATTTTTTTGAGACAGTCTCATTAAGTCACTAAATTGTCCAGGCTTGGTTTGAATTTGCATCCTCCTGCCTTAGTCTCCTAAAGTGCTGTGATTACAGATGTCTGCCACCATTCCAGGCTGTTATTTATTTTTGTTTTTGTTAGACTGTTATTATTACTACTCTGTGTGTGTGATGCTGGGGATAGAACCCAGGATCTCCCAAGGCAAGCATTCTACCACTGCGCTACATCCCCAGCTCTTGTTACTTTTATTATTTTTGCCTACCTTTGTTACTTTTTTTGGATTTTTGAGACAGGGTCTTGCTACATAGTCCTCTGGCCCCAAACTCGTGGGGATCCTCCTGCTTTAGCCAGCCAAAATGCTGGGATTACAGGCATGTGCCACCATGCCAGGCCATCGGCCATTGTTACTTTTCTTATGGCACGCTGGCTCTGAATCAAGAATATTGGCTCTGAAATTAAGAAAGAGTCCTTAGCCAGGTGTGGCAGTACATGCCTATAATTCCAGCACTCAGGAGTCTGAGGCAGGGCAATCGTGTTGAGTTTGAGGCCAGCCTGGGCTATACAGTGAGTTCAAGGCCAGCCAGAAATACATAGTGAGATTCTGACTTTAAAAAAAATCCTAGTCCCAGCTCTGTTACTCAGTAGTTGTATAATAGCAGGCAAGCGAATTTTCACTCTTTGGAAATCAATTTATCAATCCTTAAATCATGGTCCCCTCTGCGGATTAAAGGAGATAATCTCTGAAAATCATGCAACACAGTAGGTGCCTCTTTCACCAGAGCAAAGGTTCACACATTTGTTCGTGGACACTTCAAGGATATATGGATGCACTTCAAGGCATCTAAGAATCTCCCAGGAAATTCAAAGTTTTGTATGTACTGTTTTTCTGAGATAGTTTTTTTTTGGGGGGAGGGAGTGGGGTTTTTTTGCTTGTTTGGTTTTTTGAAACAAGGTCTTGCTGTGTATGTAGTCCAGGCTGGTCTTGAACTCACTATGCAGCTCAGGGAGGCCTTGAACTCGTGGTGATCCTCCTGCCTCAGCCTCCTGAGTGCAGGGGTTACAGGCCTTCAGTCACCATGTCCAGCTCCTTCCTCTGTATTTTAAAGGGTTAGTAAACTAAAAAAAAAAAGATTAGGAATCTTCATGGAGACTATAATGGCCTTGAGGGATTAGAGCTAGTGTTTCAGATTTTAACAGGTGCTCTTTTTTTTTTTTTTCCAGTACCAAGGATCAAACTCAGGACCTTGCACTTTCGAGGCAGGCACAGCACCACTGAGCTAAATCCCCAGCCCAACAGGTGCTTTCTTGGGCATACAGTTCCTAATCTTCACAACAGTCCTTTGAGGGAAATATTA
Source organism: Heterocephalus glaber (assembly GCF_000247695.1). The sequence continues at coordinate 1,411,436 of NW_004624903.1, forward strand.
GCATACCCTTATCCAGAGGTATTACTATACCCATTATTTGTGTGTGTTTGGTACTGGGAATAGAACTCAGGACCTTGCGCTTGCCAGGCAGGCTCGGTGCCACTGAGCTACATCCCCGGCCTCAGCATACCCACTATTGAGAAACTAAGTGTAGGGCCGGGGATGTAGCTCAGTGGTTTCGCTGTCTGCTGCACAAACTCAAGGACCCGAGTTCGATTCCCAGTACCCAAAAACCCAAAAAAACAAGAAACTAAGTGTAAAAGGTAGAGTTTCTGGCTGGGCGTGGTGGAGCACGCCTGTAATCCCAACACACAGGAGGCTGAGGCGGGGAGTTTGAGGCCAGCCTGGGCGACATAGCGAGTTCAAGGTCAACTTGAACTACATAGGGAGACCCTGCCTCAAAATTAATTAATTAAATTAAATAAGTTAAAAGTTCCTAAACAATGCAAATATTGAACCTATTCTAGGCCAAGAACGGACCTAGACAATAGGAACCCAGTCCCAGCCAAAGTTCTCCACCTTGGCTGCCTTCCCTTTGCAAGTCTGCACCTCCAAGAGATAGGTCTCTCAAATGGGAAGGGAATCAAGAGATGGAGTGGGTGGACGGAAAGGGGATGAAAAAGGAATTAAGAGTGTTATGTACCTGTAGTAGCTCCACATAAAGAATGTAAACATTAAGTACTGCAAACATGTACTAATTAAAAAAAAAAGTCTGCATCTCCGCCACCACACGTAGCTCACGAAGGGCTCACGAAGGCTTCGCTGGTTTTTGCTAAGGTGGAAACTGACTTTCCACCTTTAGGACTGAAAAGCCCTTGGGGTGCGTAGCTCCGCCCCACGCCGGGTCGGGCCACGCCCCCTCTGCTGTGGGCGTTATGGGAGGGTTCCCGGCGTCCCTCGGCTACGTTCGGTAGTTTCCGGCAATAATCGAGAGTTTCTAACGTGCCCCCTCGTTGTCTCTCGGCCGCCGTCCTCCCAACCAGCACCCCCCTTTCGGCTCCCTCCCTCCTCCTTCTTCCCTCCTCCCTCCTCCCTCCTCCCGCCCCCCACCCAGCCCCAGCTTGGCCCTGCTGGCGCCTCTGGCGCTAAGGGCTGGCCAAGATGGCGGCCTTCGGGATCTTGAGCTACGAACACCGGCCCCTGAAGCGGCCGCGGCTGGGGCCTCCCGATGTGTACCCTCAAGATCCCAAACAGAAGGAGGTGCGTTAAAAAATCCGGACTTCCAAGGGGCCAGGGCAAGTGATTTGCATTGACAATTTGGGGAAGGGGGGCGGGGCGATTAGGTGGGAGCAAAAGTCCCAAAAGGGGGAAGAGTAAAGTGGGCCGGTGTAGGAGAGCAGGGGATGGTGGGAGGGTTCCAAGACATAAATAGCGAATGGTGGTGGGGCCGAGCCAGAGGCGCCCCCTCTACGCGCACACACCTCAGAAAGTTGTCTCAGGCAGCTTCATGAGGAGGAGTGATGTTGAGGGAGCTCTGGTTGGTTGGGAATCTTAGTGACTTGTGGGGGCGAGGGTGGGGTCCAAAGGAATATAAGGCCCTAGCTTTAAATAATAATGCCTTCTACTCAGAGTCCTCCACCTCCCTTTCTCCGTGTTCACTTCTCTTCTGCCCTCCTCTTCCACAACCTCCTCCCAAGGGAAAAAAAAAGCTAAAATGCCATTTTCCTGCCTCAGGATGAACTGACGGCCTTGAATGTAAAACAAGGTTTCAATAACCAGCCTGCTGTCTCTGGGGATGAACATGGCAGTGCCAAGAACGTCAACTTCAATCCTGCCAAGGTGAGACAGTCCTGCCAGGCTGAAGGAAAAGGCTAGAAAAATCTGAGAAGGAGCAATGGCCCTAGGTTGGGAAGACTTAAAGGAACAACCTAAGTGGCTTCAGTGTGCCTTCATAATCCAACCCTGTCACGTTGTCATTTTCCCATCATAGGCAGGACCACCTGTCTGCCCCTTCTTCCCACCCTGAGGTATAGTTTTCTTTCCTCAGATCAGTTCCAACTTCAGCAGCATTATTGCAGAGAAGTTGCGTTGTAACACGCTCCCTGATACTGGTCGCAGGAGGCCCCAAGTGAACCAGAAGGACCACTTCTGGCTAGTGACTACACGATCCCAGATTGCCATTAGCACCTGGTTCACTGACCTGGCTGGCACCAAACCACTGACACAACTAGCCAAAAAGGTGAGGTACTCTTTCCTGTTCTTAAAACCATGGGGGGAGTGTTGGTACCAAGTAACCCCCTATTCTCAGATTAAGCTACATAAATATCAGTTCATGGGGTAACAGAGACCTCGCTATTTGTGATGTCCATCCAGGTCCCCATTTTCAGTAAGAAGGAAGAAGTGTTTGGGTACTTAGCCAAATACACAGTACCTGTGATGCGGGCTGCCTGGCTCATTAAGATGACTTGTGCCTACTATGCAGCAATGTCTGAGAACAAGGTTAAGAAGAGACAGGTCGTTGACCCCTTCATGGGTGAGTAATTTCTAACACTGGATGTACCACTGATGACTTCAAGGAGTGATAGCCCCTTGGCATCATCCCCCCCTCCCCCCAGGGATTGAACTCAGGACCTTGTGCTTGTAAGGCAGGTGCAGTGCCACTGAGCTAAATCCCCATTTCCTTTCTAATCTATATTCTTTGTTTCTGCTTGTGTCTTGGACTCAGTAAACATCAAGTAATTTATTTTGATTTTGTGTTTTCTGGTACTGAGGATCAAACTCAGGGCCTCGTCAATGCCAGGCCAGCACTCAACCACTGTGCTGTACCCCCAGCCCTGACATCAAGTAATGTGATTACCTACTGTGTTCAGATACTGAGCTATAAAAATGACCTGTATATAATCCCTGCCCTTACTTAGGATGCTTATAGTCTAATGGGGTTGAAAAGCACATGTTCTGATAACATAATTAAATATAGAACATGGTGGATATCAAAGAAGAGACAGAGCCAGGCATGCTTGTATATGCCTGTAAGCCTAGCATTCAGGGAGGCTGAAGCAGGAAGATCACAAATTCAAGCCCAGCCTGGATAACTGAGTAACTTAACAAGTCTCTGTGTCAAAATTTAAAAATTTTTTATTTGGGTACTGGGGATGGAACTCAGGACCTTGTGCTTGCAAGGCAGGCGCGGTGCCACTGAGCTAAGTCCCCAGCCCCCAAATTTAAAAATTTTTAGACAGCCGAGTGTGGTGGTGCATACCTGTAATCCCAGCACTCAGGAGGCTGAGGCAGGAGGAAGTTTAAGGCCACCCTGGGCTACATAGTGAGCTTGAGACCAGCTTGAACTACATAACAAGACCCTGTCTCACCCCTCCAAAAAAAAATAAATAAAAATTTTTTAAAAGAACTGAAGATGTAGCTCAGTGTGAAGGTCCTGGTTTCAATCCCCAGAAAAGTTCTAGAATGTAACTTAGTGTGAAGGCCTTGGGTTCAAATACCAGTACCACCACCACCAGTACCCCCCAAAAAAGAAGCTGGGGACTATGATGCATGGCTGTAATCCCAGGTACTCGGGAGGCTGAGGCAGGAGGATTACAAGTTTGAGGCCAGCTTGGGAAACTTAGGAAGACCCTGTCTCAAAAATTTTTTAAATGTTCTGGGGACATAGCTCAGTGTTCCCTGGGTTCAGTCCCCAATACCACAAAAAAGGAAAATGAAAAAAGAGACAGAAGGTTTTTTGAGACTTCAGTGTGCAGAAAGATTTCTTTCTCTTGGGGATACCTGGGAAGACTTTGAGAAGGTGGCATTTGCTTAGAGGCTAAGGATGAATAAAATTTACAACTGTGGTGATAGGAGGTAGAGATAGGGATAGAAGGTATTCTAAGCAGAAAGATAGTTTCAAATAACCCCCATTCTATCTTTTCTCTAGAATGGACTCAGATCATCACCAAGTACTTATGGGAGCAACTACAGAAAATGGCTGAATACTACCGGCCAGGGCCTGCAGGAAGTGGAGGCTGTAGTTCCACGATAGGACCCTTGCCCCATGATGTAGAAGTGGCAATCAGGCAATGGGACTATAATGAGAAGCTGGCCATGTTCATGTTTCAGGTAGGGAGGAGGCCATGTTATATGTGGAGCATTGGATTGAGCCTGATCTTGCACTCTGCTGGTATAGAATGGATCTGCCTGCCGCCTTGCCCCAGTTTTCATTTCATTTGCCTTATCTGCCTCATCTCTAATAGTCGCTGGGCTGAACTAATCCTCTTCCCACTCCTGGTACCTATAGGATGGGATGCTGGACAGACATGAGTTCCTGACCTGGGTACTTGAATGTTTTGAGAAAATCCGCCCTGGAGAGGATGAATTGCTTAAACTGCTACTGCCCCTACTGCTTCGAGTAAGGCCTAGGATCTGGGGGGGTCTAGGGTGGATTTGAGGAAGCCTAAGATGTTAGAGCAGTGTCCCTTGAAGAGAACCATGAGCTCTGATGGTCCTGTTTTCACAGTACTCTGGGGAATTTGTTCAGTCTGCATACCTGTCCCGCCGCCTTGCTTACTTCTGTACCCGGAGACTGGCCCTGCAGCTGGATGGTGTCAGCAGCCACTCATCTCATGTTATATCTACTCAGTCAACAAGCACGCTGCCCAACACCCCTGCCCCTCAGCCCTCAACTAGCAACACACCCTCAACACCCTTTAGTGACCTCCTTATGTGCCCTCAGCACCGACCTCTGGTGTTTGGCCTCAGCTGTATCTTACAGGTAGGTACTAAGTGGACTCAAAAAAGTATTAAGAGTCTAAGAAGACTGAGTGCCCACCCTGGAAAATGGGTTGGTTCCAAATTGAAAGTGGGAGTGGGCATTGAGTACTCACTTGGAGATTGGGGTGTTAGTTCCCTTTTAGGGGTTCTGGTCAGCCTCTCCCAGGGCTAAATAGAAGGCCCAAAGCCTTTTAGGAAAGTAGGTGCAGGGAGGGAGATCAGGAATGGATTGCTGGCTGACTCAGAAACTTAAACCAGGCATGGTGGCTAAGACCTGTAATCCCAGCACTCAGGAGGCTGAGGCAGGAGGATCACTCGAGGCCAGCCTGGGCTACATAGAGAGTTCAAGGCCATCTTGAACTACATAGTGAAACCTTGTCTCAAAAAACAAACTTGGTTCAAATGGGAAGGCGAACAAGGAAGGAGGGAGGGAGAAAGGAAGGGACAAGAGAAAAGGTGAAAATGGAAAAAATGGAAACAAAGGGGCTTGAGGGGATTTGGGGGGGTAAAGGGATAAAACAGGGCTGGGGATTTAGCTCAGTGGTTCTGCCGCCTGCCTCGAAAGTGCAAGGTCCTGAGTTCAGTCCCCCGTAACAAAGAAAAACTGATACTGCCAGGCGTGATGGCACAGGCCTGTGATCCTAGCACTGGGGAGGCAGAGGCAGGAGGATTGCCATGAGTTTGAGGGAAGCCTGTGGTACATAGTGAGTTCAAGGCCAGCCTGAACTACACAGTGAGACCCTGTCTCAGAAAAAAGGGATAAAACAAAATTTATTAATAAAAAAAGCGAAAAAAAAAAACCCAGAAACTTAGAGTAACCTTGGATCTGAAACCTAAGGATTGGGTCTTATGGGATTTCTGAGAGGCAGCCATAGTAACTGAGTTTGACTTAGCTGTTTCTGTCTGCCAGACCATCCTCCTGTGTTGCCCTAGTGCCTTGGTTTGGCACTACTCACTGACTGATAGCAGAATCAAGACGGGCTCGCCACTTGACCACCTGCCTATTGCCCCTTCCAACCTGCCCATGCCAGAGGGCAATAGTGCCTTTACTCAGCAAGTAAGTCTGACCAGTAGCCTCGTACTCCCAGGAAGGGATATGGGGCTAAATTTCTCTTCCAGAAATAGTGATTTGGAGTCTGGTAGTGCTCTTTTAGTCTTTTGCATGCCTTGGGTACATCCTTAAAGCTTTCCTTTTTGATATTGCAGGTTCGTGCAAAGTTACGAGAGATTGAGCAGCAGATCAAGGAACGAGGACAGGCAGTTGAGGTTCGCTGGTCTTTTGATAAGTGCCAGGAAGCCACTGCAGGTGGGTATCAGAGGGCAGATAATAGGGAGTATATTTGGGGGAAGAATGGGGTGGTAAAGACATAGAGATCTGAGAGTCATAATGCATCAGAGCTCTGGATAAGTCCCCTTTACTGCTTGTCCTCCTCAGGTTTCACCATTGGACGGGTGCTCCATACTTTGGAAGTGCTGGACAGCCATAGTTTTGAACGCTCTGACTTCAGCAACTCTCTTGACTCCCTTTGTAACCGAATCTTTGGACTGGGACCTAGCAAAGATGGACATGAGGTGAGCAAGACAGGCACTAGAAGGAACAAAAAACATTGCAGGAGGAATTGTCTGTATGAGGGGAAAGTGTGGTGAGGCATTGAAACCAGGGGACGTATGGAGAGATATCTTCCTGGGCCCAGGATGTCTTAAGATGGGGCCCAATCATCAAGAGATTGGAACTCACTTCTTTGTTTTCAACCCTACCTTACTCATCCCTGTGTTCCTTTGGTCTCCAGATCTCCTCAGATGATGATGCTGTGGTATCATTACTATGCGAATGGGCTGTCAGCTGCAAACGTTCTGGTCGGCATCGTGCTATGGTGGTAGCCAAACTTCTGGAGAAGAGACAGGCAGAGATTGAGGCCGAGGTTAGGGAACAGAGATAAGAGAATGAGATTGGTCAAATGGGAAGGAATCTGACTGGGAGTGGAGACCCCAGAGAGATTGGGGTTCAGAGTTGATGGTGTGTATGCCAGGCATGGTGGCATATACCAGTAATCCCAGCCCTCGAGAAGCTAAGGCAGGAGGATCACTTGGAGTTCGAGGCTAGCCTGGGCTATATAGTGAATTCAGAGCCTGCACGAAGGACATAGTAAGACTGTCTCCAAAAAATGACAATAAGAAAAGTTGATGGTGTGAGAACAGAATAAAGAAGTGACAGAAAATCTACAGGGAATGTTAAGAACAGGAGGCAGAAGTAGGAAGGTACATACTGATAACCTGCTTAAAGAAGAGATCAAGGCTGCAATTGGCAGGTGGCAAAGAAAATGAAGGACAGAAGGGGAGGAGAGGTGAAAAGTATGGGGTGGAGATGGCATAGGAGGGAGTTCCAGGGTCACACGTCAGAGTGTAGAAACTGGGAAAAGTCAGCCAGGTGTGGTGGTGCACACCTGTAATCCCAGCACTCAGGAGTCTGAGGCCGGAGGTTCGCTGGGAGTTCGAGGCCAGCCTGGGCTGCATAGTGATTTCAAGGCCAGCCTGAACTACATAGCAAGACCTTGTCTCAAAAAAACCCAAAAAACAGGGAAAAGTCAATCCTCAGCTTGTTCTCTCATCTTGCAGCGTTGTGGAGAGTCCGAAGCAGCAGATGAGAAGGGTTCCGTTGCCTCTGGTTCTCTTTCTGCTCCTAGTGCTCCCATTTTCCAGGATGTCCTCCTGCAGTTTCTGGATACACAGGCTCCTATGCTGAGTATGAACCCCTGCTACCCTTTAGTTTCTCTGCCAAGTCTCAGTTACCTGCCACTGTCATCAGAAAACAATTAAGGGCCTTAAGGTCTATATTTCAGTCTTGGGCTCTATGCAGAATGACTTTTAGACATAATTCTACTCCCTGATCATCTTACACTTTAAGAGAATAGAGAAATACAGACAAGAATAAAAACAAGAACATATGATTAAACCATTTTCATTTTATAAAGAGCTGCAGAGATGCTCTATTCCTTGCTAAGATGATATGTGGAGCAGCAGGTGGGATAACCAACTATACTCTTGTCCTTCAACAGTCTGGAATTTTTTGTGCTCATTCCTATTATTGCCTCAGGAGTGTACCACTGAGATACTGTAGAGCAATGGTGGTGAGCCAATGACATGCATGCCACAGCGAGCTGTTTGTTATCATTGAAAGCTGTAAAAGGTTCACCATCACTGCTCTAGAGCATCATGCCTAAGGTGTGTCCCTCTTTCTGTCCCCTTTTGTGCTTTGTGAACTCATATGTCTCCTCATTTCCTCCTAGCGGATCCCCGAAGTGAGAGCGAGCGAGTAGAATTCTTTAACTTGGTACTACTGTTCTGTGAACTGATTCGACATGATGTTTTCTCCCACAACATGTATACTTGCACTCTCATCTCCCGAGGAGACCTTGCGTTTGGAGCCCCTGGTCCCCGGCCTCCCTCTCCTTTTGATGATCCTGCTGATGACGCAGAGCGCAAGGAGGCTGAAGGCAGTAGCAGTAGCAAGCTGGAGGTGAATGGGCTTCTCATTGCCCTTGATTGTTTCTTGACATTGCCATCTTCACAGCTCCCAGAGGTCTCTGAGAGTTTGTTTTGCCCAAGAAGGGTATTATTAACCTTTTTTTTTTTTTTTTTTTTTGGTTTACAAAGCACTCTCATATCAGCTTTTTTTGTTTGTTTGTTTTGATTTTTTTTTTTTTTTTGGTACGGGGGATTGAACTCAGGTCCCTGCGCTTTTGCTTTTGCTTTTGCTTGCAGCGAAACCACTGAGTTAAATCCCCGGCTGTTTGTTTTGATTTTTGAGATAAGGTCTCACTCTGCAGTTCAGGGTGACCTTGAGCTCACTGTATAGCTCAGGCTGGCCTCAAACTCATGGCCTCCAGTGCTGGGATTACAGGCATGCACCACTGTGCCTGATGGTATCAGCCTTTCTTCTTTTTTTTAGTGCTGGGGATTGAACCCAGGGCCTTGGGCATGCTAGGCAGGTGCTCTACTGCCAAGCTCTACCCCATCCCCTTTACATCAGTTTTTTCATTTCATCTTCTCCAACAGCCTTGTGAGCTATTCTTATTTCCCATTTAAAGCTTATAGAAACTAAAGCCCATACTGGCTAAGTGATTAGACAAGGTTTGAGTCCAGAACCTGTGGTTCCGCTAGTTGGATCTCTTCTCTCCAGTTTTTCTATCAACTTTTTTTTTCTTTTCTGGTACCAGGGATTGAACTCAGGACCTTGCGCTTGCAAGGCAGGTGCAGTGCCACTGAGCTAAATCCCCGGCCCTTCTATGAGCTTTTCTATTCAGTGGGGAGCAGCTGCATAGGACTAAAGCTGCTTTGCTTATGTTCTATGCCCTCAGGATCCAGGGCTCTCAGAATCTATGGACATTGACCCTAGTTCCAGTGTGCTCTTTGAGGACATGGAGAAGCCTGATTTCTCAGTAAGTGAGATCCTGTGTAGGGAAGAATCCAGCTCCTTAGATCTTCTCATTATGTCTCTTTTTGGAGTTTCTTTGTACTTCCTCAGCCTCTTTTCTTCTAAATCCTGCTCTTTTTGCCTTTCTTAGTTGTTCTCCCCTACCATGCCCTGTGAGGGGAAGGGCAGCCCATCCCCTGAGAAACCAGATGTCGAGAAGGAGGGGAAGCTCCCACCTAAGGAGAAGATCGAAGGGACCCTTGGTATTCTTTATGACCAGCCACGACATGTGCAGTATGCTACACACTTCCCCATTCCCCAGGTACTGTTCCCCAATACCTGTGACTATCTGTTCTGAGCTCGGATTTCTGTCTAAGGCATTGCTGAGCAGTTGAAGCTGTTCTTGAGGGTGTGGGTGTGCTGGGAAGGAGCTTGAGCACAGGGGCACCGAGGGTGCAAGCATGCTGCAGGAAGAGGACAGGTCTGTGCTGGGTCTGATGGTACTGCTGGGATGCAGGAGGAGTCATGCAGCCATGAGTGCAACCAGCGGTTGGTCGTACTGTTTGGGGTGGGAAAGCAGCGCGATGACGCCCGTCATGCCATCAAGAAAATCACCAAGGATATTCTGAAGGTTCTGAACCGAAAGGGAACAGCAGAAACTGGTGGGTTTGAGGCTCCTTAAATAGATCTCCCTCAGAGAATGCCCTAGTCAGTCTTCCCATCCCCAGTGTAGGGAACTCCCCAGTCATATCCCAATGTCCTGTCTCTTAGAGTCTCCTGAGAGCTCTAGTCCTTTTGAAACTTCCCCCCTCATTCCCCTCCTCTGCAGACCAGCTTGCTCCTATTGTGCCTCTGAATCCTGGAGACCTGACATTCTTAGGTACCTCACAGTAAGCCCCATACTCCCCTTCCTCCCTCACCCTTCCCTCCCTCAACCTAGCACCTCCCTGTACATACTCCTTTAAAGTCCACATAGTCTGTGGTCCTCTAAACCTTCTTCACTGTTCCCTTCCCTTCATCCCCCCAGCCCTTCCCTTCTTCCCGTTTCCTTCCCTCCCTCCCTCCCTTCCCGTTTCCTCTCCCTCCCATAGCCTTTTCTCCATACCCCACCCGCCCACCCTCAGTCAACTAGTTATCTTTCTGTTCTGAATCATCTCTTTCAACTGTCCCCTCAGGTGGGGAGGATGGGCAGAAGCGGCGCCGCAACCGGCCTGAAGCCTTCCCCACTGCGGAAGATATCTTTGCTAAGTTCCAGCACCTTTCACATTATGACCAACACCAGGTCACGGCTCAGGTGTGGGCCTATGCCCAGCCCCCCTTCCCACATTCTGGCCTCCTGTCCTGTTTTTCTTATCTTTTTTTCCCCTAGGCAGGCCAAGCCTGCTGGTCTCATCCCCTTCCACCATTGTTGGTTTCCTGCTTCCCTGGTTCTTCTTAACTCCCTCCACTCCTGTCTCACTCCCACTGCCCTTATCAGGTCTCCCGGAATGTTCTGGAGCAGATCACAAGCTTTGCCCTTGGCATGTCGTACCACTTGCCTCTGGTGCAGCATGTGCAGTTCATCTTCGACCTCATGGAATATTCACTCAGCATCAGTGGCCTCATCGACTTTGCCATTCAGGTGGGGAAGTTAGGGGAGATAAGAGTAAAGGAAGGAATTCTGTGCTACGTAAGGTCATGAGGACAGGAGTAGAGATTCCAGCCATTTTCCCAGGCTGTTTGGAGGGGGTAGAAAGACTAGCACAGAGGGAGTGGTACATGAGCTAAGACTAGGAATAGAGGCTTAAGTGTTCCCTGGGGTGGCCCAAGAGACAGATAAGAACATTGGGTACAGAACATCCTCCCACAGTGGAGTTCATAGAACTGTCCTGGAGACTGGTTAGAGGTGTCATTAATAGAACAAAAGACATTGGCATGTAGAAATAGGGCCCTTGTGTGTTAAGGCAGCTCTAGTAGGAAGGGGCTCAGGCCTGGCCTTGCCAGGTTCCTCCCAGAAAAGGGGGTTATGTATGACATGAAGGGCATCTTCTCTTCTCTCACCCCCATTCACTGCGCTAGCTGCTGAATGAACTGAGTGTGGTTGAGGCTGAGCTGCTTCTCAAGTCCTCGGATCTGGTAGGCAGCTATACTACCAGCCTGTGCCTGTGCATCGTGGCCGTCCTACGCCACTATCATGCCTGCCTCATCCTCAACCAGGACCAGATGGCACAGGTCTTTGAGGGGTAAGCAGAGCTTCAGAAGACCTGAAACATACAGGGCTCTGGCAAATGCTGGTGAAGTTGCTTGGGAGGAACATGTGGGTTCACCCTGGGAAGTGCCTGCTGTGCAGTTGAGAAAGGAATGATGTTACCAATCTGCTTCAGAGGGCCTCTGTGCCCTCAGCCCTGTACACCACCTGTTGATCCTCCCAACCCTGCCTCTTATGACAGGCTGTGTGGTGTAGTGAAGCATGGGATGAACCGGTCAGATGGCTCCTCTGCAGAACGCTGTATCCTTGCATATCTCTATGATCTGTACACCTCCTGTAGCCATTTAAAGAGCAAATTTGGGGAGCTCTTCAGGTAAGAGAGGTGGGAGGTAAGGGGTAGAGAGTGGGACCTAGTCCCATCTCCTTCCCATTACCATCCACCTCAGGAGCAGAGCACAGCCCATTACCCTGTTGTCTACTCAGGGTCAGTTATAGGCCATGTACTCCCATGTGCCATTGCATTACTGACAGCAGCCCTTCTGCCGCCCAAGACCCTTCCCTGTTCCTCAGTTTCACATGGCTCCTTTGATTCCCAGTTTGCTGTGGCACATCTCCCTTTTTCTTATCCCAAAGTCGCTTGCCCCTTGCCTTTTTTTCTATTCTCCCTTCTGCTGACCACTCTTGTACCCCAGTGGACCTTATTCAACACTGCTGTCTCCTTTCCCCACCCCTGCAGCGACTTTTGCTCAAAGGTGAAAAACACCATTTACTGCAATGTGGAGCCATCGGAATCCAATATGCGCTGGGCACCCGAGTTCATGATCGACACCCTGGAGAACCCTGCTGCTCATACCTTCACTTACACGGGGCTAGGCAAGAGTCTTAGTGAGAACCCTGCTAACCGCTACAGTTTTGTCTGCAATGCCCTTATGCACGTCTGTGTGGGGCACCATGATCCCGATAGGTACGGAGCATGTGGTGTACTGAGGAATGGGTGTCACACTCCAGCCTGGTGTTGGGGCTGACATACCTGGGAGGTACTGCACCTTTGATTACTACTGGGGCAGAGATGAAAAACTACAGTCTGAGGTTTTGTGGAGGAAGGCCTTTCCTGAGGGCACTTGTATTTTTCCCTAGGGTGAATGACATCGCAATCCTGTGTGCAGAGCTGACGGGCTACTGCAAGTCGCTGAGTGCAGAGTGGCTAGGAGTACTTAAGGCATTGTGCTGCTCCTCTAACAATGGCACTTGTGGCTTCAATGATCTCCTCTGCAATGTAGATGTGAGATTTGGGGTAGGGAGTTAGCAGAGCAGGGGTCTGGTCATAGTCATCAAACTTGTCAGTTCTGTGTGGAGGCATGCCACTTTGAGTGGGTGCCCTCTCTCCACACTGAGCTGCCACATCTGTCTGCTCTTTCCTCCAGGTCAGTGACCTGTCTTTCCATGACTCCCTGGCTACTTTTGTTGCCATCCTCATTGCTCGGCAGTGTTTGCTCCTGGAAGATCTGATTCGCTGTGCAGCCATCCCTTCACTCCTTAATGCCGGTGAACTACCAATCCATAACCTTTAGAATTTCTGAACCCCACATTTCAATACACGATGACTGTGCTCTCATTGGTGTGGGACACTGCTGTGGCTCCTTGGCCCTTACTAGGCCAGTGCTTTGGTGTACCCAAGACTGGAAGGGGCCTGTTTTTTCTTTTCTTTTTTTTTTTTTGCCTCCCCTCCCCTCCAGGCCTGTTTTCTAACCCTGGTCTTTCTGTGTGTTTGTGTGTCTGTGATGTTCTGAGGATGGAACCCAGGGCCTGGTGTGTTCTCAGCATGTATTCTGTACAGAGCTACAGCCCTAGGCTCATGACCTTTCCATCAGTTGATATTTCAACTACGTAACAGTTGTCTGCTTTTTCTTTCATCTTACCTTGCGTCTTCCCCCTTATTGCCCCCTCCATACACATTCTCTCCCTCTCTCTCTCTCTCTCTCTCTCTCACACACACACACACACACACAGTTTGATTTCATCCTTTCCAGATCTATTTTGTCTTCCTTTTAGCTTGTAGTGAACAGGACTCAGAGCCAGGTGCTCGGCTCACCTGCCGCATCCTCCTCCACCTTTTCAAGACACCACAACTCAATCCTTGCCAGTCTGATGGAAGTAAGTGACCCTGATCCAAGCCAGGTGCCAGTAGAAAGTGCACCCTCCCCCTTTTCCTGTTCTTGGTTCCCCTGACTTCAGCTTCCTCTCCAGACAAGCCTACAGTCGGAATCCGCTCCTCCTGTGACCGCCACCTGCTGGCTGCCTCCCAGAACCGCATCGTGGATGGAGCTGTGTTTGCTGTTCTCAAGGCTGTGTTTGTACTTGGTACGGGGTAGGAAGGGAGTGGTGCCAGAAGTGTGTATAGGGTGGAGCTCAACTACAAGAGACAGTCTTTCTCCCTCCCGAAGGTGATCTCTCTGATCTTGGGGAGGAGAGGAGGGTAAGAAATATATTTCTATCCCATAGGGCAGCATTTGGGGAGTTTCTGCCTTTGTAGGCCCAGGGTGGACCTCTGCACAGTGTTCTGATCTCATTCTGCCCTCCCTATCTCCAACCCTGAACCATAGGGGATGCAGAACTGAAGGGTTCAGGCTTCACTGTGACAGGAGGAACAGAAGAACTTCCAGAGGAGGAGGGAGGAGGTGGCAGCAGCGGTCGGAGGCAGGGTGGCCGCAACATCTCTGTGGAGACAGCTAGTCTGGATGTCTATGCCAAGTACGTGCTGCGCAGCATCTGCCAACAGGTTAGTCCCACCTTCCTCCCACACCTTCTAAATGCCTCTGTATAATATAGGCCTATTTCTAGACCATGATAGCACCACCTCCCTACTATACATCAGGTCCCTTACCCAACCCCAGCACATCCCTCTTCCTAACCCCCCTTACTGGTTGCCCCCAGTCCCTAATTATCAGCTTCCTCAGGAATGGGTAGGAGAACGTTGCCTTAAGTCGCTGTGTGAGGACAGCAATGACCTACAAGATCCAGTGTTGAGTAGTGCTCAGGCCCAGCGCCTCATGCAGCTCATCTGCTACCCACATCGACTATTGGACAATGAGGATGGGGAAAACCCTCAACGGCAGCGCATTAAGCGTATTCTTCAGGTAAGCCAAGGTAATGGAGGTCTTGGAAGAAATAATGGGGCCCATCTTGAGAAGCAGTGGAAGTCAAGAAGAGAGAAGGAATTCAGTAGACAGACAGGTAAGGATGTAGAAGAAGGGGTGAGAGTAACAGCTCTAGCACAGGTTTGGGAATAAATCCAATATGGTCTAGACTCAAGAGTAAGACTGTGAGGTGAGTACATAGCTTCCTGAAGAGAGTGAGTGTAGCTTATCAGTGGGAGGCATAATATCTGAAAGGCCTGGCTTGGGGTTTGTGTATTTGGCCCTTTGGTGGTGACTCAGTAACTGAATAGTAAATGGTTACTACTTACTAAGCATGAACTTTGTATACAGGTACTACGTGTGGCCCTGTACATACATTTTCACATTTAATCTTTACAGCATTATGCAGCAGGTATAAGTATCTCTATTTGACCAGTGAGGAAACAGGCTTAAAGAGGTTAAGTAACTTCTCCAAGGTTACACAGCTAGTAAGTTTAGAGTTGGTATGTGAATCCAGGTATGCCTGTGCCCTTTCCACTACTGTAGGCATTCAGGTGATTGGAGGGTGGAAAAATAAGGCCATGGAGGAAAACCTCAAGGAATGAGGTCTCTTCAGTCAGAGGAGTTAGTGCTGAAGGGAGATTAACTAACAGTAGCTTTCCAGTCTCCACAGGACATTGAGAGATTGTCTTGAAAGGCCTTGTGAAGGACTTTGAGCAGCTGATTAAAACAGCAGGCAGGCTTCAACTTTAATATCAAGTATTTAAAGGTTAAAAATTACAAAAAAAAAAATTACACAGAACTTTCTGATGTAAAGAGATGTGAAGCTGTGGAACAAGAATCTAGGGGAAGATGTGAAATCTTGAACTGCATTTAAAATAGGCTAGATTTCAGCTATTTTGTATTATTTAAATATAATCTTTCCTAAAAAGCAATCCCTTTTAGACCTCTAGAAACCTGTGATTTAAGGTTATGGGAGATTTGGCCGGGCATGGTGGCACACTCTTGTAGTCCCAGCTCTCTGGGAGACTGAACCAGGAGGATTGCAAATTGGAGCCCAGCCTGGGCAACTTGGCAATTTAGCAAGACCCTGTCTCAAAATAAAAAGTAAAAGGCTAAAGATACAGCTCAGTGCGAAGGCCCTGGGTGGTTCAAGCCCCAGTACTGTACACACAAAGAAAAGAAAAAGTTCCTTTTTTGTTTATTTGTTTATTTTGAGACAGGGTCTCACTATGTAGTTCAGGCTGACCTTCAAGTCACAATGTAGCCCAGGCTGGTCTCAAACCCATGACAGTCCTCTTGCCTCGCCTCCCAAGTGCTGAGACTACAGCGTGGATCACCACACCTGCCAAGAAAAAGTTTCTGTTAAAAAATAAGTTATGGGGCCCAGGGATTTAGCTCAGTGGTTCCACCGCCTGCCTCTAAAGTGCAGGGTCCCAAGTTTGATCCCCAGTACAAAAAAAAGTTATGGGAAATTAGGAATTGGTTATAGGGGGCTGGATAGCTGGGGGTGACATGGTGATCACTAGCTTGGGGTGGGGCTTCTACCACAGAACTTGGACCAGTGGACCATGCGCCAGTCTTCCCTGGAACTGCAACTCATGATCAAGCAGACCCCTAACAATGTGAGTAATGCCTTCCTAGACCCTCACTTTCCAATGCCCACCTCCACCTGAGGGAGGTGAACCATCATAGAAGAACCTGGGTTCTAGTCAGGTATGACAGCATATTCCTATAATCCCAACACTCTGGGAAGTTGAGGCAAGAGAATCGCAAGTTCGAGCCTAGCCCAGACAACTTAATGAATTAGTAAGTCTCTGTCTAAAAAAAAAGGCTGGCATTGTAGCTCAGTGTGAAGGACCTGGATTCAATCCCTAGTACCACCACCACCACAAACAAACCTAGGTCCTACCCTTAGGCTCTGGAACTGAGAGAAATAAGAGGAGATGGGAAAATGGCAGGCATGTGGAGCTGGTGATAAGAGAAATGGTTGGGAGTGTTGGAGTTCTCACACGCCAACTCCAAGCTTGTGGAGAAGCTTGGCAGGGCTGGTGGTGGAGCCTGTTTCTTGGGTCACAGATGTAAGAGGCATGCAAAAAAGACAGTGGGGAATGAGAGAAATATGGAGGTGCTGGAGAGAACAATTCCCAACAGCTGTGTCCCTACCTTCCTGTCAACCTCTACAGATGCTCTCCTTCAGCCTCATCTCCTATCCCTCTTACCAGGTGTCTTCCTTTGCCCCTGGCTACCTATTTTAGCACCTCTGTGCCTTTCATCCTCCCTAGGAGATGAACTCCCTTTTGGAGAACATCGCCAAGGCCACAATCGAAGTCTTCCAGCAGTCGGCAGAGACAGGGTCATCTTCTGGAAGCACGGCAAACAACATACCCAGCAGCAGCAAGACCAAACCTGTGCTCAGGTTGGGTAGAAACATGTTAGGACTCATCCTCTCAAGAATTTCTCTATTAGTTGCATGAGTGATATCTACCTCATGGAGATACTGTGCATGTCCAGGGAAAGGAGACTTCCCCACAACCCCGTGTCCTCTGTCTGTCCTATAGCTCTCTAGAACGCTCTGGTGTATGGCTGGTGGCCCCCCTCATCGCCAAACTGCCCACCTCTGTACAGGGGCATGTATTAAAGGCTGCTGGGGAGGAACTGGAGAAGGGTCAGCACCTAGGCTCCTCTTCTCGAAAAGAACGTGATCGACAAAAACAGAAGAGGTAAAGGGTTTGTGGGGGCACTGGGATTAAGAAAGGAGAGGAGGCAGGCCCAGTGAAGAATAGAATTTGGGGCTCAGAGCTGAGAATAGACATCATAGGGAAGTGGCAAATCAAGGGATAAGAGTGGTTTGGCTGAGCAAGAAGCCAGATCTTAGTCTGGGATTTTGAGGAAAGAGGTTGGAAGTTGCCTGATTCCCAACCCATAGTCCTTTCTACTCTGCTTTGCTCCTCTTCTCTTCCCTACCCTCTCCTCCCCTCCCCTACTCTTCCTTCCTGTCCTCTCACCTTCTCTCCTTCTTTCTCCTCCATGTTTCTTGCCTCCTTCTCTTCTCATTTCCCTTCCATTTCTAGCATGTCCCTGTTGAGCCAGCAACCCTTCCTATCCCTGGTGCTGACATGTCTGAAAGGGCAGGATGAACAACGTGAGGGACTCCTTACCTCCCTGTACAACCAGGTGCACCAGGTATGGGTCTTTGGTCTGTGGAGGTGGACAGGAGGGCAGGGAAGCATGTACCTAAGAGGCTACTGTGTACTTGAAACTTTCGTTAGTTTCTGATAAAAACCCAGAAGATCCCTGAGTTGCATGTTAAACTTATTTCTATTGTAGATTGTGAATAATTGGCGAGATGACCAGTACTTAGATGATTACAAACCAAAGCAGCTAATGCACGAGGCACTCAAACTGCGGCTCAACCTGGTGAGGGGGGAAGCTGGGGAGAAGAAAGGAGGTGGAGCTGGAAATGCAGTAAAGAAGTTTGAGTTGGAGAGGGCAGGGATGAGGATGGAGACCCCAGATTTTTGGAATGTTCAAGTGTTAACCTTGGTTATAGGGCCTGAGAGTTGTTAAAGGAATCAGATCACTGTGGTCAGGGTCCAATAGGTTGCATGCCTTGGATCCTTACAGGGACTCTCCCTCAGTGTCCTAGATTCTGGCGGGCCCCTATAAATAACTAGAAACCCACTGTGGAATGTTGAATGAAATCCCATCATTTTATAAGTAAGGAAATAGGCCTAGAGATGTCAAGAATTCACCCATTGACCCAAGATCATGGAGCAAATGATAGGTGCAAATGGAACTGGATCTTAGGGATTCCAACTCTTCCCAGCCCAGGCGCTAACTAACCTAAGCTGGCCATTTCCCTCAAGCCATCTGACTGATCTGTGGTCCTGGCAGGTAGGGGGCATGTTTGACACGGTGCAGCGTAGCACTCAGCAGACCACGGAGTGGGCTGTGCTCCTCCTGGAGATCATCATCAGTGGCACTGTTGACATGCAGTCCAACAAGTAAGCAGTGCAGTTCTGTACCCCAAAGGGGCCCCTGTTCCCATGCCAGCTGCAAGATCTGCTGAGATCAGTGTGTGGCTGATACTGTGTACTGTAACCCTGGGTTCCCCACACAGTCTTGGTGCCCTTGGGATGACATGTTGAACACCCCTCCCTGCTTGTGTTGTCCCTGGAGGCCTTTTTCTTTCTTTTTTTGGTACCGGGGATCGAACTCGGGACCTTGCGCTTGCGAGGCAGGTGCCGGAACCACTAAAGCTAAATCCCTGGGCCGCCTTTTTCTTTCTTAATTTCTTTCTTCTCTGGGTACACCCCTCCCCGGTTCCCATCACAGTGAGCTCTTTACTACGGTGTTGGACATGCTGAGTGTACTCATCAACGGGACCTTGGCTGCAGACATGTCTAGCATCTCTCAAGGCAGTATGGAGGAGAACAAACGTGCATACATGAACCTAGTGAAGAAGCTGCAGGTGAGCAGAGGAGGCAAGGGCAAGGTTTTGGAGTACTAAGATCTCGGCTCTCTCTGCCCTGACTGCATTTGCCATCCAGTCTCAGGGACTTATCCTGGCCTAAGCCCTCCACCCCTGTTCTTTGTGCTATTCTCTGAGGCTTCCCATGCTTCCTTTTCTGTATCTTTGAACTCTTTGTCTCATCTTCCTGTGCCTGCAGAAGGAGTTGGGGGAGCACCAGTCAGACAGCCTGGAAAAGGTTCGACAACTGCTGCCACTGCCCAAGCCGACCCGAGATGTCATCACGTGTGAGCCACAGGGCTCCCTTATTGACACCAAGGGCAACAAGATTGCTGGTTTTGATTCCATCTTCAAGAAGGAGGCATGTTCCACTGTTTTCCCATGCCCTCGGCCTTTTTGCAATAACCTTGAAGCTCTGGCAGGCGCATCACTCAAGTCCTCCAGGCTCTGAAAACTCTTTGGAGTCCCACCCTCTTTCCTTGGACTCCTCCCCACACACTCCCTTTTCACATACCACCATTTCTTAGCACCCCACCCTCTTCTTCCCACTGTGTCCTGTCTTGTCCCATACATTTGTCTGGCTGATGCCCTATTTCTTTTATTCTTGTTTTTTCTCTTCCCCCACCACTCATCTGTGCGCATTTTTTTCTTTTCCCCCTCTGTCATTTACAGTATTTGATGAGTAACCATAATCATTGTGTTTAGTTGAGAGTGAAAGGAAAAAGAGGGTAGAGTTTAAAATCCAAAGTGCAGCTGGGCGTGGTGGTGCATACCTGTAATCCTAGCACTTGGAGGGCTGAGGCAGGAGGATTACAGTGAGTTCGAGGCCAGCCTGAACTATATAGCAAGATCCTGTGTCAAAAAACCAAACAAAATTCTAAGTGCAGCCCCTTCACATATTATATATCCTTCTCCTTCTCCTCTTTTTCATTGGTCTGTCCATCAGGCTCTCTGCCTGACTCTCCCTTTTTCTGTTTCCCTCCACCTGCCTCTTTGTCTCTCTCTCTTCTAGTTTCTCTATCTGACTCTGTTGGTCTCTCTTTTTTCTGCCTTGTCTTTAGTCTGTCCCTGCTTTTGTTCTCTCCCTCTTGCTCTCTGTTTTCCTCTGAATGTCAATTTGTCTTCTACCCACCTTTCCTTCTCTCTTCTCTTATGTCCTGTTTCTGTCTCTGCATCTCCCGGCTCTGCCTCCACTGCTCCTCCTTGTTGCTCTCCTGGCTTCATCTTTTCCCTTCACACCTCTCTTTTCCTCCCGTGATTGACTCTTTTCCTCGTGTATGTGTGTGTATCCCTGCATGTCCACATCTATCTTTCTTCCTCACCATCTCTCCTGACTGAAAGCCACCTACAGCTTTTCTTAATATTGCCAACAGATATACCCCATTCTACAAGTTATCAAGACCTGCTTTCTGTTCTCCCAAGTCTCAACAGGTGATTGTCTCATTTTCTGGAACAGGGTCTACAAGTTTCTACCAAACTGAAACTCTCTCCCTGGGATCTATTGGAGGGGTTGAAGCCATCGGCACCTCTCTCCTGGGGCTGGTTTGGGACAGTCCGGGTTGATCGGCGAGTGGCTCGAGGGGAGGAGCAGCAGCGGTTGCTACTCTACCACACACACTTGAGGCCCCGGCCTCGTGCCTACTACCTGGAGCCACTGCCACTGCCACCAGAAGATGAGGAGCCACCGGCCCCCACCCTTCTGGAGCCTGAGAAAAAGGCCCCTGAGCCCCCCAAAACGGACAAACCAGGAGCCGCTCCACCCAGCACTGAGGAACGCAAGAAGAAGTCCACTAAGGGCAAGAAGCGTAGCCAGCCAGCCACCAAGACAGAGGTCAGTGCCTCCCTCAGCCATGCTTCTCCCCAGCCCCTCTTCAGGACTTTGTGAAAAGTAGAGAATGAGTTTCTGATTTGTAGGAGGCATGGGGTATTTGTGGAAAGGGTTATCATTAGAATCATAATAAAAATTAGTAGTGTAAATGCAGCTCCTTCTCACCCCTCTTCTTCACAATCCCCTCACCTTCCTCTTCTGCCACCCACGCAGGACTATGGGATGGGCCCAGGTCGGAGCGGCCCCTATGGTGTAACAGTGCCTCCAGACCTCTTGCACCACGCGAACCCTAGCTCCATATCCCACCTTAGCTACAGGCAGGGCTCCATAGGCCTGTACACCCAGAACCAGCCACTGCCTGCAGGTGAGTACCAGCCACTAGGGACATTCCTCCTACCTAAGGACTCCACCACTACCCTGGGGCACTGTGTGTGACTAGCACTCAGAGAGAGGGCTGGAGGGAGGAGGAACCCAGAGAGGTCAGTCTGCTCTCCTTTCCAGGTGGCCCTCGTGTGGACCCATACCGCCCTGTGCGGTTACCAATGCAGAAGCTCCCCACCAGACCAACTTACCCTGGAGTGCTGCCCACAACCATGACTGGTGTCATGGGCCTAGAACCCTCATCTTATAAGACCTCTGTGTACCGGCAGCAACAACCTGCAGTGCCCCAGGGACAGCGCCTTCGACAGCAGCTCCAGGCAAAGATAGTGAGAGGGGCAGTAGGGAGGGCTGCCGGGGAGAGGGGCTTTTACAAGTTACAGGACTGAGAAGATACTTGGGATCTTCACAAGGACACTCAGTGTGGGAGATACAAGAAATGACATGGCAGAAAACATTTCCTGAGTTTGAGTTTTTCTCTTTTGTTCCTTAGCAGAGCCAGGGGATATTGGGACAGTCATCTGTCCATCAGATGACTCCCAGTTCTTCCTATGGCCTGCAGACCTCCCAGGTAAGGGCCTGGGGTTCTGAGCATCTGGGAGATAAAGGCAAGGTGCTGTGTACACTCGTACCCCTGACTCCTCTCCTCCTTCCCACCAGGGCTATACTCCTTATGTTTCTCATGTGGGACTGCAGCAACACACAGGCCCCGCAGGTACCATGGTGCCCCCCAGCTACTCCAGCCAGCCTTATCAGAGCACCCACCCTTCTACCAATCCTACTCTTGTAGATCCTACCCGCCACCTGCAACAGCGGCCCAGTGGCTATGTGCACCAACAGGCCCCAACCTATGGACATGGACTGACCTCCACTCAAAGGTACTCAAGAGTAGTTGTGGGTTGGGAAGGGACACTGAGGTATGAGGGAGCATTTGATCTGGAAAAGCCATGCCTGAAGGTGATGGGACTGGTCTGAACTCTTTAGAGATACTGAGAACACTTTTTCTGGCCAAGTGACCCATAACAACAAAAGGCTAGAGCTGGAGGGGTCTCACATTTGTTTTTGCAGCATTACTTTTAGGCCCAGAGAGGAGGAATCATTTGTCCAACTCTGATAAGAAAAGATCTGGGCCGGGGATTTAGCTCAGTGGTTTCATCGCCTGCTGCGTAAGTGCAAGGATCTGAGTTCGATCCCTGATACCAAAAAAAAAAGAAGAAGAAGAAGAAGAAGAAGAAGAAGAAGAAGAAGAAGAAGAAGAAGAAGAAGAAGAAGAAGAAAAGATCTGGGATTTATAGACATAGTATATGATAAGCCTGTATTCAGTGGTTGAACTCTAGGATGCATTAACAAATGAATACCCTGGTTAATGTTAGTCAGACCTAGTTAAGACCTAGTAACTGTGTCTTCAGGCTCTGTAGCTTATGATTTAGAACACTACTAGGGAGTGGGCTGATTAACTGGTCACTCTATGGCCAACCCTTGCTAAGTAGGACTCCCTGAAATAAAAGATAGCAATAGATGATAGATAGACAGACAGCCCTCACCACAAGAAATTTTTACTCTAGTTGAGTAAAAATATTACACTAGAGAATGTTATGAGCAAAGATATAATCAGGTCTGCAGTTGGGTGCTGTGAAGTAAAATGGAAATTCACAAAAAGTGGGATGCTATCAGTGTGGACCTGAGTCACTGGAGAAAGAATCATGAAGGTGGTGAGACCTGAGTTGGCCTTTGAAGAGTACCTATGATTGGAATTTGTGAAAAAGAGGAGAAAGAAAGGCATTTCAAGTAGGGGATGTAGTATGAACAGGGGCATGGGGCAGAATGAGTAGTGTTGGAGATGGAAAGGAGTGTAGAATTTGTGCTGAGAAGTAATGGGGGCTAGGCTCAGAGAGAGCAGGTTGATAGATGGCCCTGAATGCTGAGCTTTATCACTGGATACAATCCCAGAAAGAACTTTTGATTAGGACAGTGATAGAGGGGTTGGGCAGGTTGAGAGATTAGTGTGGAATGAGTAGATAGAATGCATAGGGGAAGATGAGTGAAGATGCAAGACGCAGCAGGGAAACTAGCCAGAGACTGCCCCAGTATTTGGGTACAGAGGGCATAAGGAGTAGTAGGACAATTTGAAATGTTACTGGGAAAAACAGCAACAACAAAAAACCTCAGTGAGTATTTATAGAATGTGTCATGTGCTGAGACTGTTTTTCATAAGAGAAAAATAGCTAAAACTGAATTGAAAAATTCCTAACCATTAAGGATATAAGACACTAAAATGAAGCATTGTCTTTGCACCTTATTCCCTAACCTAGAAGTCTGTCAGACTGCAAAGGGCTCTTCTGGTTAATACCAAGAGAGAATGAATGCAGTGACTTGTTAAAGTTTCCTTTGTACTGTCCTGCTCTCTCATGCCTTGACCCCTGGATCTCTTGTCTCTGGAGATTTTCACACCAGACACTGCAGCAGACACCCATTATGGGTACCATGACTCCGCTGAGTGCCCAGGGCGTCCAGGCAGGTGTCCGCTCAACTTCCATTCTGCCTGAGCAGCAGCAGCAACAGCAGCAGCAGCAGCAGCAGCAGCAGCAGCAACAACAGCAGCAGCAGCAACAACAGCAGCAGTACCACATGCGGCAACAGCAGCAGCAGATCCTACGGGTAAGGTCTCAGGATTCCATCTAAGACTCAGGGGCCCAAGGAGGAAGAGAGGCCCAGGTTCATGCCACACTGTCACTAGGATTAAATGAGCTCATGGTGTGCTAAGCACCCAACTGAGTTGCTACCTAAGGTGGTGCTAAGTTGGTGCCCTCCTGTCCCCCTTTTTGTGTTTGCCAAGGATCAGAATAGGAGAGAGTTGGACACTGTTTGGCAGGTACTCTATATTTGGCCTCTTTCTAGCTGTGGTCTGAGAATGGAAGATGGGGGCCCAGAGTTTCCTCTCTACATCTCAGCCTTGACTCCACTTCCTGTCCCTATTCCTCCAGTACCAAGTTCCTGCTCATTTGCTTTTCTCACAAGTATCTCTTGTATCTTCATAGCAGCAGCAGCAGCAGCAGCAGCAACAGCAGCAGCAGCAGCAGCAGCAGCAACAGCAGCAGCAGCAGCAACAGCAGCAGCAGCAGCAGCAACAGCAACAGGCAGCTCCTCCCCAACCCCAGCCTCAGTCCCAGCCCCAGGTAGCTGCTCAACATCAACCCTTGGCTTAGGGACAGCTGCCTAAGTTGAGCATGCAACCCGTGAACTGGGTTGGGGACAGTATGCAATGAGGTAGTCGTGGAAAGTAAGGCATGGCACTCTACAAAGGGGTGGAAGATGAGTGGAGGAGGAGGCAAATGTTAAAGTTCAACCTTCTGCTTCCTGTTTCTACCTCAGTTCCAGCGCCAGGGGCTTCAGCAGACCCAGCAGCAGCAACAGACAGCAGCTTTGGTCCGGCAACTCCAACAACAACTCTCCAGTAAGTCTGCCTTCTTTTCCAAGGGAGCCCCATAATAAGTGAAGAACAGGGTGGGCAAAGGCAGCTGAAGTGACTGCTTTAGCCCCAAGTTATGGGGGATCCCTTCCCTCTGCATCTGATTAGCTCTCCTCCTGCATGTCTATAGGCCTGTTTGATTTCCCACCCTGACAATCTCTGGTTTTTCACAGATACCCAGCCACAGCCCAGTACCAACATATTTGGACGCTACTGAGCCACCTGGAAGAACTGCTTGTGCACTGGATGTGGCCCTACCCTTTCCTCTTAATTCCCAATCCTCTTTCCGGGCTAGCACCAGTAATGGTTGGGGTCCTTCCCTCAGGCTCCATTTTTAATAAGTTTTTAGTATTTTTGTTAATGTGAAGCATTGAGCTGTTGGGTTTTTGTATATTATTTATATAGAGACCCCAGAGCTGTTGCACCCAATACACAGAGCTTCTTTGCAAAGGGAGTGTGTGAATTCTGTGTCGGGAAAGGTTGGTCTTTTGGGAGAGTGCTGGGGGCTGGACCAACAAGTCAGAGCCTTCATGTGGTTCCGATCATCTCCCCTGCTCACCTTCTACCTCCTATCTTTCTGAGTTCTGATTGAATTCCTACCCTCTCCTCTGGCTCCAAAGCAGCATGTTGAGTAAGATACAGGCCCTCCATCTCTTTAAGGGCAGTTCACCTCATCATCTAACCATTGCCGCATCATTTAGTTTTCCTCTGTGGAGGACATACCACTCACTGGGATTGGGCAGGACCATTAGGCCAGAGGAAAAAATAAAGGGAACCCAATTTTCTTTTTATGACACCCCACCTGGTGTGCTTTGAACACTGAGGGTGCCATGGAGATGACAGTTACTGGCTACCCTATGGCTATCTTGTGTGGTTCCATCATGCCCCGGGTAGCAGCCTTTCCCTAAGTCCTATTTCTGAGATGAGAAATTGCCCTTTGTCAACCTGTGCCATCATAGAGTAGGTAGTGGAAGGGCGATGTGGCTCTGAGGAAAGAGCCCAATGAGAAGCAACACCTGTTTCTCTGCCCTGCTGCTGGAACTATTTGTTTTCACATGACCCACCTTGGCAGTTAGCCAGGATGACTATTGCTCACTCCCGTTTTACAGTACAGAAAACTTAAAACTTTCTTCAGAGTCATATTTGGAGCTGTGGCCGGACCATTCTCAGGTCCCCTTCCTTGTGCTTTAAGTCCTAAATCCAAGGCTGTGCAACGAAAACCAACTGCTTTACCACAGTGGAGTCTTCTGATTTACCACAGTGGAGTCTTCTGATTTACCTAGCTAGGATGAAAAGGACCAGCTGCAACCCGGTGGGTGGGCGGTACAAAAAGATCTGCCAACTTAAGGGTAATGTCCAAGCCGTTGTTGCTGCACCCTGTTGCTGAGAAGTGTGAAGTGTGCAGGTAAAACAAGGAGAACCAATTAATACCCAAGTTATAAAAAAAAAAACCCTCTCCGAGGACCATCTACAAAGCCCTCATGCATATGGGATTTTCAAAGTTTTGCTGCTGTTTTTTTGGTACCGGGGATCGAACTTGGGTCTTTGTGCTTGCACTTGCGTAGCAGGCAGCAGGCGGCAAAACCACTGAGCTAAATCCCCGGCTGCTGCTGTTTTTTTGTTTGTTTGTTTGTTTGTTTTTGGTGCCAGGGATGAACTCAGGTTCTTGTGCTTTCGGGCAGGCGTCAGAACCACTGAGCTAAATCTCCTGCCCTCTCAAAGTTTTAAGAGTTGTATGTGTGAGGAATTACCGGGGTAAATGCAAACATGACTGAAACTGTTCCTGCATAATTCTGTCCTAACACCAAGGAGCCACAGGGGAAAAGGCTGCTCTGGGATAAGGGACATTCAGAGTGGGGTGGAGTGCTAGGCCAACGGGATAGGTGCACTACATACAGAAATACAAGACAAAGACATGGGGTCTTGGGAAGGAGTAGAGGCTGAAATCATCAGACCGAGCAGCTGGAGCAGTAGAGGGACAGGAAGGATATCAACCTTTGGGAAAGTGACAGGTTGAGGTCAAAGTGGCCCCACTTATGGTTGCTGCCTGGGTAGTGCTTGTGCTGAGAGGTGAGAGAGGCTGAGTGAGGTTGAGGCATGTCTTTTTGGAGTGTGATGGGGGTCCTGTTTGCAGTACCTCAGTTTCTCCCTTTGTTTCAAGGTCTCAAGCTTTGCAGGTAAAGTTTAGACTGACTGTCCTGAAATATCACCTGCCTGATAATTTAATGAGGTGTGTGTATGTGAGACAGGAGAAGGTGTGGGCAGAGCTTCCCTGAGCAGGGGGGGAGAGGGGTTGGGGCCAGAACTTGAGCCATCTCTGGCACAAAAGGAGTTAATGGCAGGGACCGCGCCAGCCCCCCCCCCGTCCGGACACGCGCACAGCGCGCGCCCCTTTGGTGCGCGGGCACGGCAGCCTGGCTGCCTGGAGCTGATCTCAGGATCCGGGTGCGGAGCCCTTGGCCTGGAGGCGATATGGGTGGTCCGTGGCCTGCTTGCAGCAGCCCGGGGAACAGGTGAGGCCACTTGCCCCATCTCTCATCCTCTAGCTGCCCATACCTTGCCCCCATCCTATCCCCTCCCAATCCCAGGGCCCTCCATTCCCCATCCAGTGGCCCCCGTCCCTCTCAATCCCATATTCTCCGTTGGCACCCTGACCCCCCCCCCCAATAGTCCCCTGCTCTACTTCTCTCCACCCCCTCCCTAAATCTTGCTTCCCTATCATCCTCCCACCCATGGTCCCTCTTTGCATAGCTTATCCTTCAAGCTCACCAAAATACTCCTATTGAGGGCCCCCAGTCCCATTTCTGTGTTGCACATTGTCAGTCCCCCCTTCCCCTGCAGTGCAGCCCCATCCCCCTTCCATCATAGCATCTCCTAGCCAGGCTCCCTCCCCCACTCGTGCAGCCCCCCCCCCCATGGAGGCCTTTATTCTATCTTCCCCATTCCAGTACAACTCCATCCCCCAATACCTTCCCAAACCCATGTAGCCCCCAATACTGCAGTTCTCAATTCTGCTCCATTCCTGCACAATGCCCCTTGCCCAATACCTCCAGCCTCAAAAGTACCCCTAGATGCCATTCTCATCCCTGGCATTGCTGCCTCCCCTTGTCTTCTCCCAAATTGCAAGTTGGACCAGGATAGAGATCTTGCCCTTAGGAACTCACAGTGGGTCCTAATGTACAGAGGGCATTTGGGGGTCGGTTGGTTTGTCTAGGTGTTCTTGGGGAGGGACTATAGGGAATTGACTCAAAGGGGAATCTGGCATTTGTCGAGGAAGGGTTACTGGAGAGGGAGGCAATCCCTAAAGAGTTAATGGAATTCGTGAGGTGGGGGCGGCACCGAGGGGGTTAATGGGGGGGTTGCTGGAGGGGAAGCGGTGTGAATGAGCGGTCTGTGCCCCAGAGTTGCCATGGAGATGGTGAATGGGGGGATTGTGTGAACTCAGCTGCGGACAATCCCCCCCCCAAATACACACCCACCCACTCCCTCCTGCCCCACCTCCCTGCTCCTACTCCTTCCTTCCCCTTCCCCCCCTCCCCTCCACTGGGGTGTATTCTGGGCAGTGTCTGGGATCTTCCTCCCATACTTTGCTCACCATTTCCCTATTTCCTCCAAGCCCCCACCCCTTTACCCTTTAGTCACTTTACCCACCCTCCCTCCTCCTCTTTTTCTCTCTTACACACACACACACATTCTCCCCCCC
>NW_004624903.1:1439827-1479507 GCF_000247695.1 Heterocephalus glaber
GCCAGCAATTGCCGGGCGTTCCCAATTTCCCTCCCCCACCCCTTCAGCCACTTCTTAAAGGAGCAGGCCAGCAATTTTGGAGGGTGGGAGAAATGGGCCAAAACTAAATGTTCTGTGGGATGTGTTCTGTGGGGTGCAAGCATCCCAGTGTGTGTGTGTGTGTGTGTGTGTGTGTGTGTGTGTATTGACATGTGTGTCCATGTGGGTGCTTCTGTATGTGCCTGTGTATATGTGTTGACAGTGTAACTGTGTCAAAAGGCCTATGTGTCTGAGCGTGTTGCTATTTCTGTTTCTGTCTCCACCTATGTGTCACCATTATGCTGCATGTGTCTGGATATTTACCTATGCGGATATGTGTGATTATATTTCAGTCTCTGTGTGTCTCTAAATGTATCACTCTGTGAGGCTCTGGGCATGTGAGGCACTCTGTCCCAGAATGTTGGACTATATGAAGGGATTTCTGTGGGTTTGGAATGTATGTCCCTGTGAGTGAATATCTCAGTGTCTCTGATCCTGGCTTAGTTTCTCATACTCCCTCTTTGAGTCTTTGTGAGTTTATTTCTATGAGTCTCAGTGTATCCCCATACTCTCTTTATTTTATACTGAACTAACATGCACAATTCCTATCTTGCTAGGAGACTGGTTTTGCCCTCACTTCTGGCATTTGGTGTGATTAAGGGATAGCCAGCTGAAAGGACCAACGCTTACGGATTGGGGAGCAGTGATGGCTGAGGAGAAACCTACCGCAGGGGCTCAAAGGGGCTCGGGAGGGTGGGTCTCCTCCCTTGCCTGAGGGTGAAAGGCTCTAGGTTGGGGGAGGTTCTGCCTATCTTCTGCTTTTCCTTCTGATGCCTTAGTGTTCCTAAGTAAGGTTGACAAGCCTGCTCTCTCCTGATAAGTTGGAGGCCCTGTGTAGGATTACCAGATCCCAGGAGCTAGACAGCTCAGTGTTCACACAGTATGCCCAGGGACCCAAGATCTCTTGCCAACACCCCCTTCCCAAGCATGTGCTACTCTGGCTCCAGCTGATTCTGAACTCCATTGGCTGTGGAGTTAAAGCTGGGGACTGTGAACTTGCAGTGACAACTAAATTTTCCAAACATGGCCAGGTACATAGGATGGTTCTGACCAGCAGTGGGGCATCTGTGAGTTCCTGAAAACTCTTCTTACTGTAGGAAAATAAGCCAAGCCAGCAGGGGCCCAAAGATGGACTCTGTGGCCCTCTCAGACCTTCTTGGATGACATGTACCTCCCTCTTTCCACAGGCCTGTCTGGCCCTGAGTCCCCTTTCTGAAGCGGTGGTGCTTGGACGACCTGCTCTCTACGTGGCTGGGCATTTGTATGTGCCCTTTGAGAGCACAGTTTTGAGGTTCAAGTCAGTGTGACCATGAAGGGGCTGCCTATTGGGCTGATGCTGTGACATTGGAGTCTGCCTTTCCTGCCAGTCCCCCTGCCCGGAACATGTGGCTGCGGCTTGGCCCGCCCTCGATGTCCCTGAGCCCCAC
Source organism: Heterocephalus glaber (assembly GCF_000247695.1). The sequence goes on from NW_004624903.1 coordinate 1,441,333, forward strand.
ACCCACAGTTGGCTGGAGCCTGTGCCTCACCCTGTGGTTCCTCAGTTTGGTGCTGAGGGCCAGTACCCAGGTCCCAGCACCCACAGTCAATACTCACTTTGGGAAGCTAAGGGGTGCCCGGGTACCGTTGCCCAGTGAGATCCTGGGGCCCGTGGACCAGTACCTGGGGGTACCCTATGCAGCTCCCCCAATCGGCGAGAAACGTTTCCTGCCCCCTGAACCACCCCCATCCTGGTCGGGCATCCGGAACGCCACACACTTTCCCCCAGTGTGCCCCCAGAACATCCACACAGCTGTGCCCGAAGTCATGCTGCCAGTCTGGTTCACTGCCAACTTGGATATCGTCGCTACTTACATCCAGGAGCCCAATGAAGACTGCCTTTACCTGAATGTCTATGTACCCACAGAGGATGGTGAGTGCTGCAGCCAGGCACTGTGCCCTCCCTGCCTCCCGCCTGCCCTGCTGTGTTTGTGGCTTGCATGTGGTCGTGTGCCCTGCAGCATGCATCCGTCTGTCTGTGAAAATGCTTCTAACCATCACTCTGCTAGGCCTCCCTCCCCTCCCTGTTCTTCCCTCTCCCAGCATTGTCTGAGCTCCCATGTGTGAGTGACACTGTTGCCAGGAGGGGCCTGGCAGGCCTGAGAGCTTTGACAAGTCTAGGTCCAGTGCTGGTTGGGGTTCCCTGGGGGAGTATGGGTCACTGCTGGCAGCTGCCTGAGGGAGGATGCTGGCTTCACCAGGCCCCCCTGTTGCCATTCCACCTGCTTCAGAGGTGGTAGGTGTGTGTGGCCAAGGGAGCCGGGTGTGTTGGGGGTGGGGGACAAGCCTGGTGGGCAATGCTTAGGTGCCTCCTCTTTCACTAGCTGATGCCTCCTCCCGCGGGGGTCACACTAAGGTAAGTGACAGAAACAAGGAGATGGTGGGACAGGCTCTCTGCCATGTGCCACCTTCAGAGCAGTTCAGCTCTTGGGGCCTGGGGGTGGGGGGTGCATGCCCCTGGGCAGAGGCCTCTTGTTATTTTTTAGTTTTTTATTCATTTTACAGTAAAGCGGATTTCCAAGGAATGCGCCCGAAAGCCCAACAAGAAAATTTGTAGGAAAGGAGGTAGGTAGCAAGCCGGTGGGGAGGGAGAGAGAGAGAGAGGGAGGGCTGCCTGCCCACCTGCCCTTGCCCCTGAGGACCCAACCTTCCTTCAAGTAGCCCAGACTCAAGGTGCTGTGAGCAGGTATAAGGTCCACCTTAGCTGAGGGCCCTGGCTGCTTTTCAGGGAGCATCTGGCGACCTAAGTCAGGTTCAGAGCAGAAGCAGCAACCCTATTGCCCCCAATCTTCTAGCTCCAAATCCCATCCTAAAGCATGTGCCAAAGACAGAGCCACTGGCTCTCAGGATAAACTCTAGGCATCCAAGATGGAGCAGAGGCTCCCTGCTTCTATGGGTGTGAAGTCACAAGATCATCCTTCCAGTTCTGTGTCCTGGGTTGAAAGTTTAGACTCAACTCTCCCTCCCCAAAGCTTAGACTAAACATGTATACAGAGTTAGTTACTCCTTACACACACACACACACACACACACACACACACACACACACACACACACAGACACTCCCCTACCTTAACTCTGACCAGAGCCTTGCTGAGAGCCCCAGGTTGCTCTAGTGGCAGAACTTGGGATCTCTGAGAAGTGTGGACTCCAACTCCAAAGGAGGCAAATTTTAACTTGATCCTCTTGCCAGCATGGTGGCGCATGCCTCTAATCCCAGCACTTGGGAGGCTGGGTCAGGAGGATCACCACGAGTTTGAGGCCAGCCTGGACTACATAGTGAGTTCAAGGCCAGCCTGAACTACATAGCTAGACCCTGTCTCAAAAAACCAAAGAAACAGGCCCAGGGATTTAAATCAGTGGTTCCGCCACCTGCCTTGCAAGCACAAGGTCCCAAGTCCGATCCCCGTACAAAAAAAAAACCCTCTTGCTGAGAGGAATCTATTCTCCTGAATAATCTTCCTGTTCAAAACTACTTTAGGCTTTCTGCAAAGCATTCTCATATTTACCTCATAAAATACTCCCCTCATCTCAGGAAGTGAGTAAGGCAGGAAATCAGTACCCCAATTTTACAGATGAGGAAACAGGCCCAGGGCAGTGATTTGCTGCTGCTCAAGGCCCCATTGCTGGCCTGTGGCAGAGCTGGAACCAAAACCTGGGTCTCTTGAGCCTCAGGGCATGTTCTTTCCACTGTAGCACATGGAAGCAACTCCCATCTGGTCATTCCTACCTCCCCAAGTCCAAGAAAAAAAGTGGTGACATGGGGCTGGGTTGGGCTAACTTGGAAACACTAATACCCTAAGGACCAGGTGGACAGTCACAACCTGATCCCTGCAATCCTCTGGCAGGTTTAGAGTTTGTTTCTCTTTGATTTCCTAGGGGAAGGTCTCTCACAGTAGGGCCACTAGAATTTCTAGGATGGGATACTCCCTACTGAGTAAGAATCTCTGGGGGAGAGCCAGGAATCTACACATAAAACATGTGCACTGGGGCCGGGGATTTAGCCCAGTGGTTCCGTCGCCTGCCTCGCAAGCACAAGGACCCGAGTTCGATCCCCGGTACCAAAAAAACACAAAAAAACAACAAAAAAAAACATGTGCACTGGGTGTTTTTAAAGCACATGGTAGAACACAGAGAGATGCAGTGCTCTAAGGACTGTGTTTCAGTACCCCTCCACCCCAAGTTTAGGACCTTATACCCAGTGGGCAATCCATCAATGTTTTCCCCATGAAGGCTGAAGCATTGTGGTGCTGCAGAAAGTACAGGTCTGAGAAGCACAAAGCCTCACTGAGTTCCAGCTCTGCTGCCAGCTCACGGTGAGACCATAGGCAAGTCTTTTCCTTTAAGAACCTCTGTTTCCACATCTGAAGGTGGAAAGAGACCATTCTGGCTTTAACATTCCATCAGCCTATAAATAAATTCAGGAAGCCTGTAATCCCAACACTTGGGAGGCTGAGGCAGGAGGATTGCCATGAGTTCAAGGCCAGCCTGAACTACATAGCAAGACCCTGTCTCAAAATAATTTAAAAAACTAAATTCAAGAAGAGGGACTTTTAAACCTACTCCTATGAGTTATTTGGTGGGGTGTGGTGAGAAGAGATGACATTACTATTAACAATTTCTTAGGAAGAATGAGTTCCCCAAGGCTCCAGGGCAGCCCAGTCCACTATCCCCGAGACTCACCAGAGAGCTGACTGGAAGCCCTCACTCAGTCTGAAAGTTTACCAGTCACAACTGTGGATGCTGGGCAAGGCCATGTGCTAGGTGCAGCTGGAATGCAGAGGGGTGTGAGGTAGAGGAAAGATTTGAAATGATGAAAGGCCTATTCACTGTTCTGAAGAAGCTCCTTGCCTAGTATTACAACTCAGTTGCTTCCCCTTAAGCTTGTCAGGCCAGTCTAGGAAGTGGGCTTCGACAGTTTGGAGGAGGGCATTCTGTCATTTTGCTGTTCAAAGTGGCTCCCTATCTGGTCCCTGCTGGCCATTTGGAAGAGTTATGAATTGGACCCCTCTGGGGAGACCCATACCCAGAGATCCGTAGAGCCATGGTTTGCATAGGTCAGGCAGAATGGCCTGGGTAGATCCTGAAGCAGCGTAAGGCAGTGGTGTCTGGCACAGGCCATGGCAGCAAGGACGTGCTCGGCAAGGGCCAAGCTGAAGGAGCAAAGGCACCTGTGCGAAGGAGACTGGGACAATGCAGCAAGCCAGGGAACACTCAGAGAGGGGCAGAAAGAATGCATCTTCTAAGTCAGAGATGATGGGAAGTGAGTTTCCTGGGGAAAACCTGTCCCACCCCCACCCTGTCAAATTGGAGGGAATTCTCTAGGATGAGTGATTCCGTCCAGTTTGGTGGGCTGTCCACTGTTTGGGTAATGACATCCATGTCCCACTGGATTTCTAGGGGAGCACTGGCAGGTGTTGAGCTAACATGCTAAAGATGATAGGTGCCACCAGAAGTTCAGGAAGCTGGAGGCAGTTTCTACCGTAGGGGTGGGTTCTTGCCCTAGTTGAAAAGCCACTTTTTTTTTTTTTTGGTACCGGGGGATCGAACTCAGGATTTTGTGTTTGCAAGGCAGGTGCGGTGCCACTGAGCTAAATCCCTGGCTCTGAAAAGCCATTTTGTAATGTGAAGATGGTTTCTGTTTTGATTAATAGCTATAAGGAAATCTAGTCACCAGAACTCAGACCAACTGAGAACAAGAGCTATTTGCTTCCTCCAGGTTAAGGGTATCTTGTGTCAGAGACTCAAGAGGGCCAAGCCCTAGACTACCAGCAGAAATACCTCAGTTTCCACACACTGGTCAGCATGCAGGCAGTAGGTCCTATCTCTCCACAGTCATTCCAGGACACACTTTTTATCTCCTTAGAACAGGAAGGAAAATTGGTGCCAGCCTATCCAGGTCTTAAATGTCTCTTCTCCCTTCTGGTCTCTTCTCTCTTCTAGTCTCTTCTCTCCTCCCCTCCCCTCCCACACTCCACCTCTTTCCTCATCTATGTCCTTCCCTTTCCCTCATCTCCAAAAGGTGGCATGGTGCAGTGGAAAGACCATAGCCTGTGGAGTCTAGCAGACCCGGATTTGAATCTTGCCTGTAGCATTTCCTAGCTGTGTGATGTTGAGCAAGTCACTTTACCTCTCTGAACCACAGTTTCCCCATCAGTGAAACAGGAGTAAGGATAGTACCTATCCTATTGAGGTTTAAGAATCAATATGGCAAAAGTAGTCTGGCACATGGTAAATATTCAGTATATGGTAGGAACTAATTATCATTATTTTTATCTCTGTTTTCTTCTTCCTTCTTCTCTCTCCCCCCTCCCTCCCTTCTTCCCTCCCTCCCTCTCCCTCTCTCCCTCTCCCTCCCTTTCTCCCTTTATTCTTTTCTCCCTTGCTTCCTTCGCTCCCTCCCTCCTCTGGCTCTCTCTATATCGCTGAGCAATGCTTGCTGCTCTCAAGACTGGTTCCTGTGGGCAGGAACCCCATTGCCATTAACCAGGGCAGGGGACCCCAGTGAGCAAGGCCAGAGGGAAAGCTTCATCTTGCATTTTCTCCTGTGGGAATCAGAGTCAGCTGAAGCCCAGCTTGAGCCTGCCCACTGGACCCTGCTGGTGGCTCAGGCCTGGTGTCCCTGGTACACATTGATATCCACATGTGCTGGCAATGTCACCTTCATCTTCAATACCTCCCCTTGCTCTCCAGCTCTACATGCCTGTGTACATATGTGAAGCCCTTCCACCCAGAATGAATCCTTCCCTGAGTGGGTCTCCGGCTCTGTGCCCTGGCCCACCTGCTGCGATCTCCTTCCTAACTGGGAAGGGAGTTGGTTGAGAGGGGCTGTTGGGGACAGGGAAGGGGGGGCAGGGAGGTGCAGGAAGGCCAGCATAGCAGAGGCCTGTACCACCATCATCCTCATTAAGGTTTGGGCCTCAGCCCACCTATTCCCTCAGTTCTTGCCATCCCTCCTGCCTGTCCTGGGCCCAGGCCCAGAGCTGGCTTGCTGGGCCACACTGCAGTCATGCTGTTTTTGAATTCTCTCTCTGTTTTGTTCTCTGTTCTGTGCTGTTGTGTCTCCCCGTGTCTGGTCCCCAGGATCCGGCGCTAAGAAACAGGGCGAGGACTTAGCGGATAATGACGGGGATGAAGATGAAGGTATTTGGGGGCTGCAGGGCGCGGCGGCTGGTGCATGGCACAGAGCCCCTCCCCTTCTCAATGGGGAGAAGCCCCGTCTGTCTGTCTGTCCGTCCGTTGGTGTGTTTCTGTTCCTGTACAAGGCTGCTGAGCCTCCGTCTTTGGCCTCATTGGCCCCTGGGAGTTCCGGGGTGATGGACACGGCTGGCAGGAGCAGGGAACCACAAGCAGAGCCAGGAGGAGGGCATCTTCCTCACCTTGCCCTTCACCACCCCATCTTCTGTGCTAATGGGTACCTCCCCTTCCTGAGCAGCAGGGAGAATGGTGAGCAAGGGGGAGGCTGAGAAGTGGCACGAAGGACATTGGATGGTGAACAGATACTGGTGATTCATAAAAGAGAGCCCTGTGTCTCATAGGGAGCCTGTCCTGGGAGTGGGGTCCAGCAGGATGGCACACTGAGGAACAAGACAACAAAAGGGGCTCGAACCTCCCCAGTCTTCTCTCAGAAAGAGAGAGGTGATCACAGGGCTCAGGGCTGCAGTAGGCTCAGGACAGGACCAGAAAGACTATGACTAACGTGCCAGGCTGAGGCCAGGACACCACAGCTGTCAGTAGATGTCATAAGATCCCTGGGCAATGATCGGGTCAGCCTTCCTCCTTGGGGTAACAGGTTTGTTCGTTCTGCAGCAGAAAGCATTCCAGTCTACCTCTGTACCCTGGTATTGTCCCTTCACCAATGGAAGGGCCAGACAGCTCAGAGGGACCCACTTGTGATGGGTAGGGCTGTGTGGTGTGGCAGAGTGTTGGTCCAGCTCACAACCCAACAGGCTACAGGCAGAGGTGGTAAGGCCTGGAGCCTTCTCTTGACTGCCCCAGTGCTGACATCACATGGTGGGCCTGGGAGAAGCCATTTGACAGGCCCTGGTTGAATGGCCTCTCGGGAAGCTCCATCTTCATCTAATGCTGACAGGGCGCAGGCTCTCCTTAGTTCTGCCCCATCCCCAGTGTTTCCAGTTAAGTCTGCCCAGGGAGAGTGGGGTAAATGGGCATATGGCTGAAAAACCATGTCAGTAGGGTTCCCCCCACCCCATCCCTGCCATTCACTCTTTCCTCACATCCTTCCTTGTTCTCTCCCTGTGCCACCTCTTACTCCCACCCGTCTTGTCTCTGTCTGCACTGGGGGTCCAGCAGCTGCCAGTGGCTGTTTATCCATGTAACTGGTCTAGTTTGGGGGTTTCAGGGCTCCCCAGCCCCTGCTCTCTATTAAGCCATGTCAGGTCCCAGGACTCCTGGATGCCCAGGGCAGGGACTAACCTGATACAGCTAAAAGACGAGCCCTCCCTCTTCCTGCTGCCCCCACCACCAAAGCCTGACCACAGCACACCTAGGCCTAGCTGTATCTGGCATGCCAGGCCACCTTTATTTGGGAGGCATTTAAAATTTGAATCTTTGAAAACATCACTGAAGTTCAACCATCTCTGGCCCATGCTTGAGCTCTGGGCTAAACAACCCCATGAGTCCTACCCTCCAAAATGGCAGTGGTTTGTCCTGGCACCTGGGATAGCTTTGCTGCCCACACCCTGCCCCCGGGCTGATGGGGGCGGGGGAGGAAGGGCATTCTACCCAGCCTGTGTCTCACCCCTTCTCCTTGCAGACATCCGAGACAGTGGTGCTAAGCCCGTCATGGTCTACATCCATGGAGGCTCTTACATGGAAGGGACAGGCAACATGATTGATGGCAGCATCCTCGCCAGTTATGGCAATGTCATCGTCATCACCCTCAACTATCGGGTTGGGGTACTAGGTATGGTTCCCTGCAGGTACCTAAAGGGAAGGCTGGCTTCTCAAGGGGCAAGAAAGAATCCTAGGACGTTCAAAATAGGCTACTTGTATTCTCTAGCTGGTGTTAATGACCATAGTAAAAATGTTATCCTACGACCACTACCCAAGTGCTAGAGGCACTTCTTACATCCCCAGGTTCTTTCTTGGAATATTTAGATGCCACTGGAAATCCAATTCAAACTTCAAGCCAAGTCGCCCAGACTTTTTTTTTGCTTGGCTGAGTTTTATAGAGTTCATTAATTTTCTAGTGTCTTATTCTCATCCCTATCCACCCAGCTCCACATTCATAAATACCCCATACAGTGAGTGCCACGTGCCTGTAATCCCAGCTACTTGGAGGCCAAGGCAAAAAGATCCCAAAATCAAGGCCATCTTGGGCAACTTACTGAGACCCTGTCTCAAAATAAAATAAAAATGATTTAAGGATGTAGATCAGTGGTAGAGCACTTGCATAGCATGCACAAGGCTGTGGGTTCAAATCCCCAATACACACACACACACAAGACCCCCACATACATACACAGATATTCCTTCTAGTCCACCCCATGTCTATATAATAATGTACCCTCACACATCTGCCCATACACCCCCTATCCACCCCTGTACATACAGTTATTTCTTACTCATGCCACAAAGTATACATGCATATAGCTTCATATCCACATCCACAGACCTCCTTGTACATAAACACATTCTCCCACCACTCTATGTACATTTCACACATAGTCTCTACCACACACATTTTTTTTTGGAAGACAAGACAGAGTCTCGCTATATAGTTCAAGCTGTCCTTGAACTCACTATGTAGCCCAGGCTGGCCTCAAACTTGTGGCGCCTCCTGCCTCAGCCTCCCAAGTGCTGGAATTACAGGCATGTGCCACCATGCCTGGCTCTACCATATACATTTCTACATACCCACACTATACATTCCACATCCACACAGATTTCTCTCATCTTCCATACACACACATACAATTCTCCTATACTTTCTCCTCACATTTCTGTATTCACATTTACACCCATCTACACCACACATGCCTACATTCACACTTCTGTCTACCCCCATATTTACACTTCACACAAAGACCTACACCCTGCACACCCACACCAAAACTTTATATACTTTTTTAGGGGGTGGTTAAGACAAGGTCTTGCTATGTATCCAGGCTGGCCTTGAACTCACTATGTAGCCCAGGCTGGCCTCAAACTCATGGCAATCCTCCTGCCTCAGCACCACGCTGGGCTAAAAACTCCATATACTTTGTTTTATTTTATTTTTTTGGTACCAGGGATCGAATTCAGGACCTTGTGCTTACGAGATAGGTGCGGTGCCACTGAGCTAAATCCCCGGCCCCCATATACTTTAAATGTACACAAATATTCCTTCCACCACCAACATACACACACTCATGTCCTCCTACATATCCCACTTCTGTTTTTACTCCACACACCCACATGATGCACACATATACAGATCTGACCGTCACCTTCCCCATGTAAGCACAAACCAATATTCTGCTCCACATGCATATACCCTTACCTATATGTCTGTATGGTCCCCCCATATTCACAAATACTACACACACATACAAACACCATATTTCTGCTTCCACTTCTACATACATCCCATCTACTACAATAATATATTCCCCCACATATATAAACATCCATAGACCCTACACAAATGCACACATACATGTGTGCATATACACCCTCTTCCCATACATACCCTGCATATATATACCCAGTACACACACGTACTTATTCCCTCACCCCACAAGTACATACACATCCATGTACCTAGAACTACATCTACACACACATACATGTGCGCATGCGTGCGCCCATGCCCCTCTACCCACCTAACCATATTCTTGCTTCCTCCTATATTTACATGTCCCATATATACACACATACACATTCCTTCTATTCTCTCCACACATATATCCCCATTCATTCCCACTTCATTATATATGCATACTCCTGTGCATACACACTTCCCAAATACCTTGTTTGTTTTTAAGACAGGGTCTCACTATGTAGTCCAGGCTAGCTAAGATTTTAGGCATGTGCCACCACTCCTGGCTTCCAAATGTTTTTTTTCAGACACTCCCATAACCGCCCCCCGCCCCGCCCCGCACGCTCTACTATGCACATGCTTGTTAAAGTGATTTAGGCTGTCTCTCTACCCTGTACCTTCCTTGATGACCACAAGTGCCTTATTTGTGGCCAAGGTCTTAGGTTAACAAGTGCTTCAGAGAAAGCATACATAGCCTTGCTCTTTTTCATATGCTTACCCAAGCTCCACATCCCTGTACTCACATGAAAAAGCCAACTGCTTATCTAGAGGGTGTGTGTCCTCAGAGTTCTAGTGGGGGTCTAGGATATTTGTAGGCCTGGAAGCTATTAAGCCTGGCTTATTCCACAGCCACTTGGGGAAAATGATCTTATTTTAATTTGCTCTTGACTCTTGCTGTGCCAGTTCCAATCCCAGAGGCCCTGGTGCTACATTTCACTTCTGGATGTGGTTGTATGCACAGAATGGTAATCTCCTGTTGATTTACCCTTATCACTATGTATGATAGGAAGATACTATTTGAGGTTTGGACTGAAAAAATTATATTCCCTGAAAAAAGCAGAGTTTGTGTCTCCTTTGGTGGCTCCTAGGACACCAGGTATGGAGCATACAGGGCACTTCTCAGCCTCTCCACAGTCTGCTGGGCTTTGAATTTCACAGTTCTGCCCCTGCTCCTGTCTCTCTGCATTCCCTCAGATAACCATGGAAAGGCTCTTGTAAGTTCTTTCCTGTTGAGAAAGGGATTGAATGGTGAAAGTGGCTGTAAATGTACACAGTAGGTCTGCACAGTTCCTTAACAGTAATAAATGCACAGACTAAATCACACACAGATATACAGAGACACATGATAGTTGATGGCTGAAAGCAATTTTGCTAATTTATTTTCTTAGAGTTATAGAAAATATCCCATTCAACTGCTTTTACAAATTATAAACACAAAACTCCATTCTATAACATTTACTGGAAATGCACAGAGAATACTAACAATGTGTTTCAGCCCCATATTATCAGACCAGCTGGGAATGGAGGAAGAGAGAATAGAGGAGGGGACAAGAGGAGCAAATAAAGAAAAGAAGAAAAGAACCTGAGAGAGAAAAGAGGATGGGCACAACATGGGAAAAATGAAACAGAGAGGAGGAAGAACAGACACATAGGATTTAAGAAGAGACAGGATTTCGCTAGGATTCAAGGCCTCCAGAGTATCAGTTGAGAGCTGTGGGCTGCACAGAAGGCTAGTGCTGGTGAGCAATCTGTGTGATATTCTACTTGTTGATTACTTCACAACCCTTTGGCTGCTGGATTCCTTAAGCTTCTGTGTCAGAAGTTCTTAACCTTCTGGGGGGTCATGGACTCTTCAGAGATTCTGGTGAAAGGTATAGGCTCTCACCAGTGCATTCACATACTTATAAAAACAATTTCATGTGTCCCCCTGAAGCTCATCCATGAAACTCAGGCTAAAAACTCCCACTTTACAACCTCCTCACATGTGGATAATCAGAACAGCAAATTACTCTTTGGGCTGAAGCAGTTGATGATCCAGTTAATATTACCCCACATTCAGAACTGAGATTTGGACAGAAGTTCCCTATCTCTTCCTGTGTGCCCTGAAGTTCCTGGTCTGAAACATAAATATAATCAATAAGCCAATGATTGCATTCTAGGTACATATAAGATGTTTTTGTCTCTCAACACCAGATGTAGAGCATGATTTGTCCCTGACACTTGGGGATTTTGCTCTGTAATGGAGGCTTTGTTGTTTTGTTTCCCAAAGCATCCCAGAACTGGTGCCAGTACGGAACCCCAGTCACATGCATCCATTTACCCTCCCTCTTTCTCAGCTTCTCCTGAGCCCAAGCAAACAGTTCACTCTAAGGTGCTTCTCTAGACATCTTGGCTGGTTCACCTATGTTGAGCATGTCACAGGCTAATTCATGGATCCCCTTTTAAGTGGGGACTGAGAAGCCCCCACTGGGCTTGGGTCCAATATTCCAGCAGGACATAGGATGTGGATATTCCTGAGGCTGAAGAAGTAGGGGCCTGCTAAGTTTTATTCCAGATTCCAGAATTAATTTGACCCTACCTCCTTCCTCAGGTGCCCTCCAGGCAAACTGAAAATCTGGTAAACATCAAACCTTGAATGACACAAATATCTGGTTTTGATATAATCTGCAAATTCCCTCATCTTCTCTTGACAAGCAGCTTACCATGTACTGCAGTATAAACTTGGGCTCAGGGAGACTGGTTCAGATTTATTCTGGCAGTTGACAGAGTTGGGTATTTCAGCCTCCGTTCTCACATAGTTTCTGGGGATGACTGAGATACTGGGGATGAGCAGCGAGTGACTGCTCTCCCAGACCACCATGTTTTATGTGCTCCTGGTTGGTCATGTTTCACTGCAATTATCTTCCTGAGCCTGTTGGATACAGTGCTTAAAGCAGGACTCTTGTATTAGGGCTCACTGGCATGGCACCATCCACATGCTTCAGTGCCCCTTCTCTGGAGGCTCCCAGGATCAGAGGGAGTAGAAGGGGATGGCTAACCACTTCTCCCAGCCTTTTCAGGCTTTTGTTCCTAACCCAGGACATGGTCCTTGTTGAAGAAACCTACTACATACAACTGCATGCTTTTCCTGGTAATTAAGACAGACATATTTGACACATTTCACTGGCGCCTTGGCAAAGACTGAAGGGAAGTCTTCTATTGCCCAAATGAGAGAAAAGGAAAAGAGAATATGAAAAGAAGAAGGAGAGAGGAGAGAAGAAAACTAATAGACATGCATCGTGATTTTTGCCGGAGGATCTCAATGCTTGGGCAGCTGAACTGGGTCTTGGTCAGCATAGTTAAGACTGGCAACAGCAGGTTCAGTTTCTGAATGGGCCAGATGAAGGAGAAGCTGGTTCCTTTCTCTGGAGTAACAAGGGCTCCTTGGTTCACTCTCATTCAGGTTTTCTTTAATTCTTCCTCTTTTCCTCATCTGGAATCCAGAGCCAGGGAGAACTTGTAACTATGTCCTAGGAGGAATAACTAAGTACTTCCCACACTTAATTGTATCAAAGCTAAATTAATAACACACTTAAAGAAGGTAGGATGAGCTCTTTTGCAGAACTAGGTACGGAGGGATTCAAGAAAAACAGTGATGAGGTCTTTTGCCTGCTTGAGTCTAAATTCTGTCCCTGCTGCATGCACTGCCAGACCACCAGGAAGCTCTTTGTGAACTGAGGACACTTTCTCCAATATGGCCTCGAACCAAGTTGATTCCAGGTGTTGTGAATGAGTCTTTTAACAGTGGAGCCAACAAATACTGACCCAAATGTGTGCTTCTGATGTGTAAGAGCACTGCAATTACCCACCAGTAAAGAACCCTTCCGAAAGCCTAGCCTAGGAGAAGATAGAACTTTCCAAGGAAGCTAAGGACAGGGAAGAGAGGTGAAATAAGTCAGGAAGATCAGTCTAAAATGGAGTGAGGAGGATATAGGAGATCTCTGTGGGATAGCCAGCAGGTGGGCGGGAAAGTAGTCTCCATGACAACAAGTCTCCAAGGCAGCAAATCCCAGCAGGTGGGTGGGAGGTAGTCTCCATGGTGATACATCTCCTCAGCAGCAAATCCCTGTGGGTGGGTGGGAAAACCTGTTTCTGCAGTTACAAGGTTACACTCAACACTGACTTCATTTCTCCACCAGTTGAAAAAGATGGTCTAACCCACTGGCATCTCAACTTTTGCAAACACCAGCATTACCTGGAAAGCTTGTTAAAAATACAGATTGCTGGGCCCCACTCCCAGAGTTTCTGATTCATTAGACTTTGGAGGAAGGGAAATGAGGACCCCTTCTGAGAATGGGGGTAAAAGGGCCATCTAAGGCCCAGAAAAGAAGTGGAGTGGAGATGGACGAATTTGTACAGGAAAGGCAAAGAGAGCTTAGGGGATTGCTGCCTTTGGCGATCTTCACTTCAGAGCGAGAAGGACAGAGAAATAAGTAACTGTAGATCTGCAATCTGCTGGGCGTGTGCTCATTTTATCCTCGCTAAAACAGTATGAGGTATTTTTATCCCTATTTTATGGAAGAGGAAACTATGACCCAGAGATTTTGAATATCTTGCCCAAGACCACAAGGCTAGGATGTGACAGAGCCATGATTCTAACCAAGGACTTTCTGACTTTAAGATCCCTTCTCTTTCCACAGATGTTAAGATCATGTCCATGGATAGTAGAATGTCAGAGCAGAGGATGCTAAGTTATGACCATTAGCAGTTTCTGCAGTTTAACACTCCTCCCTGGAGGAGGCAGCCACTTGTAATGATCTGGAGATCTCTCCTTCCAAACTGGGTAATGAGTGGGAGGCGAGAAGCCAACCCTTCCTATTTTGGTGGTCCTGGACCTTGCAGAAAGGAGCAGTGGTTTATGTTAGCAAGGTGGGAAGACTGTGCGGCCCGGCCCGTAGCTATCCTGCTGGGTGTGGTGGTACAAGCCTATAATCCCTGTAATCCTAGTACTAAGGAGGCTGAGGAAGGAGGATTGCCATGAGTTTGAGGCCGCCTGGGGTACATAGCAAGTTCAAGGCCCTCCTGAACTACAAAGTGAGACCTTGTCTCAAAAAACCAAAAAAGATAAAAGAAAGAAAGGAAACTGCTGTCTGTCATCCTAACCCAAACCCTTCATTCTTCTGCCTTCACTATCCTCATGCCCTTTGTTGAATCTAGGTTTCCTGAGCACTGGAGATCAGGCTGCCAAAGGAAACTATGGACTTCTTGACCAAATCCAGGCCCTCCGCTGGGTGAGTGAGAATATTGCCTTCTTTGGAGGAGACCCTCGCCGTATTACCGTCTTTGGCTCAGGCATCGGCGCATCCTGTGTCAGCCTCCTCACACTGTCACATCACTCTGAGGGTGAGTAGCTCTTGGGGCAAAACACAGACTAGCCAAATGCTGGCTGTCCAGCCTTCCAAATTCCAGGATGCCCAACTCCATGCCCTAAAAGCAACTAGGGGAATCAGTTCCACCCCCTCCCCCAGGGAGACATGGAAAGAAAATGGTTCTCTGGGGGAAGCAGCACTTCTAATGTGAGAGAAGGAAGGAGAGAATCCCATGTACATCTTGAGAGAGCAAGATACTCCTTCTGACATGGTAGCTTCGTTTGGGACCAGTGGTGGCAAACCTATGGCACACATGCCTGTTTGCTATCATTGAAAGCTCTAAAAGGTTCACCATCACTGGTTTGGGACACTGTGCATAGCATGCCTCTCTCTGAAGGAATAATGGTTCTTTGTGGGCAGGGGAAATCTTTTAGTATGAGAAGGACATGTTACTTCGGAGTTGAGATCTAAGGTGGAAATTAGTTTTTAGGTGTAAGAAACACTCATTGTCTGCCTTTCTCTCCGAAGAACAAGTCTGTACAAGAGGAGGAATGTTCTTGAACAGGAGGTGGTTCTGAAGTGAGAATCCCTGGCCTGTGAGATGGGCTTCTTCTGAGGAACTACAGCCTGTTCTGTGCTGTACAACACCCCCAAGGGAGACTCATTTTTAGCCTCTCTCCTGGTGGTGGATCCCTCGGCCAGTGATCCTTCCAAGGGGCTGAATAGGCCCTTTTTCACTTGACTGGGATGGTTCTCTCCATCTCAAAACTACAGAGAACGTTCTATCTCTGAGAAGCAAAGTTGAGCTTCTTGTGAAGAAAAGATCTCCCTGAAATACATGCCCATTGCTGAAGTAAGGAAATCTCTGAGAGAAGACACATTTTTTTCTTTGAAATCAACCCCATGAGTCAGTGATATTCTCACAGAAGACTTGCAGGCTGTCTTTGAAGAAGACATGTCTCTCTCTGAGAGAGAAGAGTCACCTTCTCTGACTTAGAACTTCTGTCTACTCCTCCAGAGACTGCTCTGGTGAGGGAAGATTAAGATCTGCATCTATAAAGAAAGAGAGGGGGGACTGGGGGATAGGTCAGTGGTAGACCTGACTGGCATGCGCAAGATTCTGGTTTTGATTCCTAGCACCACACAGAAAAAGAAAGAAAAGAAAAGAGAGAGAAATAAAGATTTGTCCTCTTTGCCTTTCTGAAATTCTCTCATGGAGAATAATCTCTGGAAAAATGAGGCTCTCTTCAGTAGTAATCTGTTTCTCTCTCTCTTCTACCTATGCAAACTGCCTTTCTGTTAGAGGAATGGAATCATGTGCCTGAGGCCAAATTTCCAAAATTCCTTGGAAATGTGTGACCAGGGAGAGAATGCCACCCTTTTTTTTTTTCCTAGAGGGGAAAGAATCATCTTCTTTCTGAGTCTGGGAGACTGATTCCCTCTTGGGCAGGGGGAAATCTGGATGTGAAGCATCAGTAGCTTCAGCAAAAGGAAAGTCTCTGCTGAGACTACAGACTGAGAGGGCACGTGCCCAGGCTTTCAGACCCCAAGGCCTTTGCCCTTGGGATCCTTCCCCAAACCCCCAGAATGTAAGGCTCTCCCCTGCCTGCATTTCTCATCTCTCATTTTAAAAAAAGACCCCTTTGTGGTGTGAGCACCAGCTCCCTGGTGGTGCGCTGGCACAGAGCTGGGCCCAGCTGGGCAGGAAGCAAGAGGAGGAGGATAAAGACAGGGGAGGATAAGGAAGCTGATGTCTGGGACCCAAGAGGTTAATTCTCCCTGGCATTTCCTTAACCCCCAAGTTACCAACCATTGCACCAGGACAGGCAAGCAATGGAGGAATCATGCAGAGGCTTAGTCAGGGATGGGGGTCAGTAATCCCTTCTCTGTTCCTAATCTGTCACCCTGTCAGAAGAGTCATTTCTCCTTCCTAGCCCATTCAAACCTTAGGGCAGCCTCTGTGACAAAGGAATAAGGTGTTTAATGGCCTGTGTCACATGATAGATCTGACCTGATGCCACCTATCTTCTGTAGGGCTTTTCCAGAGGGCCATCATCCAGAGTGGCTCTGCTCTGTCCAGCTGGGCTGTGAACTACCAACCAGTAAAGTACACCAGCCTTCTGGCAGACAAAGTGGGCTGTAACGTGCTGGATACTGTGGATATGGTGGACTGTCTTCGGCAAAAGAGTGCCAAGGAACTAGTAGAGCAGGACATCCAGCCAGCCCGCTACCACGTGGCCTTTGGGCCTGTGATCGATGGTGATGTCATTCCTGATGACCCTGAGATCCTCATGGAACAGGGCGAGTTCCTCAACTATGACATCATGCTAGGTGTCAACCAGGGTGAGGGTCTCAAGTTTGTGGAAGGGGTGGTAGACCCTGAGGATGGTGTCTCTGGCACAGATTTTGACTATTCTGTCTCTAACTTTGTGGACAATCTGTATGGCTATCCGGAGGGTAAAGACACCCTGCGAGAAACCATCAAGTTCATGTACACAGACTGGGCAGACCGTGACAACCCCGAGACCCGTCGTAAAACACTAGTGGCACTCTTCACTGACCACCAGTGGGTGGAGCCCTCAGTGGTGACAGCTGATCTACATGCCCGTTATGGTTCACCTACTTATTTCTACGCCTTCTACCATCACTGCCAGAGCCTCATGAAGCCTGCCTGGTCAGATGCAGCTCATGGGGATGAAGTACCCTATGTTTTTGGTGTCCCTATGGTAGGTCCCACTGACCTTTTCCCCTGCAACTTCTCCAAGAATGATGTTATGCTCAGCGCTGTCGTCATGACCTATTGGACCAACTTTGCCAAGACTGGGTAAGGAGAAAATGGGTTTCTTTTCTTCTTTGGGATCCCAGCATGTCCTCCCCTCCACTCCCATATCTAACTTCTTCCTTCCCACCATATTCCCCAAATATGGCTGGTTAATCCCTTCATCCCCTCCCTGCCTCCTCTTTTTTTCTGGTACTGGGGATCCAACTCAGGTCCTTGTGTTTGCCAGGCAGGCACAGTGCCACTGAGCTAAATCCCTAGCCCCAACCCTGCCTCCTCTTTTTGAGATTTTATGCCATTCCTTCAAAAATTTTGTTGAGCTGGGCATGGTGACACACTCCTGTAATCCTAGCACTTTGGGAGGCTGAGATAGGAGAATCACAAGTTCCAGCCAAGCCTAAGCAACTTAGTGACTTTGTGAGACTTTGTCTCAAAATTTAAAAGTATAAAAAAGGGATGCACATGTAGTTCACAGCAAATGCCCTGAGTTCAATTCTCAGTACCACAAAATGTTTGTTGTTGTTGAAAGGCTTGGAAGTAGAGGTGGTAGCTCAATTGTAGAGCACTTGCTTAACATGCCCAAGGCTCTGTGTCACATTCCCAGCACCACAAAAGAATAACTGTGTTGAAGCAAAGAACTCCCTTAGCATCAGGACTTAGTAAGGGTGTAAGTTACTAACAGAACTGTGGAATTCAAGGTTAGCTGGTCAGAGGCTAAGTAAAATGGGAATAAAATACATTTCAGAAAAAGTCTCTAGAGGGCTTTTGGCAAAATTGGGCAGCTGAAAAGACTGATAGATGTATCTGGGTGTGGAAGCTCCTGTCTGTAATCCTAGCATGCTGCAAGACTGAGGCAGGAAGAGCCCAAGTTCCAGCCCAGCCTGGATAATTTAGAAACTTAGCAAGACCCTGTCTCAAAATAAAAATTAAAAGGGGCTGGGGATGTAGCTCAGTGTGTAGGCACTGGGTTCAAGCCCCACTACAAGAAAAAAAAAAACACTGATATATGCTCAGTAGCATGGGAGAAGACAAAGCATCAATAGCCTGATCCTAGTGGATAAGCATAGAGAAGATGGATGTGGTTTCCATGATGCCCATAGTGGAGACGAGGAGTTCCAGCCCTGGGGAAAAAGGGGTCTGTGGACAAAGGGAGGAACCCTGAAAAATATGGAAATGTTGGGAAGCTTTGGACTCAGGAAGAGGTTAAGGGTAGGTGTGAGAGGAAAGTGGCTGGGTCTTTCTTTTATCTAGGTAGAGTGGTGACCCCAGATTTCCATGTGGTATTTCAGGGATCCTAACAAGCCAGTTCCCCAGGACACCAAGTTCATTCACACGAAGGCCAACCGCTTTGAGGAAGTAGCCTGGTCCAAGTACAATCCCCGAGACCAGCTCTACCTTCACATCGGGCTGAAACCAAGGGTCCGCGATCATTATCGAGCCACTAAAGTGGCCTTTTGGAAACACCTGGTGCCCCACCTGTACAACTTGCACGACATGTTCCACTACACATCCACGACCACCAAAGTGCCGCCCCCAGATACCACCCACAGCTCCCACATCACCCGCAGGCCCAACGGCAAGACCTGGAGCACCAAGCGGCCAGCCATCTCCCCTGCCCACAGCAACGAGAATGCCCAGGGGTCCTGGAATGGGGACCAGGATGCAGGGCCTCTCCTGGTAGAGAACCCTCGTGACTACTCCACTGAATTAAGTGTCACCATCGCTGTGGGGGCCTCCCTCTTGTTCCTCAACGTTCTGGCCTTTGCTGCCCTCTACTATCGCAAGGACAAACGGCGCCAGGAGCCCCTGCGGCAGCCTAGCCCCCAGAGGGGAGCTGGGGCCCCTGAATTGGGAGCTGCTCCTGAGGAGGAGCTGGCAGCATTACAGCTGGGCCCCACTCACCATGAGTGTGAGGCTGGTCCCCCCCACGACACACTGCGCCTCACTGCACTGCCTGACTATACCCTGACCCTGCGGCGCTCCCCTGATGATATCCCACTCATGACCCCCAACACCATCACTATGATTCCCAACTCCCTGGTGCAGACATTGCACCCCTACAACACCTTTGCCGCAGGGTTCAACAGTACCGGGCTGCCCCACTCACATTCCACCACCCGGGTATAGCTCCAGCCCAGAGCACAGCTTACCTCCCGGCCCTCTCCCTCCCAAACCCACACACCACACACACACACACACACACACACACACACACACACACACACAGACACACACACACACACACACACACAGACATATATATATATGGGCACTCATCCATACCCTGCAGCAGACCCATCTGCACAAGCATAGACAGATGTGGACATGCACCTGCATGTACAAAAACACCAACACGAAGGTAAACCTGAACAAATCCTTCAGATGGGGACACAGATGAGTCCTTGGCAAACTGAGGACCCATGGAATAGCAGCGGAAGCCAGCTCCCCTGAGCCTGAACACAGACACTCCTGGGGGCCTGAAAGCAAGACTTGGACACCCCCTTGGTGCTCGCCTTCGGCCTTTCTTGGAACTACACCACCGACCAACTCCAGACTTGGGAGCTTTAAAGAGCAAAGTAGCTCTTCCTCCCCAGACTTAGTCTTTTTTCTGGGTCTTGTTTTTGTTGATTTTTTTTTTTAATTTTGGAACAAATGCTTTTGCAACCCATGAGTGCTAGGAAGCTCTGGAAGAGAGGGCTCCAGACCCAGTTCTCTCTGGTTCTGGAATCCCCAGTGCTCACATAATCAGACCAAGGGATAGAACCCCATGAAAGTAATGGACTCGTACAAGACTGTGGGGTGAACAGAGGAAGGGGCTAAAGATGGATGGGGCCAGAGGGCCGTCAAGAAGAGATCTCCAACCTTTTCCGCGTCCCTGTGGAGGGCTGCAGAGCCTGCAGGATGACCTGCTTCCCTCAAAGGCCAGCAGCATTAGCCTGGGTAGACCAGGGGACCCTAGTTTTGGTGTACAAGTACTGTAGAGCTCATGCCATTATTGGGTTCCCCAGGTATATAACCTGGGTTCTGCCTCTGCCCCTAGGGAAATGCTACCAGATATTCACCCCATTTTCTTTATAGTCTCTTTTGTGTCTGTCATTTCTCTTTCAAAAACGCAGTGTTTTTTGTTGTTATTGTTGTTGTTGGCTTTTTTTTTTTCTAAGAAAAGTTCTTAAAACACTAACGGAAACCCATGGAGTTTGTCCTTTGTAAGAATTTTTTAAAAAGTGTCTTGATATAAAAATAAAAAATCCAGTTAGCACTTGCAACCTGCCTCGCTTGCACAGGCCTTGCCCCAACAGCCCTCAGAGCAGGGCACCTTTGTGGACTAGGAATCCAGCAATCAGGCAGCTTCTGTGCCTCCCCTCCTGGGCTGCACTCTGTTGCCCTTGGCAAGGCCTCTCCAGTCAGGTTGCTGTCCCCATCCCCCTGCCCTCCCTCCCAGCGCTCTCAGCTCCTGCAGCTGAAGCCTCCTCTCAGCACCTCTGGCCTAATGAAACAAGAAAAATAATACTTCCTTCCTCTTGTACTGCCGCTGCTACTGCCTCCTCCCCCACCTTTCTCCACTGCCACCACCACCATCACCACCACCCTGCTCTCATCTTGGACTGGGGGTTGGGAGGAGGCGTGACCTCTAACATGCTGAAGTTCTTTCTCATATCTAAATCCAGTGCAGCATTAGCCATGTGGGTCCCTGGCCTTAGGTGACAGATAGAGCAGGGCCCTCTTCTTCCCCTGGGACACTTGTTTCCTGTTCTGTCAATTCAAATTGGAGTGGTCAAGAGGGCCCTGGGAGTGATTTCTCTCCAGGACTGTGATCTGTGGCTCCCTGACAACTATGGGAGACAGATTCAGTGGGGCTCCCCAGGGTTAGCATTATGGAATTTCCTGTTATTCTCAGTGTCTGTAAGGACTGAACAGGGAGTCTGCTCATCAAGTACGACAGTTGCACAGGGGCTCTGCTACCTCAGAAACCAGGGATAATATTCTTCAGAGTGACCCTGACAAAATGAGGGAGATGAATCATCACAACCAAGACAATGTTCAGAGGAGATGAACATGTGGTAGTATGTACAAAAACCAAAACTCAGAACTAATATATTAATATGGCACATGGGACAAGACAAATGGGCAGTGATTGACTTGACACATATATAGTTAAATAAAGAACTGGGTGCACAAGTTGAATGAGTCCACAGTTTTAGAACAGGTTTCCTCTCTCTTCCCTCCCTCCCTTCTTTCTTTTATTCTTTCCAAAACTAATATGGATACTAGTGTATAGTAACAAAAACATAGAGGAGTTGAGAAGTATCAGAATGTGAGTGTACGAACTAGAAGTAACCCCAGTCATCTAACCCAACCCACTTACTGTGAAGTTGGGGAAATGGGCCCATTACTGTTAGTGTTTAGAAACAGGCCTAGAATACAGCCTAGTAATGTATGGTCCTTCTCACAGCCCTACTCAGCATGTTCCACTCTACCTGCCACTGGTTATGACTTGGTTATGAGCAACAAACACCTTTAATACATGTGGAAAAGTGGAGAGGATGTGAAGAGCAAAAGCAATGTGTCAAAGGACTGGGTGTTGGGGTTTTCTTTTTTTAATTTAGAAAGAAGGAAGCTGGCTGGGGATTTAGCTCAGTGGTTTTGCCGTCTGCTATGCAAGCATAAGGACCTGAGTTCAATCCCCAGTGCCAAAAAAAAAAAAAAAAGAAAGAAGGAAGCTGACGAGGTAGCATTCAATTGTGGAACACCTACTATATGACAAGTATGCTAATACCATCTTCAAAATGTGACTCCTAAATCAGGACAGAGTTGAGTTCTCTCATGACCTATGTTCTCCATTTCTTCTGAGAATGATAGGGGGGAAATGAGGTTGAGTGAAACCCAGGGATAGATTTTGCTATTGATAGGAGTGAGCATGGGCACCTAGTATGTCCTCAATAACATTTGCCAAGTGGAATGAATGGCTGCTAAGGAAAGCCCTAGTATCCTTCATTCTCCTGAAAGCAGAGGGCTGGATTATATCACCTTTTGAGCTCAATTCAGTCTTATTATGTTCTAATGTTCAATTGCTCCATTTCAGATCTTTCCAATCTGGGCCTCCCATTCTGAGATGAGTATGTATATCTCCAAATCAGGAGTCTCCCTATTTTGGGGAGATTTAGTCTCCCTTTTTTGGTTTTTTTGTTTTTTGAAACAAGGTCTCACAATGTAGTTCAGACTGGTCTTGAACTCATCTTGTAGCCCAGGCTGGCCTCAAACTCACAGCAATCCTCCTGCCTCAGCCTCCCAAGTGCCAAGATTATAGGCATGCATCACCATACACCTCTTAGTCTCTCTTCTTAAAACTCAAGGTTCCATAACAAACCCACCTCAAATTACAGGCCTATTGGGGACCAATCGGTAACAGTACAGTTGGTCTTCACACCTTTGGGAGGCCTGGGTGGAAGAGGCAACCACCAAAATCAAGATTTCAATCTAATTTTGTGCCTATAGCTTGAGGTTCTTGGCCCCAGTGCTGACTACCAGCCCTGAGCCCAGCTAAAAAATAGCCCAGCTTTTTATATGAAGAGAAGCTGAGGATGTATTTGGATTTTATCCCACATTGCAAAGGTCATTAGTGCCTAGATTAGGTCTATCTCACATCCCTCAGTTTATGTTTTCTATTTTAGTCCTTTAGTGAACCAGACATAGCTATCTTGGAATCTGAATTTTTGGTTGTGTGTGTGTGTGTGTGTGTGTGTGTGTGTGTGTGTGTGTGAAGGCTAGAAGTTGGTCACTGAGGAAATCTTTACAGAAGTATGGTTACCAGGCCAGGAGGCCTGGCCTTTACTGGTTTAATTATACTATGTAGAATGGAACACACCCACTTTGATGTGCATATTGTAAGAAAGACAAAACCGAACCATGATAAAATAAATGAAATGTATAATCTAGTATGCTACTTCAATGTACAGTAAAGGTTAAAAGGACTAGAGAAATTGTAAGAAAGGCTATAGCTGTGGGTGGGTGTGTGAGTGGAGGTAGTGGGCAGACTGAGAGTTCCAGACTGAGAAACTCTGCCAAAGCATGGAGGGCAGGAGGTCTAGGCATGCTTGAGGAGCAGTGAGGGGACTGCCCTGACCAAAGGAGAGGGTTCAAGTGGGAAACCATATTGGCAAGGTGGTCTGTGCAGGTCTTCATAACCCCTGAAGGGCTTGGGTATTATTGAATGAATGATGCCTGCTAATAGTTTTACAGTGAGAAAAAAAAAACCTTCTCAGCTTTGCTTTTGCTACTTCTCTATGCTCCTAAACAGTCTTGTGCCAGAGAGCCTTCAGCTGCTCTGAGAGACACCATTTCATGGTCTGGTCAATAACAGCCCAGAGTAGTTGTGAGGACTTGAAGTTCAGTTGCAGGACAACTGATGGTGGCTTCAAAAACTACACAAAGAACGGAAAATTATGTGTGCTGCAGCCTGGAGATTGACAAACATGGCCCCACCGTTTAACAGATGTGAAAAGGTGAATGCCACAAATTATAGATCAATAAATGTGATACTGATCAAGGGCAAGATTCTTGGAGAAATGATTAGAAGGATGATTGGTGAGCACTTACAAAAGGAAGTGAAGATTGCTCAGCCCCTGCATTGATTCAGGAAAAACAAATCACTTACTCCCAGTTCAACTCATTTCTTTTGGTAGGGAGAATGGACAGGTAGATGAGGGGAATGTTACACTCATAGCGTTTGGAGTTTGACAAAACATTCTCTTATTAATCTTGGGACAATACGGAGAAAATGTGGGGTGGGTAAAGAGAAACTTAGGCAGACTCTTAACTGGTTAAGTGACTGACTACGCACAAAAGGATTCTGTTTTAATGTCACCAGGTCAGATTTACAAATTTCACAATGCTGGTAAATTCCCTTATTTTGATTCCAAAATGTAACAGTACACATGTAGGATGTGAGAGAGTAGCCTATAAGGTTTTAGAGTAAATGAAAGTTCATCGTGAGTTATAAGTTGCTGCAAAAGGACCACATTAACTGTAACCGTGAACTGTATTAATAAGAGGGTATCATTCAGAAGAAAGGATGTGACCGTCTGTGCTGCTCTGCACCAGTCAGCCTACAGCTGCTGCCTCTGTTCAATTATGGGCCCCAGACTTCAAGAGATGATGACAAAGGCATATCCAGAGAAGAATGGTGAGAATAGTGAAAAGACTGGAGAATCCTAGGAGAAATTTGTCTACTGTTGCCAAATCAGTACTGGCCCCATGGGGAAGAGGAAGATATAGATTTGTTCTGTGTGATTCCAAAGGCTTTGAGATCTAATGGAAGTTATAGGAAAACAGATTTAGGTTCAATGTAAGGAAGTTGCTCTTTTCCCTTTCTTTTTTATAATGAAAAATTGTAATAAAAGTTTCAGCTCATGATTCCAGCCTCTTGAATTCCTTTAAAACTTATTACCAACAGTTTCAAAAACAGAGGGGAAAATGTCCTATGGCTAGGGGTGTAGCTCAGTTGGGAGAGTGCTGGCCTAGTATTCGTGAGGCCCCTGGGTTCAACACCACCACGGCAGAAAATGACCAAAAAATGCCCCAAGCCCAACATACTAACATAGGCATTTTACTGTGTTTAGAAAGAACTTTCAAAATATGACTGGCATTCTGCAATTACAGTGGACTGCCCCCACTCTATCGCTAGAGATGGTCAAGTAGTGATTGGACTACCACTTTTATGTGGGTGATACCAGGTGATGGAAGCGTCTGATAAAGACCTGAACCAGGTGACTTCTAGGATTACTGAGATTCTGATACTGGTGTGGGAAGATCTTAGTGGTAAAGTACTCGGGAAAATATTTCTGGAGCAGAGGTGGGGGGGTGGAGGAGGAGCGATTGGAAGCAGAGATAACTTGTTAAGATATACCTGCTCTGAGGGCTACAACTATTTTCACCACCATTCCTCCTCACCTGAATTTCAAAATTATAGTGTCAGAAGCAGCCTTACTGTTTGCCTAGTTTCCCACCCTTATATCTGATGCTGGATTCCCTTGTGCAACCTCTTTGTTACATAGTTATCTTGCCTCTGCTTGAATGCCTCCAGTGACGGGAAGATCTCGTCCTCTCAAGCATACTGGATCATCTCAAGCCATTATGAAGTTTCTCCTTCAGTTGAGTCAAAATCAGTTTTCCCATAGCACCCACCCTTTGCTCCTGATGATGCTCTCTTTCAAAGCAAAACAAGATGAATCCTTCTATATATTTGAAAACTGGATCCCAATCCACCACCTATGCATTCCCTCTCTAGATTAAACAGCTCTAGTGCTGGGGATTTAGCTTGGTGGTTCTGCCGCCTGCCTTGCAACTGCAAGGTCCGGAGTTCAATCCCAGGTATAAAAAAAAAAATAGATTAAACAGCTCCAGTAGTTTGTATATGATGATTTTTAACTCTTCCCACATTCCTGGTCTCTCTGTACTTGCTCTGGGTTGCTAATGTCCGTTTGCATCTGGTGTTCGAAGCTAAAGAAAATCTTCCATTGTGGCCTAATGAGAGGAACAGAAGGCAGAACCAGAATCTCCCTCACTTTAGACCTGAATGCATTAGATTTGGGGCAGCTGGTGTCAAAAGTAATAAGCTCACGGGCTGGGGATTTAGCTCAGTGGCACCGCACCTGTCTCGAAAGCACAAGGTCCTGAGATCGATCCCTGGTACCAAAAAAAAGAAAAGAAAAGAAAGAAAAAAAGTAATAAGCTCACAGTCACCTTAAACACCTGTGACCTAGTCACACAGATTGTCAGGACGGCCCATCTTTTCTACCTAGCGCTTAAGCATTTGGCTTTAACAAACTCACCTCTGAAAGTTTACATATCATTTTCTTTGTTCATTATAGCATCTTGGGATCTTTCTGAAGCCAGCTTCATGCCATTTATGTTCTCATTAAGTCATTAATTAAGTTATTGGATGGGCCAAGGACCACCCCCAGGCTGACAAAGATCCATTAGTCACCAGCTGTGAATACACCTTACTGTCCTGTCTTCACCCTGTATCGTTCCCTCCTAGCCACAAGGACACCTCACACCAGACATTCTTAAAATAAAACTGCATTCTGAAATCCTTTTTGGAAACAGCAGTGGGGAGCAGAAGGGAGCAGGAATGAAAAGGAGTCTGGCCTTTAGTTCTCCCTCCTCCCCAGTCCCTAAGATGAGCCCTCAAGGTTTCAGTCTCTAAGAAGGAATGTCCGGACCGCACCTCAGGTGTTGGAAGTTGAATGAACCTGCATTCAGATCTATCTCTGCCTCTTCATAGCTCTAGGTCCCTGGGCAAGTTGCTTAACTTGTTTGAGTCTGTTTATCTGTAAAATAGGGGTGATAACACCTACCTCACAGGATTATTGGGATTAAATGAAAAAGTATATGTGAATGTGCTTTGTAAACTGTAAGTGATATATAAATGTAAGATATTATTGTGATGGTTTATTGAACATTTGCTGTGCTCATCAGAAAACAGTATAAAAAGATAAATAAGCCAGGGCCCGGGATTTAGCTCAGTGGTTTCACTGCCTGCTGAGCAAGCACAAGGACCTGAGTTCGATCCCCGGTACCAAAAGAAAACAAAAAAAAAAGATAAATAAGCCAGGCATGGTGGCATAACCCCAGGACCCTGGGAGGCTGAGGTAGGAGGATCCCAAGTTCAATCCCAGCTTGGATAATTTAGCAACTTAGTGAGACCTTGCTTCAGAACTTTAAAAAAGGCTGGGGATGTAACTCAGTGCAAAGGCCGTGGGTACTCAATCCCCTGGATACCTGAGGACTCAATCCCCAGTACCAAAAAAAGTACAAAAAAAAAGAAAGAAAGAAGAAATGGTGCTTGGCTGTAATCCCAGCACTTGAGGGAGGCTGAGGCAGGAGAATCACTGTGAGTTTGAGGCCAGCCTGAGCTACACAGTGAGTTCAAGCCCAACCTGAACTACATAGTGAGACCCTGTCTCAAAAAAAAAAAAAAAAAAAAAGGTCTTTGGCCTCGGGGAGCTCAAAATTTTGTAGGGGAAATATGTTCACAAATAACCATAATATAACAGGGCAAACAATACATGTTGTTATGGTCATTCAGAAGAAGGGATGGCCCTCAGACTGGGGGACACCAAAAGAGCTTCATGGAGTCTGATCTGTGCCCCCAACATATGTGACAATTTTAACAAATAGAAATGGCTCAGGGAAGATGGCATTCCAGGTAGAGGATTCTAGGAATGGGAATTTATGAAGCATGTCTGAGGGCTGGCAGTAGCCACATCTCACTGGAAGAGGCAGTGAGGCTGGCTGGCCACATCACATCTTTAGACAAGGGTGTTTCCGGCATGCCTGTGATAGAGCAGTCAGCCCTTCCAAGGGTCACCCGAATTTGAACAGAATCTCCTAAGTCTCCTGTCTGGGATTATTACTATTATTATTATTTATTTTATTGTACTGGGGATCGAACTCAGGACCTTGCACTTTCGAGGCAGGCACTGTGCCTCTGAGCTAAATCCCCGGTCCGCCTGTCTGGGATTATTCAAATGATTGCCTTGAAGAAAAACAAATCTCCTTTGAGGATGGAAGTATCTAGAAAGACTCTGGGAAAACTATCTTTGTCTTTTTCTAAAGCTGAGAAATAGGTCTCTGGGAAAGTCAGGGTCTAAGGCCATATTTAAATCCTAGGAATCTGCAGCTGGAAGTGGCTCTGGATTAAGGATTTAAGAGTCTTAATTGAAGGAGTGTTATCCACCATATCTGAAAGGCTTATTCTTCAATTCCATGAAGGGACAGGGGAGGGGAGGAAAATGGTTCAAGGGCTCTCAAGGTCCATTTCCAGATGGGTTTCTTTGGGGCTACGGTTATGATTTGGCGCCACCTGGTGTCCGAGATAGAATATAGCAGACATCTTTCCCAGCTTCCTAAACTTGGAGCTTTGTACCGCCTCCCAGCACCCAGGGATGGGACTAACTTCCTTCCAGTAGGGTAGAGCCAGCTGTTGAGAGGCCTTCTGAGGTCTATGTAATGGAAAAGAAAAGGGAGAGAGGGAAAGTGCTGCTCCAGACCTCATGGCATTCTTTCCTCTGCTGTCAAGGTTCCTACTTTCCCCCAGAGTACTACAGCATTAGTTTTGCCATACTCCCACCGTCACATGCGTTCTTTTGCCATACCTTGAGTAACAAGTGATACAAGATCTTACTCTCTGATTTATTGATTTATTTAGCAGTGCTGAGGATGGAACCCAGGCCCCCGCACAAGCTTCAATATTTCATGGTTTCTTTTATACAAGAAACCCAAATTATAAGTAAAGAGCAAAATAAAAAATAATAGGAAGTAGGGCCAGGTGTGGTGGCACACATCTGTAATCCCAACAGTCAGGAGGCTGAGGCAAGATGATTGCGGTGAGTTTGAGGTCAGTCTGGGCTACATAGAAAGACCCTGTCTGAAAAACAAAACAAAACAAAATGATAGGAAGTAAGGTGATAGATCTTTCTCAAATGAGGAGATCAAGAAATAGAGGGAATCAGGCATGGTGGCATATGCCTGTAATCCCAGCACTTGGGAGGCTGATACAGGAAGATTACCTCAAGTCCAAGGCCAGCCTGGGCTACATAGTGAGTTCAAGGATAGCCTGAACTACACAGCGAGACCCTGTCTCAAAAAAAAAAAAAAAGATGAATAAATCTAAAACTGGAGAAGCTGGGCATGGTGGTGCACACTTGTGATTCCCTCAGAAGGCTGAGGCAGGCAGATCCTGAGTTCAAAATCAGCCTGGGCAACACACTGAGACCTTGTCTCAAAAAACAAAATAAAATAAAACAACAAAAACTGGAGTGGTCTGATGATGCCTCCTAATGGGATATTACTAGAGGGTACATTGAGGGGATGGCTTGAAAAGGTTAATCTCTCTCCCATACTGTATTCCTAGGCACTGTTGAAGTCTGAGTTGCTGTGTCCCACCCTCCCAGACACAGGCTTTTTAGCTCTTTGGAGTGTGTGTGAACCACAGGGCAGCTCTGCAGCTCTCAGGTTGGAGTACTAGTTGCAGGGGAGCACAAAAGTGACAGAAGAGTAAAAGAAAGCAATCATCAACTAGATTAGATTGCTTCAATTCTAGGATTACTACCTTTATATACCCCTCCTCTTCCCTGGTCCCTACATAAAGGGGTGCAGGGTAGAACCCTCCTAACTATACTGGCCAACTAGTGAACAAATTCCTGTTTATCCTTTAAGTAACAGAAAGTTAAAATTTTTCAAAAGTAACATTTGCAAGGAAACCAATGGGTAGGATAGTAACAAAAGAACAGGAAAACAAATGAGTTTATGAAGCTCACATTTCTTATCCTGAGTCAACCAAAGTTTAGATTTGTTTTGTTGTTGTTGTTTGTTTGTTTTCTGGTACCAGGAACTGAACTCAGGACCAGGCAGGCACAGTGCCACTGAGCTAAATCCCCCGCCCCAAACCAAAGTTTAGCCTTGAGGAACTTATATGATACAATGTGACTGGTATCTAACCAAGCCCTTTTTTCGCCAAGACAGCCTTTCCAAACTGATGAGAGGTCAGTCATTAGAGCAGGCTATCTAGAACCAAGCCTGGTATAGATCTTTGGAGATTCACAGTGCCTAGCAGAATTAGGTTCCCTCATGGTTCTCCAGGGCTGATATTATAGACAGCTAATTTAGATAGAAATATTATATGCAGTCAGACAGGGCTAGGCTCTGAAGAAGTCAGTGCAGAAGATAAGAAAACATTACAGCTGTGGCTGGAGGCCTCAAAATAAAGATAGGATGACTACACCTACATACCTCCCTGAGGGACAAACAATAATGATCGATTTTCTAACTGGGCATCAGTCACCTAGGGTGGGGGACCAAGACCTCTTGACCCATCCCTTCCAGGAAAGGTCCTTGTTCTTTCCATGTACACTTGCTACGTGACTTGCTTCCCCATTGGGTCAATTTTGCCTAAGCGACTATACTTGTAATCTTATTGGTTGATCATAGTTTTGTCCCAACTTATGCCCACCTCATGATTTTGCTCCATGAAACTTCTTTGAGAAGTGGGCTCATGGGCAACCTACTTTCCCAGTCCCCTCCTGTCCCTCTCAGACAGAAGCTGTCTATCCCTCAATAAATATTTTCTACTCTTAACCCCAGTTGTTCACAGAATTCATTGTTCGATTTTAGAGAACATGAATTTGGCGTAACAGACATCTAACAGGTTGGGAATTACATCTACTTCCCCTATATCATCTCTAGATCACTGAGATCCTAGTGGGTCCCTTGCATGCTGGCACATGCTGCCTCTTGTTGTACAAGGACCTGGACCCACCCCTCTAAGATGAAGAGCCCCTGAGAAAACGCATCCCATCACACAGTCACGATGACACATGTTGGGCACAGGTTCTAATACAAATGTGCTTTACAAATGTAACTGGAAAAATACAGTCTGGCAAAAAAAAATGTATTTTTTTTTTGCCACTTCCCACTTCAGGAAAAAAAAGCTTGTATAAATATTTTAATACTGAATTTATTAAGCCATCATGAGATTACTACAAGTTACTTTTGGCCTCTAGAATTACAAGAGGTGCTCAAAGTGGAGGCCATCAAGCTTCCAAGACATTTATTAGTACAGCGATCTGCTGCTTGGGTAACCTTGGTCATTGAGATTGCTGCGCATGCATTTTCAGTTTCTTCTCTAAGGGCCCGCAGTGTAGTGAGATTTCTCCGTTATGCGACACCCTCTAGGGTCCCCCATAGGAGGGTAACACCATCTGTTGAAAAAACATACTATTTTCCTTTTCCTGAAGTGTGCATACATTTGGGGGGGGGGCGGACTCTGTATTTGCAATCAAGACGGCTTCTAAAGATCTGGTCCCGCGGTGGCCGTTCTATTGTTCTCTTTCTAGTATTTCGTTTTAGACGCTAAAGTACCCACGTGACCTGGATGGCAAACGCCATCTTCCCGCCGGCCGCCTGAGCTGCATCAGATTCCTCCAACCGCTTGCTCCGTCTTTTCCGATTTCAAAGGCTTTAGACCGCCTCCCAAGGCCCTTTTTCCGGTCTAAGAGGCCTGGGAGGCTCTCAGGTCATTTGCGGAACAGACGTGATTGACACAATCTGTGTCTAATGAGTGCTCTTCTCCTTCCTAGCTCAGTTTACTAGTTCCGCTCCCTTTCCGGGCTTCTTTTTGATGACTCATCCCTGAAATTCTTCGCAGGGTTGCTTTCCTTAGTTCCGCCTGTCCTTCCTACTTTCGCTCGTCTCTCGCCTTGCCTCAGGGGAATGGTGGGTGGTGTGTGTGTGTGTGTGTGTGTGTGTGTGTATCCTGTCGGGTGTAGTTTTTACAGTGTACTTTAAACATACAAAAGCGGAAAAACAATTTCCGCACAGGAAAGAGGTTTGTCTCCTTATAAGGAGCTTAACCCCTGGCGGTTCTTTGAGCTTCCCCTTACACGTGTCTGGGTGGGTGAGGAAGAAATGACCGCAGGGCTTCTGCCTCCGCTTCCAGATCAGCTCCACACCGTAGGCAGCCCTGAGATTCTAGCACAGGTTACCCTGCCCTGCTCCGAGGGCTGGTCTCGCTGAGAGACCTACCCTAACGGGTTGGAAGTTCACAAGCATATGACAACGTTGCTGCAGCTCTGAGGAGGAAACCAACCGCCTTCAGACGTGGGGGAGGGGGGGGCAAGAAAAGTAGGAAACTAAGACTAGACTAAGAAGCTCTCCTGGACCAAGATGTCTTCAATGGGTAAAAGAATGGCCTTCCACCTGGCCGAGGGACCCAAGCCAAGCCCTGCTCCTGCACACTCTCAGCACGTTTTCCAGGATTAGGTCAGTTGAAAACAAGATTTAGAATAGGAAGTTGGCAAAGAATTGGCTAAATTTGTCCCCTTTGGGCTGCCTCCTGCAGTCTGTTGCTCTTTTGTGGGCACACAGTCATGGTTTCCCTGCTGTCTCTTATCACAAAACCAAAGCATGTCATTGAAAATTTCCAGTGTGACCTTGGTTTAATATTGCCTTATATAGGACTTTGTGCATAGCGAGTACACAATAAAATCCTCTCGAGTCTGTGTATCTTATTGAAGGCTAGAAATTCAAGGCAGGCTAGAATTCAAGGCAAACTGCTCTCAGACTCAGGCACACACTGTATTAATTTATGGGGGAGCATTTGCACTTTGGTATAGATTGTGTCTCCAGGAGAGGAGAGTAATCTGTGGTTTGGGGAAACAAAGAAGGTGCTGAAATCATAGGCACCTTCCTTTTCTACTCCCTCCTAGCCAGCCTCACTGGAGCCCCTTTGTCGGACCCTTGGCTAAGACCCATCCACAGCTCGTTTGCATTGTCTAGGCTTGCCCCTCTGGCCCCTGAGAGGAATGTAGCCAAGGAACCGGAAAGAGGCTGCGTGCTTTCTGCCCCTCCTGGGGTGAAGAGTAAGTGGAGATAAATCCTACCCCCTCTTCAGCCTCTGCTTCCAGCTTCTTGCCTTCATTTTCAACACAAAGCATTTTTGCAGCGTTTCTCTGCCCATGGCTCCATCTCCACTAGTTTACCCATAGTTCGTGTCCTGACAATCAGAGACAAGGGCTGAGCACCAAAACTTCAGAAAGCACACAATGGGGGGGGGGGTAGTGTGTAAAATATGTCATCCCCAAACTTCCCACTAGTCACACATCCAGGGATCAGTGCAATTGAGACCTAAGTAACCAGAGTAAATGCATGAGCTATGTGGTGAAAGTGGAGGGAGGAAATAGTGAGAATTTTAGATCTCTCTAGGACTATTGGGACCAGAAAAGCCACTGGCTCTCAACTGCAAAAAGGATTACTAGAGGAGGTGGGATTTGAGAAATAGGTGAGTGAGTGATAGAAGCAAACAGCCATAAAATATTTGCTTCTTGGGCTGGGGATTTAGCTCAGTGGTTTCGCCGCCTGCCGTGCAAGCGCAAGGACCCAAGTTCGATCCCTGGTACCAAAAAAAAAAAAAAAAAAAAAATTTGCTTCCTGAGGTGGAGTGGGATTAGCAGATGGAGTCCACTTGGATTAGGAAACTGAATAACCAGGGATTGTTATTCCTTCTTCCTTCTTAACATATATTTGTTGAGCACCAATTCTGTCCTAGGTATTGGAAATGTAAAAATAATAATGATAGCAAATAGTTATTGGATATTTACTGTGCTAAGCAAATTACAGACAGTCCTCAGTTTACCATGGTTCAATTTAGGGATTTTTTTTTGACAATCCAATAGTGTGAAAGCAATACGCACTCAGTAGAAACCATACTATGAATTTTGACTTTTTCCTGTGTTACTGATATGTGTGATACAATACTCTCTCAGGGTGCTGAGCAGTGGCGGCGAGCTGCTGCTTCCAGTCAGCCATATGGTCACCAGGGGAAACAGCCGAGACTCTCAGTGTAATAATCTACAATGTTTGGTAGGTTAGGTGTATTAAATAGATTTTCAACTTAATAGTATTTCCAGTTTATGTTAAGTTTATCAGGATGTAACCCATCTGTAAATCAAAGAGTATCTAATTTAAATCTGGAAGTGGGGCTGGAGGTGTGGGTCAATGGTACAGTACTTGCCTAGCACGCATGAGGCCCTGGATTCCATCTCCAGTACAACAACAAAAGGTCACTCAACCAATCTCAAAGTAATCTTATGATGTAGGTGTTATTACCATGCCTGTTTTGCAGATAGGCCAACTGTGGTTCAAAGAAATGAAGTGACTTGCCCCAAGATCACATAGCTGGCTATCAGTGAAAGAGTTGGGTGTCAGATCTTGGCAGTTAGAGTCTGGAGCCCATGAATTGAATTAGAATGCTCTGCCCCATCTTCTAGTTGGACAATTCTAGAAATAGGACTCATTTGGTAGCAGGGGAAATTAGAACTGGGAGTGTCAGGACTTTAAGAGCAAACGGATGGGCCAGGGTAAAGCAAAAGATCCCCGAGGTAGTGGCAGAGCTCTAGCTGGCTAGACAGACAGGTAGAACAAGCATCTGGAAAGCCAGGCTACAGGAGAAACTAGGAGAAAGACTAGACAGGCAGGTGGCTGGCAGCCAATGACGGAGATCCAGCCATGAATCCTGGGCTTGCAGAGCAGGGTGCCAGGTGTCAAAAGGTCTGGCGAAGGTGAGACTGAGCTCTATTCCTGTGGAGACTGAGATGCCAGACAGGGCACCAAGGAAGGACTCGGGGGTGGGGCACCAGAAGAGGGGCTTAAGGCAGGGGCTTTTATCCAACAAAGCAGCAAACAGCCCAGTTATTAGAGCTGGGGACCAGCTCCATTCATTTCCCCTTCCATCTCTTTGGGTTTTTTTTAATTTTTGTTTGTTTTTTGAGACAGGGTCTCATTTTGTAGTGCAGGCTGGCCTTGAACTCACTATGTAGATGAGGGCTGGCCTGGAACTCATGTTGATCCTCCTGCCTCAGCCTCCTGAGTGCTGGAATTACAGGCATATGGCACCATGCCTGGCTCTTCCATCTGTTCTTTCAACAACTTTTTGACTCTTGCCATGTTTAAAGTGCTGTGCTAGGCTCTGGGGTAGCCCATTAAAATGTGTTATGTACATGTACTAACTTCTCACGATGAATGTAGTCATTATGTATTGCAAACATATACTAATAAAACTTTATTTTTTTAAAAAGCCACAGACCATTAGGGGAGCCAGACATGTAAAACAAGTAAGTACAATACTGTGTGATACGTTCTATATTAGAGGCACAGAATGTGTGAGAGTTCTCAAACAATACTACAGTGGTACCTTGATTCACAAACTTAACTTGTTCTATGGTGTTGTAGTCAAGGGAATAGATTTAATACAGAACATATAGTTTACAGGACTATTTTATAATATTCACCCAAAAAGTCAAATGCAGAGGAGTGCAAGGAATCTGTCCACACACTAGAGACTGGAAATATCCAGCCGAGGGCCTGGATCCCATGGCAATGTTCCCCACGAGTTCAGCTAAAGGCATAGAGCCCATGGCAGTGTCCTCCATGACTCCAGCTGGAGGCCTAGAACCCACGGCAATGTCTCATGCAAGTCCATATCTAGGATCTGTACCGGGAAGGCCCAAGGGCCAATGGTGGAAGCTAGAAAGTCTGCAACAGAGAGGTGAAGAGTCTGTGCCACCAGGCTGAGGGATCTGCACTGGAGCCAGGAAGTGACACTCACAGCAAAGATCAGAGCTCCCATAAAGAGAACAGCAGCCATCCCCAGCGACAGAGAGGACCTGAGCTCCTATTCACATCAGGAAAACCATCTGTGGCAAACTTCTCCAGGAAAATCAACAGCAAAGGATCGATCTTCCCTCCAGTTCTCTTTTTATGCTGTTGGCAACAATCCTCAGGTGAGTCTTCCGCACCCAGAACCATGCTGACTCAGTTCAGCTGTGCAGTCCAAGTTGACCAGTAGTTAATCCACCACAGATGGCTACATTTGTGTTTGTGTGGGAAAGATGGCCACGGTCCTGTTTGTCACTTGATGCAGAGTTTGCAAACAAAAACAAAATTTTGCCAAACATTTCTACTTGCAAACGAAAGTGTTCATGAACTACTGTGTTCAGTGTTGGGTCTTTAGAGAAATAGAGACACTTCTCAGACTCAGTAGTGGAATAATATGGACCAAGGCACGAAGTTTTGAAGGACTAGGGCACATCTGGAGAGCAGTACGCAATTCATACTGGATAATTGGGATATGGGAAGAAGGGGAAGAGAACATAAGTCTGAAGAAGACCTGAAGCCAGGTCATGAAGGCTTTGTGGATGCTGTGGAGACCTTGGATGTTCTCTGTATGAAAAGGAGAGCCAGCGACCTGCGACTGGATTGCACTGGGGTGTTTTAGAAAGAACACATGGGAAACCACACCCAGCATAGTGCACTGGAAGCAGGCCGATCACTCAGGAGGTTATTGCAATTGTGCAGGCAAAAAATTATGGGAGCTTGAGCTAAAATGGAGACAGAGAGGATTAGTTCAGGAAAACATTTCTGAGGGGTAACTGGCATGACTCAGTGACTGATGTGGCCAATGAGAGGGAGAAAGGAGTAAAAAACAACTTGAAAGTTTTCTGGCTTGAGGAACTGGGTCTATGGTGACATTGTGCACATAGAGACTTTGAATCTAGGATGGGGGTGGGTTTATGGGAGGAGTTCGGCTTGAGATATTTTGAATTGGAGATGCCCAGTGGTGTGATGGAAGATGTTTAAGTGGTGAGAGAATCAATGACTGATTAATTAATTGACTGATTGATTGTGGTACTAGGGGTTGAACCCAGGGCCTTTGCACTGAGCTACATCCCCAGACCTTTTTTTTTTTTTTGGACAGGGTCTTGCTAAGTTGCCTGGGCTGGACTTGAACTTGTCATCCTCCTGCCTCAGTCCCCAAAGTAGCTGGGATTATAGATGTATACCACTGTGCCCAGGGAGGAAAACCTTGATTTACCAATTTTCTGTGGTATAAATACTCCCACCATGGCCAATTTCAGCTACCAATGTGGCATTAACCCACCACAGAATTCCTGAAAATTTAAATTGACCTCAGAGACCCATGGAAAAGACTATGCCAGGCACCTTGGGACATAGGCTACTGATGGCATTGCTTAAATAACATTGAGACCGTACCACAGGACTAAGTCAGATCTCCACTGTAGAAGCTGATGGGATCCTAAAACTGCTAACCCCAAATCAAGCAGACCAACAGTTGATTTACATGAGGAGCTGGGGTTTAGCTCAGTGGTAGAGTACTTGCCTGGTATCCATGAGACCCTAGGTTTGATTCCCAGAACTCCCCCAAAATTAATTACATCGGGGCTGGGATTTAGCTCAGTGGTGCCGCCGCCTGCCTGAAAAGCACAAGGTCCTTGGGCCGGGGATTTGGCTCAGTGGTTTTTCCACCTGCTGCGCAAGCACAAGGACCCGAGTTTGATCCCCGGTATCAAAAAAAAAAAAAGCACAAGGTCCTGAGTTCAATCCCCGGTACCAAAAAAGAAAAGAAAATTAATTACACGGCATTGAATGAGTCAACAAAAGATTATTAAAGTTTTTGTTTAGAATATTGCTTCTGTATTTAAAGAATCCCTTTCGGTTTCCTCTTCAGCTATCTATAATCATAACTGCTAGATTATATTTTCATAAACAGAAATGAAACACTTATCTTTTCTCCTTGCCTAATCACTCCAGAATTTGGAAACTCTTATTGAATATTCTTACTTCCATGGCAAAATAATTACTTACATAAATTCAGTAAGGGTCAGTTCTCTTAGTGACAAGGCATAAATGGAAACATTGGTTCTGTAACTGGGACTTTGACTGGGATGTCATGTTTGACAATGACATGCATAGAATTAGACAGTTTTAAGGAAGTAAGGCTGATGCTGTGGACCAAATGCTTACAAAGCCCTCCTGAGAAAACCAGTCTGGTATTTGGCTGACAGGTGAGTAACAAGTAACAAGGTCACTTCCTGGCAGGCCCAGGAACCATAAAGTATTTTGGGGACATTAAAAAGAGTTAGGAATTTAGCTGGGTGTGATAGGAGACTGGTAGAATGAGGCAAGAGGATCACAAGTTCAAGTTCAGCCTGGGCAATTTAGCAATTTAGTAAGACTGTCTCAAAATAAAAAATTAAAAAGGGCTGTAGATGTAGCTCAATGCAAAGGCCCTGATAACAACAACCACAACAAAAACAACAAAATATATGGTTCAGCCAGGTGTGGTGGCACACACCTGTAATCCCAGCACTTGGGAGGCTGAGGCAGGAGGATTTTGGTGAATTCCAGGCCAGCCTGGGGTACAAAGTCAATTCAAGACCAGTCTGAACTACAAAGCAAGATTCATTCTCAAAATAAACAAACAAACAAAAATCCCATAAACCTATTAAGAGTGTTGGAATAAGAAGACTACTGAGGAGGGGAGGGGAAGAGGAAGTAAAAAGAATTAAAATGTGCTATGTACATGTATCAACCCCCCATGATGAAT
>NW_004624903.1:1484029-1496944 GCF_000247695.1 Heterocephalus glaber
GGGGGGGGGATGCTTCTGGCACCCACGTGGCTCACCTTCACTGCCCTAGGAGATTGGAATGGCAGTGGGGGAGCTTCCTTCCAGGTTCTGGGACCGGCTCAGCTTCTCTGCCCTAGGAGCTTGGGATGGCAGCGGGGGAGCTTCCTTCTAGGTGCTGGGACTGGCTCACCTTCTCTGCCCTAGGAGCCTGGGGTGGCATTGGGGGAGCTGCCTTCCAGATGCTGGGACTGGCTGAACTTCTCTGCCCTAGGAGCCTGGGATGGAGGTGGGGAGCTTCCTTCCGGGTCAATTAAAGCATTTTTAAAGCTAGGCATCATGGCACACACCTGTAATCCCAGCACTCTAGGAGGCTGAAGCAGGAGGATCACAAGTTCAGGTGCAGCCTGGGGAATTTAATAACTTAATGAGACTCTGTCTCAAAGTATAAAATTTTAAAAGGGTTGAGGATGTAGCTCAGTGCAAAGGTTCTGAGTTCAGTCCTCATAACTAAAAAAAAAAAGCACTTTCAGTAGATAAATGGGGCTAGAGGCCAGAGTACAGTAGATTGAATTATGACAAGAAGTAAGAAAGTAGATTCTGAAAACCAGAATCTGGGCATTTTTTTTATTTATTTATTTATTTATTTATTTATTTATTTGGTACCAGCGATTGAACTCGGGACCTTGCACTTTCGAGGCAGGCAGCAGAACCACTGAGCTAAATCCCCGACCCCTGGGTGTTTCTTTTAAAAGTAGCAGTATTGGTTGGGGTACTGTTCCCATGCCTGTAATCAGGAGGCTGAGGTGGGAGGATCGCTGTGAGTTCAAGACCAGCCTAGGCTATACAGTAAGTTCAAAACAAGCCTGAACAAAAAAAAAGGCTGGGGATTTAGCTCAGTAGTGCCACTGCTTGCCTTGAAAGCATAAGGTCCTGAGTTCGATCCCCAGTACCAAAAAACAAACAAAAAACTAAAAACATAACAGGGCCGGGGATTTACCACAGTAGTTCCACCACCTGCCTCAAAAGCACAAAGTCCGGAGTTCAATCCCCAGTGCCAAAAAACCCCAAAAAACAAAAAAGTAGCAGTATTAATTATCATACTTTTAAAAAGTGAGTATTAAAATGTCTTTCAATTCCCAAAAACATTTATTTGGTGTCTTGGCTACTAAGGGAATGAAGAGGTACAAGATGTGATCGCTTCCCAAGATGTTTCCAGTATAGAAGACAGACACAGAGGCCCAGAGCACCTAGGAGGGAACATAATTTCCGTCAGAAGAAGGAGCTGGGAATTTGAGAAGTATTCACAGAGGCAATTACTTTAGAGCTGGAATTTACACCAAGAGTAGTTCTCCCAGTGACAGGTGGGGAGGGCATTCCTAGCAGAGGGACACAGGAGCCAAAGGATGCAGATGTAAATGTCTGTGTCATGTTTGGGGATGGCTAGAATGGGTAAGTACAGCCAAAATATGGGCTGCTAGGGGCTAGACTGTGAAAAGGGTCTTTAAACCATGGCAAGGAGTTTGAACTGTCTTTTGTAATGTAGATCATGGGAAACACTCAGTGTTTTGTTTTGTTTTATTTTGCTTTGCTTTGCTTTCCTTTGTTTTCTTTTGCCAGACTGGTCACATATCCAGAATTGGAAGGGTAACACTGCAACAGGGGAGACATTTGAGACTTCAGTAGTTGTCTGAGGGATGAAGGCCTGTTCTAAGACAGTGGCTAGATGATGGGGGACAATGAAATAGAGACGTAAGGGAGGTGAGCTGATTCAGGAAATAAAGATAATGACTTGATTTTCAGACTGATCATAGTGAAATTGTTAAACTCTCAGACTCTGAAATCAGAAATAATTCCAGTTGGAGAGCCAGGTGTGGTTGCGTACACCTACAATCCCAGCACTTGAAGGCTGAGGCAGGAGGATCACTATGAGGTCGAGGACACCCTGAGCTACATAGTTAAAGGCCAGGCTAAAATGCATAGCAAGACCCTGTCTCAAAAAACCACAAAAAACAAAAAAAGAAAATCAATAGCTTGAGAGGGAGGGAAAGGTCCTTATGTTGAACAGGATCTTTAAACAAGGAAATGCAGTGGCTTCATCCAAGTCCTCAGTCCCTGACAGTCCTGCACATTGGATTGCAAGTGACCTCTTAAAGCCTTCTTTTAGAAACTCCTCTTCAGTTTCCATGGCATCTGTGCTCTTCAAACTTCTCTGATTATGCATAGATGTCACAGCTGAAAGCCTTACAGGGCTTACTTATTCCAACCCCCTCATTTTACAAACAAGGAGACTAAAGAACCAAAAAATGAAAATACCTTTGTCAAGGTTCACAGTTGTTCCCTACCCCTCCCCCAGTCACTTCCCAGGGTTATTTCTCTTGTTTTCCTGTGCTCACGTCCTTTTTCTATAAAGTCTTCTGTGTGCACAGCTTCTAGTACTGCTTTTAGGATTTTAATTACCAATTGAAATCTTCTGCCCTACCCTCTCTTCAGATTGCTGGCCCATCCTTCCTGCAGGCAGGTAAGTGTTAAACCAATACCTAACATTCAGTGTGTCTGAACATTGTCTCTATTTACCAGATAGCTCCTCATTGAGCCCACTGTCCAATCAATGAGACCTCCATTCTCTGACCATTCTCCTGGTCAAGTAATTCCCTGCCTAGAGTGGTGAGTTAGTCCCATAGAAGGGTCCGTGCAGTGTAGTAGTAAAAGACCTTAAAAGATACTTATTTCTCCAAACTTCACCTTTTTCAGAAAAAATTAATTGAGTCCCTGAAAAGTAAAGCCACACAGCCTAACCATGTAAGTCTAGACTGGAAGCCAGGGCTATTGGACACCTAGTCCAGTGTATTCTGGACCCATTCATACTGCCTCTTGCTGACTCATTGGATCTGTCACTTCTTTTTCTTTCTTTCTCTCTTTTTTTTTTTTTTGGTATCGGGGCTCAAACTCAGGACCTTGTACTTGTAAGGCAGGCAACGGCACCACTGAGCTAAATCCCTGGACCTGTCACTTATTTTTCATCAATTTTATCAACTCTTCAGATCAAATTTTATTTTATTTTATTTATTTATTTTTGGTACCAGGGATCAAACTTGGGTCCTTGCACTTTCCATGCAGGTGGCAGAACCACTGAGCTAAATCCCTGGTCCTAGATTAAATTTTTAAAATATGTATTTGTTTTATTTATTTATTTGTTGTGATACTGGGATTCAAACACAGGAACACTCTACCACTGCATTATATCCCCAGCCCTTTTTCTTTTTTATTTTAAGACAAGGTCTCACTAAGTTTCCCAGGCTGGTCAGCCTCATGGGATTACCAGCACGTGCCACCAAACCAGATGGGACCTCATACCTGGATTGACACAGCCTCCTACCTACCTTTGGAACCTATAGTCTCCTCCAACTCCAGCTCATCCCACCAAGTTACTTTCTTTCTTTCTTTTTTTTTGCTTTTTGAGACAAGGTCTCACTAGGTACTTCAGGCTGTCCTTGAACTCACTATGTAGCCCAGGCTGGCCCTGAACTCACAGTGATCCTCCTGCTTCAGCCTCCTGAGTGCTGGGATTACAGGGGTGCCCCACCATACCCAGTTAATTTTCTTTTCCCTTTCCTTTCCTTTCCCTTTCTTTCTTTCTTTTTATTTTTTTTTTTTTTTTGAGATAGGGGTCTCACTATGTAGTTCAGTCTGGCTTTGAACACTATGTAGTCCAGGCTGGCATCAAACTGGCAATCCTCCTACCTCAGCTTCCCAAATGCTGAGATTACAAGTGTGCACCACCATACCTAGCACAAGTTAATCTTTCATAAAAGCATCATTTCCAACTGGTCATTCTCTTCACCAAAAAGCTTTTAGTGGTTCACTGTTACCCACTAAATAAAGTCTAAAATTCCAAGACAAGTATTAAAACTCTGAAATCTGATGCCAACTCCACCTTTTCATGGCCTACCCACATTACCCTTTTATACTCTATGGCCCAAGGAGCTGTGTGCTTCTTTTTTTTTTTTTTTTGGTACCAGG
Source organism: Heterocephalus glaber (assembly GCF_000247695.1). The sequence goes on from NW_004624903.1 coordinate 1,488,029, forward strand.
GATTGAACTCAGGTCTTGCGCTTGTGAGGCAGGCAGCAGAACCACTGAGCTAAATCCCCGGCCCAGCTGTGTGCTTCTTTTTTTTTTTTTGGTACCAGGGATCAAACTCGGGCCCTTATGCTTGCAAGGCAGGTGGTGGAACCACTGAGCTAAATCCCTGGCCATGTTAGTTGTTTTTTTTTTTTCCTTTTCGTACCAGGGATCGAACTCGGGACCTTGCACTTGCCCAGGAGGCAGCGAAATCGCTGAGCTAAATCCCCGGCCCTATCTGTGTGCTTCTTGAGCAGCTCATGTGCTGTCAAATCCTGTGCCTTCAACTCTGTGTGTTCTTTCCTTGATTTTCCTTCTGTGGAGTTTTTACTCACCTCTCAAGGCCCAACTCAAATATTCTAGTGCATGAAGACTTTTCAGATCTCCTTAGCCAGAATTAATCTCTTTGATAATATATGTGTCAGGACTTGCTGTCATAGGCGTTCAGTAAACATGAGTTTGAATTTCCCTCCCTTTTCTTTCTTCACCTGTGCTCCTACAACATATTGCTAATACCTCTGTTTAACACTTATTTCCCTTATTTTGTATTAGAGCTAGTTAGTTAAACAACCAGTGGAGCCAAGTGTGGTAGCACATGCCTATAACCCCAGCACTAGAGAGGCCAAAGCAGTAGGATCACCATGAGTTTGAGGCCAGCCTGAGATACATAGTTTAAGACCAGCCTGAACTGCAAAGTAAGACCTTGTCTCAAAAAGCCAAAAGAAAAAGTAAGACATGTCTCATTCATGTTTGCATCCTTCACAGCCCCTGACAGAGTGCCTGATACACACCAAATAGCTACTCGACTAATATTTATTGGTACAGAAATGAATGGTCTTGTTATAGTTTGTGTCTAGATATCACCCTAAAACCCCATGCAGTTATAGGTGGGGTTTTTTCAGAGTTGGATTAATCTAGAGTGTGTGTGACTGATTCATGGTGCAATGCTAGGATTAAGCGTGGGTGATTACTAAATCAGTCCGATGATTGCTTTGGCACCACTCTAATCCTGGTAGCCTGGATACAACATAAGGGACAGAAAGAAGTTTGTCTTGTTTCTTACTTGATTTGCTAACTTCTGCCCACCATGAATTGTTCCTCCTCTGCCATGGCAGCCTGCCTTGGAGCCAGCCAATTATGAACTGAAACCTCTACAAACTGTGAGCTAAATAAACCTTTCCTCCTTTAACTTTGGGTGTCAGATATTTTGTTTCAACAATGAGAAAGAAGTAACTAAGGTCCCTGAAAAGTATTTTGTCTACCTGTGTGTGGTGGTGCACACCTGTAATCCACTCTGGGAGGCTGAGGCAAGAAGATCACAAGTTTAAATCCCACCTGGGCAACTTAGGAAGACCTTGTCTCAAAATACATAAAAAGGGTCTGGGGATGTAGCTCAGTGGCAGAACATTCCTAGGTTCAATCCCCAATATCAATCAATCAATCAATCAATCAATGTGCTGGGAATGTTGCTCAGTGTGAAGACTCTAGGTTCAATCCCCAGTACCATAAAAAATTCTTTAATGGAGGAGACAAAAGTATACAGACAATATGGTGAACTATGGTAAGTGCTATTGTATAGGGCAATACATAGGGCAGATACATAGATACATAGGGCAGAGGAAAAGGAGAAGGATAGAGAAAGTGGTGAAAATAAAGCCTAAACTCCTGAATTTAGCACAAAAAAGGCACTATCTATGTCTCACCATTCCTCTGTCTTTGTATGTAACAGGTAGAATATCTGAGCTGGGTTTTGAGGAATGGAAAAAGAGTTCCTAAAAAAAAATGGGGAAACGGTATAATAGGTGAATTTTACCTTAAAGGTAGTGAGAAAGGGGCCAATGAAGTATTTTAAGCAGGGGAGTGACTTGAGGCAGATACACATTCTAGAAAGATCTCTCTGAAGAAAGTTTGGAGAATGGATTGGAAGAGTCCAGGAATAGAAGTAGGGAGATTGGAAGCGCATTGGCTAATCCAGCTAGAAGATACTCAGCATCTGCACTAAGGCAGTAAATGGAGACTAGAAAGGAAGGGAAGAAAAGAAATAAAAGCATCATACCAGGGCTGGGGATTTAGCTCAGTGGTTCTGCCACCTGCCTCTCAAGATAAGGTCCCGAGTTCGATCTCTCGTACCAAAAAAAAAAAAAAAAGCAGCATACCACAGCGATATATGCTCACCCATGTTTATAGCAGCAGAGTTTGTAATAGCTAAAGCTTGGAAACAGCCCAAGTGCCCATCAACCAATGAATGGATAAAGAAGATGTGGGGTTTTTATACAATGGAGTACTACTCTTTCATAAAGAAGGATAAACTAGAGACATTTATAGCTAAATGGATGCACCTTGAGATCATTCTCTTAAGTGAAATAAATAGGACACACATGTATAAATAGTGCATCATTTCTCTGGTGTGAGAAACAAAGTGGAAATAAGAACTAAAATGTATAATAGATACTGGGAAATAGGAAGAAAATGTTCAAATGGGAAGGGGAACAAGGGAGGCTGAGGGAGAAAGGAAGAAAGAACAAGAAAAAAATAAAAATAGGAGGAAAAAATGGAAACAAAGCTTTTGCCTATAAGGAGGGGTGGGGGGATTGCAGGGAGAAGGGAATGGGAAAAAGGGAAGGGGCAGGATATATCATGTACAGGTGCAGATTCCCTATGATGAGTGTTATCATTATGTATATCAAAAATGTACTGGGCTGAGGATGTAGCTCAGTGGTGCCGCACCTGCCCTGCAACCCCAAGGCAAGGTCCTGAGTTGGATGGCTGGTACCAAAAATAAATAAATAAATAAATAAATAAAATGTACCAATAAATGTTTTGCTTCTAAAAAAATAAAGTTAGAATAAGACAAAAGGAGCAGAAAGACCTCCCTTGTTGCTTTGCTACCTTCAGTCCACCATGAACTGTTGCCCCTCTGCCATGTGGCACCCTGCCTTGGAGCCAGCCGATTATGGACTGAAACCTCTATGAACTGTGAGCTAAATAAATCCTTTCCCCTTTAACTTTGGGTGTTGGGTATTTTGTCTCAGCAATGAGAGAAAAGTAACTAACACAGTTAATAAATCTACTTGTTATCAGTAGAAATGTTTCCTAAAATTACAAGACATCTAAAGATACCCTTTTAATGGGGCCGGGGATTTAGCTCAGTGGTTTCACCGCCTGCTGCGCAAGCACAAGGATCTGAGTTTGATCCCCAGTACCAAAAAAAAAAAAAGATACCCTTTAATTCTTCTCAGTACAGTTATTTAAGAGTAAAAAACTAGGGCTGGGGATTTAGCTCAGTGGTTCTGCTGCCTGCCTGGCAAGCACAAGGTCCTGAGTTCAATCCCTGGTACAAAAAAAAAAAGAAAGAAAGAAAGAGTAAAAAACCAAATAAATATATGTAAAGGTTTCTAAAAAAATGAAGTTAGATTTTTCTTGAAAAAAAAACAAAGAAAAAGAAAGAAAAGAAGGGAAGGAGTCACAAGATATGAGAAGGAGTTAGGCATGGTGGTGCATCCCTGTAGTTCCAGCACTCAAGAGGCTGAGGCCAGAGGATCACCATGAGTTTGAGGCCAGCCTGGGCTACATAGTGAGTTCAAGGGCAGCCTAAGATACATAGTGAGACCTTGTCTCAGAACAAACAAACAACAACAACAACAACGAAAATAGGAGGAGGTGGGCATGGTGCATGTACCTGTAGTCCTAGCTAATTGGGGGGCTGAAGCAGAGGGATCACCTGAGTCCAAGACTTCAGGGCCAGCCTGGGCAACATAGTGAGATTCCATCTCAAAAAAAAAAATCAACAAAAAGATATGAGAAAGAAGAACCTATAGAATTTCTTTCTTTTTTTAAGCCTATAGTTTTTTAAATTTTTTAAGCCTGTAGAATTTAGATGTTTATCAAATACAGAGCGGTGCAAAAATGAGAGGGAGGGGAAGCTAATGCTAACTCCCCAGCTTCTTGACTCGGGAAGTGGTTGGATATGAATGACATCATTGGATGGGAAAAGAGAACACTGGGAGAGAAGCAGGTTTGAGAACAGAAGCGATGAAACGGTCATTATACGTATATGTAGAAACCAGGAGTGAGGACTGACCTAAAAATATAGATTGGATACTATCAGAAGTTGAGGGCTGGGGATTTAGCTCAGTGGTTCTGGCGCCTGTCTTGTAAGCTCAAGGTCCTGAGTTCAATCCCCGGTACCAAAAAAAAAAGAAGTTGAAACCAAAGCTGGCCATGGAGGTGCATGTCTGTAGTCCCAGCACTTGGGAGGCTGAGGCAGGAGGATCACCACGAGTTTGAGGCCAGCCTAGGCTACATAGTGAGTTCAAGGGCAGTCTGAGCTACATGGTGAGACCTTTTCTCAAAAATAAAAAAAAGTTAGGGCCTGGGATTTAGCTCAGTGGTTCCACCGCCTGCCCCAAAAGCGCAAGGACCCAAGTTCGATCCCCAGTACAAAAAAAGAAGAAATAAATAAAAAATTGTTTAAAATTTAAAAAGTTGAAACTAAGTCAAGTGCAGTGGTGCACACCTGTAATCCCAGGACCCTGGTAGGCTGAAGCAGGAGGATCCCAAGTTTGAGTGCAGGCTGGGCAACTTGGAGACAGCAAGACCCTGTCTCAAAAATAAAATTAAAAAAGAGCTGGGATATAGCTCAGTGTGAAGACCCTGGATTCAATCCTCAGTATTGGGGGGGGGAGAAAAAGGAAAAAAAATTTCCTTCATGTTGTACCCCATAAATAGGTACAATATTAGATGTTAATTTTAAAATATATTTTAAATTAATTAGCTAATTAATGAAAATAAAATAATGGGCCAGGGATTTAGCTCAGTGGTTCTGCCACCTGCTTCACAAGTGCAAGGTCCCAAGTTCAATCCCTGGTACCAAAAAATAAAAAAAATAAAGGAGTAGATTTATATATACTGCCTTGGAAAAATTATTGTAACATATTGTTAGGTAATAAAGGAAGACTGCTTGCCAATATTCCCCAGCCTTTGGATATATACAATTGTTCAAAGCCCATTTATTGAAATGACTGCTGCTTTTTCATTAAATTACCTTGACACTTTTGTAAAGAAACAACTGAACATAGGCCGGGGGTTTAGCTCAGTGGTTCCGGTGCCTGCCTTGCCAAGCACAAGGTCCCGAGTTTGATCCCTGGTACAAAAAAAATCTTAAAAAAAAAAAAAAAAAGAAACAGCTGAACAACTGGCTGTATATGTGTGGGTCTGTCTCTGGACTCTGTATCCTATTCTGTCCTATTGATGGACTTGCTTTTGTTTACACCAATACCATACTATCTTGATTGTAATAGTTTGTTTTTGTTTTTTCTGGTACTGGGGATCAAACTCAGAACCTTGTGCTTGCAAGGCAGGCATGGCGTGGCACCACTGAGCTAAATCCCCAGCCCTGATTGTAATAGTTTTAAGAGTAAATTTTGAAGTTTGATTATGTGAGCCCTGTAAATTTGTTCTTTTAAAAGATTGTTTAAGCTTTACTAGGCTTTTTGCATTTTTCATATACATTTGAGAATCAGTGTATCAATATCTACAAATTGGGGATTTTTTTGCTTTTGTTTTTTTTCCTGGTACCGGGAATCAAACTCAGGACCTTGCTCTTGCCACACAGGAGCAGTGCCACTGAGTTAAGTCCCCAGCCCCTCTACAAATTAATTGTGTTGGACTTTGATAGAAGTTGAATCTATAGGTTAATTATGGAGAATTAATATAAGAATAATGTTTAGTCATTGAGTTTTCCAATTAATGAACCTCATATAACTTTTCACTTAAGAATGCATAAGTATATAGCCAAGCATGGTGGCACACACCTATAATCTCAGCATTCAGAAGGCTGAGGCAGGAGGATTGCCTTAGGTTCAAGGCCAGCCTGGGCTACATACTGAGTTCAAGGCCAGCCTGACCTACATAGTGAAATGCTATCTCAAAAAAACAAAGAAAAAATGGGTAAGTATATAAAAATATCTTAAGCCGCAAGGTCCTGAGTTTGATCCCCAGTACTGCAAAAAACAAACAAACAAACAAATAAAAATATCTTAAACTGAGTGTGGTGGCACACTTCTGTAGTCCCAGAACATGGGAGACTGAGGCAGGAGGATTTCTGTGAGTTTGAGGCCAGCCTAGGCTACATAGTGAGTTTGAGACCAGCCTAAAATGCATAGCGAGATCCTGACTCAAAAAAAAAATCTTTACAAATTTATTAAATTAGCTGGAGATGTACTTCAGTGGTAGAATGCATGCTTAGCATGCACAAGACCTTGGATTTAATCCCCAATACTATAAAAAAATTAAAAATAGCCAATCATGGTGGGGCATGCCTTAATCCCAACTACTTAGGAGGCCGAGGTAGGAGGAATGCAAGTTCGAAGCTAGTCTGGGAAAATTAGCAAGACCCTGTCTCAAAAATAAAAATTTTAAAAGGTTGGGAATATAACTCAGTGGTAAAACATCCCTGGCTTCCATCTTCAGTACCAAAAGTAAATAAATAAACAACCATGTTTTAAAGGAATATTTAATGACATTCTAAAATGGTCCTAATAGCCAGTGAAAAAAGCAAGATACAAAATAATATGTATCGTATGATAACTTTTTTTTTTTTTTGCCATGCTGGGGTGAAACCCAGGGCCTCAATCACACTAGGCAAGTGCTCTACCACTTGCTACAACCCCAGCCCTAAAGATAGATAGATAGATAGATAGATAGATAGATAGATAGATAGATAGATAGATAGATGTATATCTTTCTCACTGAGAAATGACTTTAAAAGCTGGGTGTGGTGGTGAATGCCTGTAGTACCAGCACTCTGGGAGGCTGATGCTGGAGGATCCAGGAGGATGTCAAGTTCAAGCCCAGCCTGGGCAATTTAGTGACTTTGCAAAACCCCATCAAAATAAAAAGACTTTAGGGCCAGGGATTTAGCTCAGTGGTTTCGCCACCTGCTGCACAAGTGCAAGGACCTGAGTTCGATCCCCGGTACCAAAATAAATAAATAACTAAAAAGACTTTAAAGTTTCCCACCTGTTAGTAATGGCTATCTCTGGGGTGTTGTTACAGACTATTTTCATCCGAATGAAGTTTTTCTTAGCCAACTTTTTTATAAAGGCCTGTAATCCCAGCTACTGGGGAGGCTGAAGCAGGAGGATCACAAATTCAAGGACAGTCTAGAAAAATAGCAAGACCTTGCCTCAAAATAAAAAATAAAAGGTCTGGGGAAGTAACTCAGTGGTAGAGTTCTTGCCTCCAGAATAAAGGAAAAAGAAAAGAGAAAAGGCCAGGTGTGGTGGCACATGCCTATAATCCCAGCACTTGGGAGGCTGAGGTGGGAAGACTGCCACGAGTTTGAGGCCAGCCTCGGCTGCATAGTGAGTTCAAGTTCAGCCTAGACTACATAGCATGATCCTGTCTCAAGAAAAATAAATGAAAGAAAAGAGAAAACAAAAGAAGAAATGGCTCTTCCAGGCTCAGAGATAAACTTGTTGCTATTAACACTGAGTAAAACACTCCAATGAGGTATATGCAGCCACATCATTCAGAGTGTGAGTTCATTCTGGGAAAAGAGCTCCCCCAAAAGCTTGTGGTCAGCATGAAGTGTCGGGAGCAACGAAATGTTACATAATTTTAGGGGAAAATCATTTGGTTAGCCTAGTTCTCCTGCCTACAATCCAGCTATGGAATTCTGAGACATAATTGCATTTTGACCTCCAGTCACAACTGAGACCTCAATGATCCGGTGATGATGCTGTGATTCTCCAGCACAAGGCATCCAGCTGAAGACACCCTGGGAGGAACAAACATCTACTCAGTTCCTCAGTGTTCTTGGACTGTTACCATCTTGTTTATCCGGATGTACTGAACTCTCTGCAAGTCATTTGTTACATTTGTTTCTCCCCATGTACTGAATAAAAGGTGCGGTAAGCTGGGGGCTTTCGTCTTTGCTGCCCAGAGCAGCACTGATCAGACCCAAGGTTTAGCTTCTTCTCAGTCTCATTTTTCTACCTTTCCTGTAATTCGCTGTGTGCTGCGGTGGCTCACAGGAAACTAGGACTCACTGCAGAGGTTCTGGTAACGTCCCCTTCCCCTGTTCCCTACATTTTCTTACAACACTTTGGTTATTGAACACCCAGAAGAGAAAATCAATAACACTAGTGTTGTAAGAGGAGTAGTGAACTCAACTATTATAATTTTACCTGGATATTAAGCATTTTGGAATAAAAATATAGTTTAAAAACTGTTATTACTGCCAATCGTATGTTTAGTCCTGTGGTTGGATCCTTAAGTAGCTATCTTTTCTTTTTCTTCTTTTCTTTTTATTTTTTGGTACCGGGGATCGAACTCAGGACCTTGCACTTTCAAGGCAGGCGGCAGAACCACTGAGCTAAATCCCTGGCCCCTGTAACTATCTTTTTATAGGATGTCATCTAAGGAAAATAAATCAGCCTACAAGTGTGCTTATTATCATACGTGGCTGGTGCGTAAGAGAAAGGCAAATATCTGAATAAAAAGGTTATTACCATAAACAATATGTTGAAAGACCCATACAATTAGAGGGCATGAATACATTTTGTACACCAGAAAAGGAGCAGTAATAAATATCACAATTACATAAAATACGTTCTTCAATGTAGTTTGGTACCAAAAGCATCTTTCTAATACTCTCTTGTTTATACCACAGAAATTAATCTTTTGAAGATGATCAATGTAGACATATCACAATAACATATTCAGAACTTAACCAATGTAAACATTTTATAATAACATATTTAGCGCTTAAACATCAATGATAACCAATGTAATCAATCTCTTTTTGTATTAAATTCTTTTATTGGTACATTGTAGGTATACAACACAATTACATTTCTCATTGGGAATTGTACCTTTACATAA
>NW_004624903.1:1498609-1524183 GCF_000247695.1 Heterocephalus glaber
TGTTTTATCACAGTAGCTTTGTAGTAGAGTTGCAGGTTGGGGATTGTGATACCCCCTGCCATATCTCTGTTACCTAGAATTGCTTTTGCTATTCTGGGTCCCTTCTTGTGAGACAGGGTCTCACTGTGTAGTTCAGGTTGGCCTTAAATTCACTATGTAGCCCAGGCTGTCCTCAAACTCACAGAAGTCCTCCTACTTTGGCCTCCAAGTGCTGGGATTGCAGGCATGTGCCACCACACTCAGGTGAAGTAGCTTGATTATCCTTGCCTTTTGTAGGAGTAACACAACCAAAATAGAGGCCTCTTAGGAGGCTCTGACATCTTTGCTTATACCTGAAGCAGGGAGCTCATAGACTTCGGAATCCTTTTCCAGACGTGCCTTCTTCTGGGTGAGCAGAGGTAGGAGGATCCAAGGGGCATCCAGCTAGAAGAAGTTTTCACCTGAGGGGGCCCTGGGACAGCAAAGCCATAGAGGAGAACCATAATCTTCAACCCGAGGGCAAGGCAAGAATGGAAATATGGTACAAAGAAGGGAGACAAACCCTTTGACTGGGAGGCTGTAGATTATCCTGTTCAGGTACAAGGGACAGATCAGGTTGGTTAAAGGGTGTAAAGGATGAAGATATATTACAGTACTTGTTTTATATGATGCTCAAAGCCTGTAGCAGGGACCAATATGATAGTTTATGGAAGGTGTACTGGAGGAAGGTTTGGTGGCACATGCCTGGAATCTCAGCTACTCAAGAGGCTGAGGCAGGAGGACTACAAGTTTGAGGCCAAGGGCAACATAGGGAGACAATGTCTCAAAATAAAAAAATAAAATAAAACAAGGGCTGAGGGTGTAGCTCAGTGGTAAAACACCCCTGGGTTTAATCCCCAGTACACAGAAAAGGGGGAAACAGGTAGATATTGTCTTCCCCTTGATTTATCGCTTACTCCAATGTATACCTGGGCTCAAGCTCTTATGAGTGTCTCTCTGGCTCAATTTTCTTTTTGGACCATATGCTAGAATCTACTTTGGTGGAACCGTCCAGGAGTTGCTGTGGCCAAATGCACTGGCTCCTTCTCCCTGATAGGGTGGATGGATGTGCATAGGGAAGGAGGTGGGGTCTTCAGGCAGAAGACAGTGGAGTTCATGGTTTCAGAGAGCTGAATGGGCCTAAGAATCAGTCCTCACATTTGTAGCAAGGTTGGCTGGGGTAGGCGGAATAGGAGGGCAAACCACTTGAGTTCCATTCCTCCCATGAGCAGAAGCTGTGGCTTGCAGGGTGTCAGCAGCCTGGCGTCATTCCCTTAGGTGTCAATCTGGTAGTGTTGGGTGGTTCATGGAATTATCAAGGGTAGTGTTTCCAATTACTGAGGTAAAGGGAGTCTGGATGAGGCATTCCTGGCATTATTGTTGGCAAACTTTGCAGAGAGGGCACAGGGGAGTCCAAAGATTCTTTTGGCAGAGGAAGAGTGAGCAGCAGGCTTTCTATTTCTGCACAGTTTACAAGTCTTATTAGATCATCAGTTTGATGGGGTGGTGGTGGACCAGTAGATTTCTATGTGAATGACCTGGAAAAGGATCCTATGCGGTGGGGGAATCTTATGAGTCATAAGATTTCAATGATGGGTGTGTATATAAAGAAAAAAAACAGGAAAGAAATGCACTTAACTATTAACTTAATGGGCAAGATGTCAACCTATCAGGTTGGCTGGCCAAACTTGGAGTATCAACAATCCAAGCTACATTGTGCTATCTCACCCTTCAAGCTTGACACTTGGCCCCATTTTTCTGGCTTTGACTTGCACTCCTCTCTTATTCCTCACCTCTACCTCACTATCTGTAATTCTCTTGGATAAAAATCTAGGATTGGATACAACCTGGGAGCTTTTTTTCTCTCTCACCCCCAAGAGCAGATATAGCAGGAGATGGATGCTGGGCTGTAGGGGCCAAATACGAGCAACATTAGGACAGGAACACCAAATTTCTGATTTCTCATTTCACTTTTTCATTTAGCTACCTGGTCAGGTAAAAGCGTGTGGAACTTTCAGAAGTCTTTTGCCAGAACAATATCTGCTATTCTAGTGATCAGATATTAGTGAAATATAGAACCATTCTTCAAATCCCAGGAATTAGGATCTTTATAAAACACAAGAACAGAGACAAAATGAATTCCAATTCAGAGAGAGTGGACATGATGTTGCTTAAGGAAGGTCCTCATTCCTGGTAAATCTGTCACCTCCAAGGAGTACCACCTCACTTTTAGGCTTTACTACTGGCTGAATGAATGGACCATACTAACTATGTGGGACTGATTTTAGGATATTTTATACAATTTGGTTTTTTGGGGGGGAGCTGAAACAACTTTGCTTTTGTTCCCCACTTATATCAGTCAGCTTTTGTCACTGTAACAAAATTCCTTTTAAAAAACAACTTAAAGGAGAAAAGATTTATTTATTTATTTGTGGTTTTTTTGAGACAGGGTCTCACTATATAGTTCAGTCTGGCATTGAACTCACTATGCAGCTGTTATGGCTTGTGTCTAGATGTCCCCCCAAAGCCTCATGTGGTCACAGGTGGGCCTTTATCAGAGGTGGCTGGATCTACAGTGTGTGATTGATTCATGGTGCAATGCTAGGATTAAGGGTGCTAATTAAGGGGTGAAGGGAGGGGAAGGGGAAAGGAAAGGAGGGAAAGGAAAAACTATGAGAAAAGAAAAAAATGGAAATGATGTCTATGTAAATAGGGAAGGGTGGAGGGGGTGAAGGGTGCACAGGTAATGGGGAAAAAATAAGAACCAAGACACATCATGTACAGGTACAAGCACCCAATGATAAATGTAAACGAATTGAATACTTAAAATGTACCAATAAAAGAACTTAAGAAAAAAAAAAGGGTGGGTGAGTACTAAATCAATCCACTGATTGGTTTGGCACTGCCTTAATCCCGGTAGCCTGGATATAATATAATGGACAGAAAGGCTTGTCTTGCCCCTGGTTGCTTTTGCCGTCTTCTGCTGCCATGAACTGTTGCTCCTCTGCCATGTACCCACCTGCTTTGGAGCCAGCCCATTATGGACTGAAACCTCAACAAACTGTGAGTTAAATAAATTCTTTCCCCTCTAACTTTGGGTGTCAGGTATTTTGTCTCAGCAATGAGAAAAGTAACTAAGACAGAATTTGGTACTAGAAAAGGGGACTGTGCTGTGACTGTACCTGATCATGTGGTCAGGAGCCTTTGGTTCTGGCTTGTGGGAAGTTTGAAAAAGTTTGGAGATGCTGGTTGAAAAAGTACAGCTGGAATGCCTTAGGCAGTACTTGGTGGGAGATTCTGGTCAGAGCTCAGAAGACCAGAAGGCTGATAGAAATGCTCCTGGTAAAGACCAGGCTCAGGAGGTTTCTGCTGGGAAGAAGAACTGCATTGACTCTTGGACCCAGATGATGTGTGTTATCCCTTGGCAGAAAGTTTGCATTTTGTTTTTGTCCAGAGACTGCCTGAGACTGAGATTAAGGGCAGCGAACTAATTAATCTGGCAGAAGAAATTTCAAGGCAGTCTAATTTGTTGAGGCAGTGGTGTGGCTACGATTGGGGGCTTTTAGCCAGATTTATGTTGAGAATCAAGAGCAAAGAGTCCAGCAGAATGATTTAAAAACATTTTGAGTTTGGCCAGAAAGGAAGCTCCAGTAAAACTGTGGGCTGCAAAGATAGAGCAGAGGAGATCTTGATTGCTGAGAAGGAACAGAATAGAAAAGATGACCTGAGAACATCACAAGAAGCAGCAGGACTCCACCCTTTGCAGCCTCAAAATTCCACAAGTGAAGGATTTTGCTTAGAGAAGAGAACCCCAGAGTACCATGTTCCAGAATGGTGGTGGCTTAGGGAAGGAAGTTGTTCTTTAGGATTTGGTTCATAGGCTCTGGACCCTTATAGCCAAGAGAGAAGGAAGCCTGGCTGCTGCTCCAGCTGGCAGCAGACCTTGGCATCATCCATATGGTACTGATTTTAGGCACATGTGGAATGCAAGAGTTGTGGGGTCAGGAAGGCGTCCACCCAGATTTCAGAAGGCCTAGGAGGACAGGCAGTGTGCCCCTGAGAGGGCAGTGTGTGAAGCTGTGAGTGTGAAGCCAAAGGTACAGTAGAGACCCCAGAAGTTTGGAGAAGCCCAGAAGGTGGATCGACTGAGGAAAAGTGCAAGGAGGGAGCAGAGCCAGCCCAAGAGAGGACCCATGGGAGCTACAACCATCAGAAGTGACATAGGAGCAGAGCCACCTAAGCCCTTTGGAGTTTACAACTTGTCACAGATTGCCTCAGATACTAAAAGTGGAACTGTGGGATTTAATGATTGCCTTGCTGGATTTCATCCTGCTTTATTCTCATTCTTTGCTACCCTCCTGTTTGTAACTTTTGGAATGGAAATGTCTATCTTATGCCATTGAATGTTGGACGTGTTTAACTTTCTTTTCAATTGTGCAGGGGCTTGCAGCTAAGCATTTGCCTTAAATCTCAGAAGAGACTGCAACTTGGACTTTTCAGCAATGTTGAAACTGTTAGGATTTTGGTAACTCTTGGAGATGGACTAAACACCCTTTTGCATAAAGGGATGTGCATGAACCTTTGGAAGACTAGGTGCAGAATGTTATTGCTTGTGTCTAGATGTCCCCCCAAAGCCTCATGTGGTCACAGGTGGGCCTTTATCAGAGGTGGCTGGATCTACAGTGTGTGACTGATTCATGGTGCAATGCTAGGACTAAGGGTGCTAATTAAGGGTGGGTGATTACTAAATCAGCCCACTGATTGGTTTGGCACTGCCCTAATCCCGGTAGCCTGGATATAATATAAGGGACAGAAAGAGGCTTGTCTTGCCCCTGGTTGCTTTTGCTACCTTCTGCCACCATGAACGGTTGCCCCTCTGCCATGCCACCCTGCCTTGGAGCCAGCCAATTATGGGCTGAAACCTCTACAAACTGTGAGTTAAATAAACCTTTCCTCCTTTAACTTTAAGTTAAAAGTATTTTGAGTGTTGGGTACTTTGTCTCAGCAACAAGAAAAGTGACTAAGACAGCAGCCCAGGCTGGCCTCGAACTCTGTGATACTCCTGCCTCAGCCGCCTGAGTGCTGGGATTACAGGCATGTGGAACCACGCCCAGCTAGGAAAGGTTTATTTTGGCTCACAAATTTTAGAGGTTTCAATCCATGGTTGATATGCTCCACTGTTTTGGGGCCTGTGGCAAGGCAGTACATCATGGCAGGGAACACATGGCTATTCATCTCATAGCCACCAAGAAGTGAAAGAGACAGGAAGGGGCTAGAGTCTCTTGTCACCTTTAATGGTGTGTCCCTGATGACCTAACTTCTTCCCACTAGGCCCTACCCTCTAAAGGTTTTACCACCTCCCAACAGCATCACTGATAGAGCCCAGACAGAGACACCGCCAGTTCCAATGAGCCCAGAGCCCACAGCCCACACACCATCTTAGAGAAATATAGGTTTCATTTTACTTAGGTCACAGAGGATGTGTCAGCAGGTCACAAGCAGTCCTCCGAGGACATGTCAGCAGGTTACAAAGGACACATAAGCAAGCCACAAGCCCACCATTTTTCTAACCCACCCCCTCAAATGTCTGCCAAAGAGCCAGGGATTTAGCTCAGTGGTGCCACCGCCTGCCTCGAAAGCGCAAGGTCCTGAGTTCGATCCCTGGTAACAACAACAACAACAAAAAGCCTCTTAATCTATAAGGGACACCTTCTCTGTTCTGCTTGCTTGGAGAGGTCCCTCTCAGGTTTAGCAATAAACCTGCTTAGACTGTTGAATTTACATCCCTCTTTCCCACTCAACCACAGGTTGGCAACCAACACTTTAACACATGGCTTTTGGGAAACATTTATGATCCAAGTACCATAGTAGCTCTGAACTGTCATTAGAGCAAAAGGTCCGTGCTTAACTGTTAAGTGAGTTGGTGCACTCTCGGTATGAAGTGCTATAGTCTGAATCTGGAATAGGTCTCAGAGGCCCATGTATGGAAGTCTTGGTCCTCAGCTGGTGGCACTGTTGAGCAGTGATAGAACCTTTAGGAAGTGAGGCCTAGGGGAAGGAAGTTAGGTTACTGGGGTCATGCCCTTAAACGGGATATTGAGACCCAGTCCCTTCCTGCCTCTTTTACTTCCCAGTGGCCATAAAGTAAGCAGCTTTGCTTGCCCATGTGCTCCCCACCATAATATGGCCTCACTACAGGCCCCAGAGCAGCAGGCCAATAAGAACCACGCAATGAAACATCTGAGATTGTGAGCCAAAATAAGACTTTCTTATCCATAGACTTGTTTATGCTTTTCTTCGAGGCCTATCACCCCCA
The DNA here is from genome assembly GCF_000247695.1 of Heterocephalus glaber. Next base: position 1,504,944 of record NW_004624903.1, read on the forward strand.
AATCCAATAAATATACTGTTAGTCCATAAATTAGCTTAGTTGATGAGGTAAAAGGACAGAAACCTAATTTAAAGAAATACAGTAGAGCTGGGTGTGGTGATGCATGCTTGTAGTCCCATCACTTGGGAGGCTGAGTCAGGAGAACAAGTTTGAGGCCAGCCTGGGCTACATAGTGAGTTCAAGGACAGCCTGGACTAGATAGTGAGATCCTGTCTCAAAACAAACAAACAAACAAAAATACACTGGGCCCCTGCCACTGTCCTGTAAAATGGGTTATCCTGCCATCTGTAAAATAAGCCATTGTCTTGTTACCTGTGAGTGGGTCATCACTTTTCTCCTGTAGTAAACCAACCACAAGCTTTCTATAGATTTTTAATTTCCACAGATTTCCACCACCAAAAACACATAAATATTTCCAGCTCCAGACTATAATGCACTTCTCTCTGGAGGCCTGAACTCTATTTCTGAGTGTGTGCTTATAAAATTCTGCCTAATAAATCCTTTTATGCCTCTTTAAAAAATAAATAACCCTTTCTTCATCATAGGTTGATTATCTCAGGTATTTTGTAAAGTAATGGAAAGCTAAGTAACACACATTTCTTCAGAAATCTTCTTGGAAAAATATTGATATTTATCTCCAGTTGGCCTTTCCTAAAAATATGAATTCCAGGAACAGATTCATATAATTATGAGCCTTTTTGAAAAGGATTTGTGAAAAACAATAGCAATTATGACTATATTACCACTTCTATCTTTCCCTCACAGAGAACAGCTTGCATAACCTTCTGCAACCTGAGAAGAGAAGGGGACTTCTGAAATGCTCTGCAGATTTCCCCAATTAGTCATTTTCTTAATCCTGTGGACCCATTTTGGAAGAGATTTTGTCTGTCAGAAGCAACATTTATACTGGAAGCTGTCTCTTTTGATTTCTAAGTCATACAGCAATGGCATCTCATTGATCAAAGCTGTCCAAAACGCCACTTTTGTTTGGTAATGAGGCCCAGGGATAGGCCAAACAATGGAGGCCACATGCGAGGCAGGGCTGCAGCCTGCCACCGAGGAAGCCCTCAAGACTGCTGTAGCCACAGCAGGGCTGCTGGCATTGGTCCCATAATGCCATGAGCAGAGTTCTCTCATCAGGCTGCCCATTCGGTTTATGAAGTCCAAAGCTGCAAACTACGATGATGTTCCAGGAAAATGATGTGGCTAGTTTCCTCCATCCACTATCCTGGTCATGGGTGGAACCACAGTGGGGAGAGCCTTTGTTTGGGCCGACATTTGAGCCATCTGTGCCAGTCACAGTAGGCTTATTAAGTTTAGGACTCAAGATTTAATGAAGATCTTGAGTGAATTCCAGGAAATCTGCAGGCTAACATAAAATGTTAAAATACAGTATTCTCCCAAAACACTCATTGTAAGAAGAAAGTCTGCTTGCACAGCAAAAGAAATCTACAACAAAGTGAAGAGACAACCCACAGTGTGGGGAAAAAAATTTGCCAGCTGTTTCTCAAAGGACTAATATCTAGAATATATAAAGAACTAAAAAAATGAGACCCCCCCCAATTTAAAGACCTAATCCAAAAATGGGCATCTGAAATGAACAGACACTTCTCAGATGAAGAAGTAGAAATGGCAAATAAATATACGAAAAAATGTTCAACATCACTCATCATTTGAGAGATGCAAATTAAAATAATGCTGAAATTCCACCTCACCCCAGAAAGAATGGCTGTTATCAAGAAATCAACCAATAACAAATGCTGGAGGGGCTGTGGGGAAAAAGGAACCCTTCTCCACTATTGGTGGGAGCGTAGACTGGTGCAACCACTGTGGAAATCAGTGTGGAGATTCCTCAAAGAACTAAAACTAGAGGTTCCATCTGACCCACCTATTCCCCTCCTGGGTATCATAGCAAAAGAATTAAAAGCATCATACCACAGCAATATATGCGTGCTCATGTTTATAGTGGCACAGTATTTTTTTTTCCTTTTTTAGACAGGATCTCGCTATGTAGTTCATGCTGGCCTTGAAGTCACTATGTATCCCAGGCCGGCCTTGAACTCGCAGTGATCCTTCTGCCTCAGCCTCTTAAATTCTAGGATTACAGGCGTGCACCACCACATCTGGCAGTGGCACAGTTTATAGTAGCTAAATCTTGGATACAGCCCAAATGTCCATCAACTGATGAATGGATAAAGAAGATGTGAGGGCTGGGGATTTGGCTCAGTGGTGCCGTCACCTGCCTCGCAAGCACAAGGTCCCGAGTTCAATCCCCGGTACCAAAAAAAAAGAAGGTGTAGTTTTTGTATACAGTGGAGTACTACTCTGCCATTAAGTTTTTGTTGTTGTTGTTGTTGTTGTTTTGGTACCGGGGATTGAACTCGGGTCCTTGCGCTTGCTGGACAGGTGGTGGAACCACTGAGCTAAATCCCCGGCCCCTACTCTGGCATTAAGAAGGATGAGCTTGAGACATTTCTAGCTAAATGGATGCACCTTCAGACCATCCTCTTAAGTGAGATAAATCAGACACGTGTAAATACCTCATTGTTTCTCTGATGTGAAAAACCAAAAGTGTAAATAAGGACCAAAATGTATAATAGATATTGGGAAATGGGAAGAAAATGTTCAAATGGGAAGGGGAACAAGGGAGGGGGGAGGGGGAAAGGAAAGAAGGGACAAGGAAAAAAAAAAGAGAATAGAAGAAAAAATGGAAACAAAGCTTTTGTAAGGGAAGAGTGGGGAACAGGGAAAGAAGAAGAATCAAGATATATCATGTACAGATACAAATTCCCTATGATGAATGTGATCATTTCATATATCAAAAATGTATCAATAAAAAATAAATTAGAGGGCCAGGGATTTAGCTCAGTGGTTCCGGCACCTGCCTCACAAGCGCAAGGTCCCGAGTTCGATCCCTGATACCTAAATAAATAAGAAAAAAAAAAGCCAGACATGGTGGCCCACACCTGTAGTCCTACCACTCAGGAGGCTGCGGCAGGAAGATTGCCCTGAGTTCGAGGCCAGCCTGGGCTACATAGTGAGTTCAAGTCTACCCTGAACTACATAGAGAGACCCTGTCTTAAAAAAAAAAAGAAAAGAAAAAAAGAAAAGAAAATTATAACACCTAAAAAAAAAAAGTTTCCTACCTTTTGAAGGATTTAAGGAACATAACTGAGGCCACCTGGGTAGTAAGTAAAAAATGCTTGGCAGCCTGGCTCCAGAACTTGTTTGCTTTACCACTACACAGGGTTGATGAGCTCTACACACACGATTAAGAATCTGAGTAGGAAGGGGCCCTGACCCCAGAAGGTTCTGAGCTAACAGGAGTGAGAGACACACCTGCGTCACTGCAAGGGCGTAGCTCTTAAGCGCCATAGGGAGATAAGAGGTGCTGGAAGGAGTTCAGGTAGGGTGGGGGGCAGGTTCTGTGGAAAAAACAGACTTGGACTTGGATCATAAAGAAGATGGAAAGGCCAGACATTCCAGGTGACAAGAAGCTGTGAGATGTGTTTAGGGAATGGTGGGCAGACCTGTTTGACCAGAAGAGAGCTCCTGCAGCAGAGCTCCTAGGAAGTAAACTGCAGGTCAACATTAGTGTGTTCCTGGGAGTTCTGGCAGGGTTTCTTGAGGTGCTTGTGGATCCAGGGCACAGAAAGTCTATTTGAGTCTTTTGTAGCTGTATAAAACATACTGTCAGAATCAACTTGTCCATAGGCTGTTGACTGCTACTTGAGCACATCTGGCTGGGGTGCTGCTGCTGCTAAGACAGAGGAAAAAGCAAGGAGAGAAAAGGGAGGGCAGAAAAGGAAAGGAGGAGTGGAAAATGAAGAGGAGGAAAACAGGTAAGGATGTCAGTACATTTGCTCCTGATTAGCAGCAGAATTCAACCTTGACTCCTAAGCAGACTTCCTTCCCCTTCTCTTTTGCCTTCTTTTTTTTTTTTTTTTTTTTTTACCATATCAGGGGTCTAACTCAAGACCTTGCGCTTGGCAGGCAGGTGTGGTGCCCCTGAGCTATATCCCCAGTCCCTTCTTTTTTTTTTTTTTGAGCAAAACCTTTATTGGTACATTTTCGATAACATAATGGTCACATTCGCCATAGGGAATTTGTACCTGTACATGACATATCTTGATTCTTCTTTTTTCCCCATTCCCCTCCCTTCCCTTCAACCCCTCTTCCCCTTCTTATTTACAAAAGCTTTGTTTCCATTTTTCCTTCTATTCTCCTTTTTTCCTTGTCCCTTTCTTCCTTTCCCCCTCCCCCCTCCCTTGTTGCCCTTCTCATTTGAACATTTTCTTCCCATTTCCCAATATCTATTATACATTTTGGTCCTTATTTACACTTTTGATTTCTCACATCAGAGAAACAATGAGGTATTTACACGTGTCCGATTTATCTCACTTAAGAGAATGGTCTCAAGGTGCATCCATTTAGCTAGAAATGTCTCCAGCTCACCCTTCTTTATGGCAGAGTAGTACTCCATTATGTACAAAAACCACATCTTCTTTATCCATTCATCAGTTGATGGGCATTTGGGCTGTTTCCAAGATTTAGCTATTACAAACTGTGCTGCTATGAACATGAGCATACATATATTGCTGCAGTATGATGCTTTTAATTCTTTTGCTATGATACTCAGAAGGGGAATAGCTAGGTCAGATGGAACCTCTAGTTTTAGTTTTTTGAGGTATCTCCACACTGATTTCCACAGTGGTTGTACCAGTCTACACTCCCACCTACAGTGGAGAAGGGTTCCTTTTTCCTCACAGCCCCACCAGCATTTGTTATTGATTGATTTCTTTTCTTTTTTTTTAGTTTTATTTTTTTTATTGATTGATTTCTTGATAATAGTATTCTTTTTGGAGTGAGATGGAATCTCAGCATTGTTTTATTTTTATTTATGTATTTATTTTTGGTTTTTTGTTTTGGTGGGGTTTTTTTGGTTTTTGTTTGTTTCGTTTTTTGTGTTTTTGATTTCTTTTTTCTTTTCTTTTCTTGTTTTTTTTTGGTACCGGGGATTGAACTCGGGACCTTGCGCTTGCCAAGCAGGTGCCAGAACCACTGAGCTAAATCCCCGGTCCATGCTTTTTGTGTTTTTGAGACAGGGTCTCGCTGTGTATTTCAGGCTGGCCTTGAACTCACTGTGTAGCCCAGGCTGGCCTCGAACTTACGGCCAATCTTCCTGCCTCAGCCTCCCAAGTGCTGGGATTTGAGGTGTATGTCATCAAGACCACCACCAGCATTACTTTAATTTGCATCTCTGGAATGACCAGTGATATTGAACATTTTTTCAGAAATGTATTTGCTGGGGCCAGGGATTTAGCTCAGTGGTTCCAGCACCTGCCTCGTAAGCACGAGGTCCCAAGTTCGATCCCCAGTACCAAAAAAAAAAAGAGATGTATTTGCTCTTTGTAAGAAGGTGGGAAAATTAATAATGCCTACCTCGTAAGATTATTTTGAGGCTCAAAATTGTACTCAAAAAGCACTTTGAGAGCTGGGTGTGATAGTGTGTGCACACCTGTAATCCCAGCACTCAGGAGGCTGAGGCAGGAGGATCTCCATGAGTTCAAGGCCAGCCTGGGCTACATAGCAAGACTCTGTCTCAACAAAACAAAACAAAAAAACAGTAGGAATGTTTTCCCCCTCTTTTCCTCTCTGCCCCACCCAGCAAAATGTATCAACTGACATCTCTGTGTGCCCAGGGTCAGCCAAGAGAAGCTGAGGCCCTGACTCTTTCTTGCACTGAGCTCAAGCTGGGGGGAAGAGCAGAAAGCAGAGGACCAGTTTCTACTGACCTGCACCACTCATTTCTTTGCTGCCGCTCAAGCTGTAGAATGAATAGGGTCTCAGGGAAATCCTCAGTGGTGGAGACCTTGAAACTAGACTAGTTAATGGCTGACATCCTCTGTTTACCTCAATGATTGCCAAGATTGATTGCTTGGTCTTGAGGGTAGAAGATCATTTCTGAGTAGGCTTTAGGGTTCTGGGATGCAATTGGTAATACTTTGGTCTGTCCCCAGCCACTTAGTACACAATGAGCAGGTGGCCAAAGGACACCTTGATCCTGCTGTATGGGTGGGCAGCACTGCCATCCTCACCTGAGGGTGCCATTGCCTATGGCTTTTCCTTCCGAATTGCATACAGTTTCAGAGGCTGGGAGCTGGAAAGGAGCACCCAGTGCTGAAGCCCTCTCTGCCAGGGCAGAGGAGGCTGAGGGACATTGAGGAGCCCAGATCCAGTTTTGTTTCCTAGACAGGCCAAACATGAGCACTGTGAGTGACAGCGATGCTTCTTTTCCTCTGGGACAGGGTAGTAACTCCGGGCTATGTGATCAACCCATTGGGAACTCAGGCCGATCAATCTTGTTTAATGATTGTGTGTTGGAGGAGGTGGGGCTGGTTAATGTTTGTCTGGTTCCTCTTGGGCTGTGGGCCATTTCTGGCTCAGGCCCTGCACTCATTGTCCCTCCCCTGGGCTGGGCTGACAGTACCTAGTGGCATAAGGCACACACGCCCGCAGTCTCTGGAAACAGGCAGCAGCAGTGGCGGTGTCGGAGAGGTGAGGACTGGGGACTGTGGGAGTTGGGCTGGGGAGAGCTGATGTGGCGTGGGGCTAGGGGAGGGTAGAACCAGGGGCTGGGGAGCAGCCAGAATCTTGCTGTCTCTTGACCTCAGGATTCAGCCATTCAGATCCCTTACATGCTTCACTCTGAGCTGGGCTGAGGTTGCTCCTGCCAGGTGCCAGGATCACTTAGCTTCTTTCTGCAGCCTCCAACTCTTACCCTCTTTCCAGGCTCCAAGTTACTTCTCCTCTCACTCATTTTGTTTGTTTTTTTGAGAAAGGGTCTCATTATGTAGCCCAAGCTGGCCTCGAACTCACAGTGATCCTCCTGCCTCAGCCTCCCAAGTTCTGGGATTACAGGCGTGTGCCACCACACCTGGAACACTTATTTTTTTCTAAACCTGATTCCCCAAATCCCCACAGGGTTCTCCCTTGACACAAGGTAGCCAAGTTCATCTATCTGAGACACTTATGCTACACAGGGTTAGGGTTCAGTGAGACCATTGAGCAATGCCAGCTCTTGTTTTCCTTCCCTGATTACAAGGCAAAGCAGGCATGCACCCAGCATGGGCTGCGGGTGGGTAAATAATACAGTGTACTTGGTGGGCTACAGACAGACAGCCAATAGGGCTGAGGATTTAGCTGTGTATGTTTCCATTTTCTTGAAGGAGGCAGGCAGAGTTGAGGTAAGCTTGGGGTAATTGAAAGTTTGGAGATTTAAAGGAGGGGTGCCCCCCAGCTGTTTGAAACTCGTTCCAGCTGTTGGGACTGGCACAGCAGGATGCATGGGCTTAGAAAGTGAAACAAGAAGAGGAGAATATAGACAAGAGGCGTTTTAATGGACAGAAGTATAGATAAGGATTTGGAATAGCAATAGGGAAGGGACCTGGGCTTGAGTGAGGGGCCAGTATGACCCCCAGTCTGTGTCCCAGCACTTGTTTACTAACTGGGTGATAAGTTACTCTACTTCTTTGAGTTGCCATTACCTCTTCTGTGAACTGAAGACAACAGCTCATGGCCCACAGAGGTGTCATAAGAATGAGAGCTCATAAACATTCAGTTTTTAGCACCAGTAGACATTCCATAAATGGTGGCTCCTTACCATAAGCCCAAGTTGAGGGCAACAGGAAGTCAGGTGGGTGATGAAGGAGTGGGTGAGGAAAGGCCAAACAATAGTAAAAGAGCTGTCATAGTAGAAATTTTTTGAAAAGACTACAGTATCATTTCTCAGCCTCTTGGCTAAGACCAAGTGAAAAAAACCATAGCAGGGAAAGGGAAAGAGAAAAGTGGATGAATTAGACTGGATGTGACCAAGCCAGGCCACAGCCTATGTATGGCAGTGTGGAAAGGCTATGTCCCAGACTGAAATACTGAACAACCCCCAGGCTGGAGGCTGGGAAGATAAGCAGGGGAAGAGAAAGAACTAGAGGAATTTGGCTTTAACCATACCAAACTGATGAAGGCAGCCAGAAATTCAGAGGGAAATCTCAAAGTAGACCCGGTGTCTCTTCCTCACCGTAGGCTGCCTGGGAAATGGGAGAATGTGTAGTCTGAGCCCAGCTAGGCCTCTCTGCCCCAACCTCCAACCCCCAACTCAAGGATTTTCCTGTAGTTGGAAAGAACAGGACAGAAGTAGGGACAGAAAGGGAGAGACAGACTTGATGAGTGTGTTTCACTGTGTGTGTGTGTGTGTGTGTGTGTACGTGTGTGTGTGCACATTCATGAGCCAGCCCACACAGGAAGGAGTACAGGTTTTTGAGTTATGGGCCTAATCTCAAGTTACAGTGTGGGCTCCTTAAAAAAAGAAGACCCCCAAAATAGTCCTATGTATACAGGCTTGTGGTCAGAGGAACTTTGGAACTTGAGTCTACCAGTGCAGTTGCCATTGAGGCAAGTTACCTAACCTCTCTGAGCCTCCACTTCCTGGCCTGAAAAATGATGATGATATAACAGGACTGTTTTAAGGGCTAAGGACAATCTCTTAATTTTATACTTCGCTAGAGTACTGGGGCGAATCAGAAGTCCGAGAAGGCCTGTCTAATTAAATATGGGAATGAAACACACCTTGAGCAACACAGAGCATATCAATACCTGGACTTTAACCCAAAGTCATGAAAACACCTTGGATTTCAAAATCAAGTCATTCCCCTAGATGTTTTTAAAATGCAACCCATGGCATAGTGATGTTGATATAGGGATCATTTCTCCTTCCAAAGAGGAAAGCAAAAAGTGGAATCCCAGTGCCCACACAAGGGTTCTTAGGGGCCCTACAAGGAGCTGTTGGCTATGTCCCAGAGAGCTCAAGAAGATAAGCAGAGAACTACAAAAATTTAGAAACTCAGAGGTAACCAGCATGTCTGTGGGGGCACCACTGGGGGAGCAGAGAGAACAACCATAGTTTGCCTTGGAGTTTGAGAAGGTAGGGGGACCAAATTGGGAAGCAATGGAAAACTCTGGTTAAGAAAAAAATGGGCTGGGGATTTAGCTCAGTGGTTCTGCCACCTGCCTGGTAATCTCAAGGACCCGAGTTTGATCCCCAGTACCAAAAAAAAAGAAAAAAGAAAAGAAGAAGTCGCAGGGGATTTAGCTCAGTGGTTCCATTGCCTGCTTCATAAGCGCAAGGACCCAAGTTCGATCCCTGGTACCAAAAAAAAAAAAAAGTGTCAATTGATAGGAAAGAGGAGGAGTGAAAGGAATATAACAGATTGGTCAGTTTTGCCAACCCCTATTCCTAAAAAAAATCTAGATAGAAAAGTTATAAATCTATCCAATGCAATAGTTTATGGGAAAGAATATGGGCTTTGGAGTTGACTTGACCTGGCTCAAATCTCAGATCTGTTCTGTGTTAATTGTGTGAACCTTATGCAAATCATCTTCACTTTATTTGCCTCAGTTTCGTCCTCTGTGACATGAGGATAAAAGTAACATCCAAGGCTGGACATGGTGGTACATGCCTGTCATCAGCACTCAAGAGACTGAGGCCGGAAGATTGCTAGTAGGGAGGCCAACCTGGACCACATAGAGAGTTCAAGACCAGCCTGAATTGCATAGCAAGACCCTGTTTCATAAAACAAAAACAAAAAAGCAACATCTTACCTGATGGGTTTGTTCTGAAGATCACATCAGAGAGTGCATGTGCAAGGGCCTGGTACATAACAGGAGCTCAGTGGATGGTTATTCTTCACAATTCTCCCCTACCACCTACTTGTGTTAAGAGCCTGATACAGCTCACTGGTCGAAGTATTTCTGGACAGCTAATCACAGTGCTTCCTGCAGCAGCTTTGGCTCCAGAATCCTGGGCTTGGAGGAAAGGACACCCATGCCTCTGTTTTTCCATGCTGAGTTAGACACATAGCATGAATTCATTGAGGCTTTTTGTTGGTTTGTTTTGTAAGACAGGGTCTCACTATGTAGCCCAGACTGGCCTTGAACTTGCAGTGATCCTCCTGCCTCAGCCTCCTGAGTGCTGAGATTATAGGTGTATGCCACTACACCTGGCACCAAGACTTTTTTTTAAACTAAATTATGAAGAAATGTTGCTTAGAGACATAAATTATGTTCTATAGACTGTTCCTTCTTCCCTCCATTTTTAATTTTGTTTTGTTTTGGTTTGCAGTACTAGGAATTGAACTCAGGGCCTTCACATTGTACTCTTGAACTACATCCCCAGTTCTTCTTTTTTTTTTTGGTACTGGGGATCGAACTCAGGACCTTGTGCTTGCCAGGCAGGCACTGCACTGCTGAGTTACATCCCCGGCCCTTAATTTTTTATTTTAAACAGGGTCTTTAAAAAAAAAGACAGGATCTTAATAAATTGCTAAATTGCCCAGGCTAGGCCTGAACCTGTGATCCTCTTGCCTCAGTCTCCCAGAGTACTAGGATTACAAGTGTGCTCCACCCAGCTTCCCCCAATTTTTTTTTTACTGAATTCCTCAGTTTTTCCAGTTGCTGTTACCCAGCCCCTTCCTTCCACGACAAAGAGGTTCAACCAGAACTAAACACAGGGCTTCTTTAGAAACTGTTGGTCTTGCTGTGGAGCACACTGATGGCAGGAATTTCCCTGTATTTCCTCCAGTCCAGGCCTGCCTGTGCTTCTCACATCTAGTTCCCTGCTTCCAGAACATCTCCTTGCAGTTTAAGGGCAGAAATGGTGGGAAGTGGGGAGAGGCTTTCTTTGCCTGCCTAAGGGATAGAGGAGAATTTCCTCCCTACAGCAATTGGTAAGCTCCCTGAGAGCCAGGGGTTATAGGGCAGCAACAGCTGTCTGTTCTTATGTCAGACATTCACTATAGGTCAATAACAGCATTGGGGCAAAAAAAGAGATCTTGGGTTTGGCGGACCATTCCGTACCCTGCAAAGGCAGTATTGTTTTGTCTTCTTGAGAAGCACCCCTGCCACACACACACACATACATTCTAAGGAGCAAACCCAGAGTCTTCACATTGTGCTACATCCCCAGCCCTTTTTTTCACTTTTTGAGACAGGATCTTGGTCTCACTAAAGTCACCCAGGCTAGGCTCAAACTTGAAATCCTCCTGCTTCAGCCTTCCAAAGTGCCAGGATTACATGTGTGCACCATCATGCCCAGGCTCCTAGAAGGCTGTTAACACCCTTGTTCACCAACTATGAAACAAACTGGGCTAAGAACTTTTGCAGATGGCCTAAAGGAGTCTTACTATCACCCTGGGTGTTATGTATGTATATATTTTAGTTTCTTGAGATAGGGTCTTACTATGTAGTCCTGGCTGGCCTTGAACTCACTATGTAGCCCAGACTGGCCTTGAACCCATGGCAATCCTCTTGCCTCAGCCTTCTGAATGCTGAGATTATAAGTGTATGCCACCATGCCCAGCCACCCTGAGTATTAACTCCATCTGTAAACAAGTGAGCAGGCTCATAGAAGTTCAGTAAATAGCCCAAGATCTTATTAGATGAAGATTCAGAATTCAAACCTGAAGCTATGTGGCTCTTGCCTAATCTGTTGTTTGCTTGGTGACCTTTTGCTTTCTCCTGGCTCGTCCTCATCATGTGCCACCTACACACCCCCTCTCAAAGTTTCTTTTCCTACAACTCAGGAGGGATGGTCAGGATCTGCTCCATGGCACTGGAGCTGGAATGTGCTCACAGGCAGCAGCCTTCATGCTTTCTGAGTCTATACAGGTAACATTAGCTTTTGCTTTCTTTTCTTTACAGCTAGCCTTTTGTTTTGCTGACATCATCTGTAAAGGCACACGGAGTCTGCTGTGGAAACAGCCTAAATTTTTGCTTCAGACACTTTTGTATTTCATCTAACCCTCCTACTTTCTAGCTTGTGATGATGTTGGGTGAGTTAGTTATTTGAGCTTCAGCTTCCTCATCAGGAAGATGCCTTAACAGGCTTGCTAGCTGGATGGAAAGAAAAAATGTATGGGAAAAAGCTTAGCACAGTTCCTAGCTTCATAAATATGAGCTCCCTTTTCTCCCCTCTAGCTCACACATACCCAGGAGGGGATCTAAGCCTAGGAAAAATTCTGCTGACCCTAAGTTTTCGATAGGGCCATGGGGAGGGCCTCAGCCCAGAGCCTCCTGGCCCACTGGGGCCCCCTCTTACATGCACCTGTCTTGTATCTCCCTCCCCCTGTGGCCATTCTTCTGGTGGGGCCATGGTGCCGGTGCGGCGATGGACCAGGCGGGCACAGAACAGGTGGGTGCAGACTGGGTATCCGGCGCTAGGACACAAGTGCTCTGTGTGTGGGGTGGGCGGAAGTCAGGGCATTTGATCTGAATTCTAAAGGGCGTTGTTCAGAGTCCCACAAAGGTCCCATTGTGCAGACACTGGGTATAAAGCAGCATATGACTCCTCAGCACCGGGCGGTGATGAATTGGAACGCAGGCTCGGACTCAGGGGCCACTCCCCCTACACAGACATGAGACCATAGGGGACCTGTCTGGGTGGCCTCAGGAATAGGTGCTCCCCAAGGTAATGGCTTTGTTTGGTTTGCCTCAGGTCTGGAGTTAAGGAGGTGGGAATGGGGAATCAGAGGATGGCTGATGGCAGAAGAAGGTGGGCCTGGTAAAGAAAGGGACTGGAGAGGAAAGAATGCTGAGTGAATGTGAAGAAGGGAAATGGGGAAGTCAAATTGCATGAATGAGGAAGAGAGGTTGGCAGGGGAGATGAGGTGATGGCCAAGCTAGGACTATCCCTCCCTTCCTGCCACTGACACTTGGAAGAAGGAAGGGAGTTGGGCAGCATTATGGTGCCCAGCTTTCTGACACCTTACTTTGTACCCTGTGTTTTGCAGGTGTGAATGAAGCAGGATGAATTGGACAGGTTTGTACACCTTGCTCAGTGGTGTGAACCGGCATTCTACCGCCATTGGCCGAGTATGGCTGTCAGTCATCTTCATCTTCAGAATCATGGTGCTGGTGGTAGCTGCAGAGAGCGTGTGGGGTGATGAGAAGTCTTCTTTCATCTGCAACACCCTCCAGCCCGGCTGCAACAGTGTCTGCTACGACCACTTTTTTCCTATTTCCCACGTGCGTCTGTGGTCCCTGCAGCTCATCTTAGTTTCTACCCCAGCTCTCCTTGTAGCGATGCATGTGGCTCACCAGCAGCACATAGAAAAGAAAATGCTACGGCTTGAGGGCCATGGGGACCCCCTACACCTGGAGGAAGTGAAGAGGCACAAGGTGCACATCTCAGGAACACTGTGGTGGACCTATGTCATCAGCGTGGTGTTTAGGCTCCTATTCGAGGCTATCTTCTTGTATGTCTTCTACCTGCTCTACCCTGGCTATGCCATGGTGCGGCTGGTCAAGTGTGAGGCCTACCCCTGTCCCAACACAGTGGACTGCTTTGTGTCCCGCCCCACCGAGAAAACCGTCTTCACCGTCTTTATGCTGGCTGCCTCGGGCATCTGCATCATCCTCAATGTGGCCGAGGTGGTGTACCTCATCATCCGGGCATGTGCCCGCCGTGCACAACGCCGCTCCAATCCACCTTCCCGCAAGGGCTCGGGCTTTGGCCACCGCCTCTCACCTGAATACAAGCAGAATGAGATTAACAAGCTGCTGAGTGAGCAAGACGGCTCCCTGAAAGACATACTGCGCCGCAGCCCTGGCACCGGGGCCGGGCTGGCTGAGAAGAGCGACCGCTGCTCAGCCTGCTGATGCCACAGACCAGGCAACCTCCCGACCCATGCCCCCACCCTGCCTTGGGCCTGCCCTTCCTTCTCCCTGCTGGTGCACGGGCCTAGGCCTGCTAGAAATTACCCTATCAGAATCTTCCTGTCCTCCCTACTTCCCTTCCTCTCTGGGCCTTCTGTCCGAGGAGCTGGAGGGGTGGGGAGCTGGAGGCCACCTCGATGCCACTGCTTAAGGTTACTGGGGGTATGGGCAGCTCTTATTGCCTGTACCCCTTCCTCTTCCCTCTCCCTCTCCCTGGGACCACTGGGGACAAGAGATGGGATGCTCTGACAGAGTCTCCAATGATGAAACTAATTTTAACCCCATGCTGTCAGATACCCTATTTCTAGAGTCACATCAGTGGGAAGGGATGTGGGCAAGTGGAGTGGAAGAGAGCTGCTGTGGACGTGGATGTGTGGGTGGAGAAGGGAGGGTAGGAAGCACAAGGAAAAGGAAGATACTTCTGGGGTGAGGGAATTAGGGAGGGAGGAGCAGGCAGACGAGCTGGGGTTGGTCAAAGCTGCCCCTGTCTCCAGTCCCCAAGGGCTCTCTCTGCCTGAAATGTTACACATTAAACAGGATTTTACAGTAAATGAAGAGAGAGTTTGTGTGTTTGTCAAAGTTTTTTCTCCTGCAACCCTGACCTCCCCCTGGATGAGCTGCCCTTGACTGGCTTTTTGCTGATCAAGAAAGAAAAGGGGCAACAGAAAGAGTGATCTGAAGCTCCAAATGAGAAACTGCTGCACTCCTGGCCAGGCAAAACCAGACCCTGAGCCATTCTCTTCTGTTTTTTGTTCTCATTGTTGCCTTTGTTTTTTTTAATAGCTTTATTGGCATCTAACCCATATACCTCCTCTCCTCCCTGTGATTTTAAACAATTAAAATGACAACTCTCCCTGGAGAGACAGAAAATGATAGAGAAATTTCTTACATCTCAAAGAGTGGCACACATTCCCTGGGTATCCTGGCAGGTGCCCTTCGTCCACACTCCTGGAAGAGTTGTCCCCTTACTCCCTGGAAACTCAGCATTCCTTTCCCCGAAGTCCACCAGTCAGGTTACACAATGACTAGAACCTCTTTCCTCTGAACTTAGTCCCTAATTCTATTCTCCTCCCCAGTTTCCTTCCCTTGATTGATTTCTGAATCAATATCCCACACCCCAGATATCCCTCCTCCACAGGTCAAACATGTTAGAGGTCACAGCAGCAGTTTCCTCTCCAATATCACCCTCCCCCATCAGCTGTGGTAGGAAAAGCTCCAGGCTGGGACTGGACAAAGCTAGGTTCAAGTCCTAGGTGTGTCACTTATTAGCGAGGCATTTCGTTCCCCAAGCCTGTTTCCTTGTGAGCAAACAAGAGTCAGCTTAGTGCATTGCCAGGCTCCTTTCAACACTTTGTGCTTCTGGGATTCCTGAAAGACTTCTGCAGCCTCTAGGGCTTTCCCATCTCTGAGTCACCGCCTTCACCAATGGCCCCTCAGAGTCAAAGATCCCCCCATAACAGGCAAATTTCCCTCTCAGCTTCCCTGCCTCTTAAAGAGTAGCAAGCATTTCCACTCCCTCTCAGAGTATGTGGGAAGCGTATCAGAAAGGAAAAGTCAAGCATAATCTCAATCTGAATTGTTCTCCCTCTGAGAGTTTTTTCCCTTCAAACAAAAAACATGGAAGAGTTACTCCTTCAAAGACATTTCTCCTTTTAAAAAGAAAGGACAAAAAAAGGACAAAAAAAAATAAAAAGAAAGAACAGTGGTTCCACTGCCTGCTTTGCAAGTGCAAGGTCCTGAGTTCGATCCCCAGTACCCCCAAAAAAGAGTATTTATAAAAAAGGAAAACTGGGTATGGTGCACGGCTGTAAACCCAGCACTCAGAAGCCTGAGGCAGGAAACTCTCAAATTCGAGTCTAGCCTGAGCTACATAGTGAGTTCAAGGACAGTTTGGACTACATAGTGAGACCCTGTCTCAAACAACCAAAACTGTAAGTAAGAATTCTTTTAGAAAGAAAAGGAAGCCAGGCGTGGTGGCAAACACCTGTAATCCCAGAGCTCTGGAAACTGAGGCAGGAGGATCACTGTGAGTTCAAGGACAGTCTGAACTACAGGGGATTTAGCTCAGTGGTGCTGTTGCCTGCCTTGCAAGTGCAAGGTCCTGAGTTCGATCCTTGGTACCACAAAAAAAACCAAAAACTAATTTCAGGGCCAGGGATTTAGCTCAGTGGTTCTGCACCTGCCACACAAGCACAAGGTTCAGATTTTGATCCCCCCCCAAAAAAAATCCAAAACCAAACAAATATATATATAGAATCCCCAAGAGAGTTTCCCCATTCTTAACTGCAAGAAATTTTCTTTCTCCTTGGAAACTGACATGACACACTGTCAGAGGAGAGATCCATATTCTACTCATGGTGGCAGAAGATTTCTTTTCCTGTGGAAATCCATCCTCTTCACCCACAACACAACAAATGGCATTCCTTCTCCTCCCAAAAGGCCATCAAGAGAAAGATTTCTCTTGATCCATGAGGGACTCTCATGTCCTCCCCACAGTGAGAAATGCTAAACCCCATATCACCTCAGAAATCTAGTTTGTCTTCAAAAGATTCTACCAGTCTCCCTTGAAAATAGGTTCTAATTTCAGATCAAGGCTTTCCTCTCCAGGGGGCAGTGGTGGGACAAAAAAAAAAACTATCAGTCTGGGTGTTAACAGCTGAGAGAGGACATGCATTCTTTTTATTTAGTTAGTTTTGGTTTTTTGAGACAAGATCTCACTATGTAGTTCATTCAGCCTGACCTTGAACTCACTATGTAGCCCAGGCTGGCCTCAAACTCATGGCAATCCTCCTGCCTCAGCCTCCTGAGTTCTGGGACTATAGGTGTGTGCCATCACGCTCAGCTCCAGGACATTCTTTTTTTTTTTTGGTACCAGGGATTGAACTCGGGACCTTCCGCTTGCGAGGCAGGCAGCAGAACCACTGAGCTAAATCCCCAGCCTCCAGGACATTCTTGTGTCCTATGAACCAAGTGAGAGCAGGCTGAAGGGACTTTGAAGGGGAGTGAGCGGATTCAGTGTCTGGGGGAGGAAAGGGGGGGGGGTTAGGCTGGCACAGGACTTTTTTATTTGTGGTTTTGTCAACAGTATGTAAGGGAGAGAAATAGAGGCAAGTGGGGCTTAGTACTTGCCACACAATAGATAATGTGCTGAGTGACCAGGCTAGGGCAGAGGGCATTAGAATTAGGAGACCTGGCTCTCCACTGATTAGCACTATCCCCTCAGACACATTATACTTACCCTTTCTAGGTCTGTTTCCTCATCTGTGGTATAGGGTTTAGAGCCAGGTGTGGTGGGGGACTCCTGTGATCCCAGCACTTGGGAGGCTGAGGCAGGAGGCTCGCTGTGAGTTCCAGGCCAGCCTGGGCTACATAGTGAGGTCATGACCAGTCTGAACTACACAGTGAGACCTTGCCTCAAAAAACAAAACAAAACAAAAAAGCTTGTTGTAGACTATATAGGAAGGTAAGATAATTTTTAAAGTACTGAGATCATGGCCTTAAGGCAAACTAGAACATTTCAATGGATGCTCTAAAAAGGAGTGAGGCTGGTTCACTCAGGCTGAAACCAGTGCAAAAGAACTTGGTAATAATAGGGAGCCCGGCATGGTGGCATACTCCTGTGATCCCAGCATTCAGGAGGTGAGGCAGGGGGATTGGGAGTTTGAGGCCAGCCTGGACTGCATAGTGAGATCCTGTTGAAAGGAGAGAGAGAAGAGAGAGAAGAGAGAAAGAGAGAAAGAAAGAAAGAAAGAAAGAAAGAAAGAAAGAAAGAAAGAAGAAAGAAAGAAAGACAGACAGACAGACAGACAGACAGACAGACAGACAGAAAGAAAGAAAGAAAGAAAGAAAGAAAGAAAGAAAGAAAGAAAGAAAGAAAAACTTGGCAGTAATAGGGTTGGCTCCCCCCAGGAAGCAGATAGCAGTACAAACAGCAAAGTCTAAAAGATTCTACAAACTTGAACATAATCCAGTGGAGGGCCAATATTCAAGGGATGTAATCTTCAGGCAGAAAAGGCCTAGTAATAGGAAGTTCTTGCACACTCTCACAATACTGGTGTTTTTAGGGATAGCTATGGCCTTTTAGATGGGTCTATGTGCAGAGATGCCAGGAGCCATGGTAGAGGGACAGAGTTCACTCCTGAATAAAGAGGCTGGCTGAACTAGGTAGGGGTGTAGTGAAAGCCCCAGCCAGCTGATTTGAGATTTCAGAGCAAGCTGCAGTATCCATAGAGAATTGGCATGGCAACCACAAACTGATTCAGATGCTCAGTCAGATAGCCTGGGTGCCCACAGTGCAGGCTAGAGGGGAATGCTTGTTCCATTTACTGATTCCGCAATACTTAAATGCCAGGCCTGACCTGTGGTACATAAGAGGCTACACAATCCTACTAAACTGGGCTCCCTTTGACTCCTGGACTAGGCCAGCCTGAATCTACAGGATCAAGTGGGAAAATAATTGAGGCATTTCAAAGAGGGGGAATAAAGCAGGCAGAACACATACGGACTTCTGAAAAGGTGTTGTGTGCATCTTCAGAGTTAGACAAATAATCTGTTGTAGAGGATTCAAGGAGTGGAATGGATAAAGGGGAGGGGAAAAGATTAACTACGACCAGATTGTGATGGGTCTTGTGTTTCATTAGGAAGGGCTAATAGACATCCTAGGTACTAGGGAAATCATTAGTTTTGTTTTGTTTTGCAGTACTGGGAATTGAACCCAGGGCTTTCTCACTGAACTACATCCTCCATCCCCCTTTTAAATTTTGAGACAGAGTCTCACTAAATTGACCTGGCTGGGCTTGAATTTGGGATCCTCTTGTCTCAGCCTCCCAGAGTGCTGGGATTATAAGCATGTACCAACATGCCCGGCACCATTAAGGGTTGAGGAGAGGAGTGACACCTTCAGACTTGTGTGTTTGGAAGTTCACTTTGACAGTTGCATACAGAGTGGACTGGGGAGTATGAAAGACTAGAGGCATAGTGGCCAGTTAAGGACCTTTTGTGATAGTCCAAGTGGGGCCTGTAGGACTATAAGTGGCAGAGGAATAAGAAGCCCCAGTCTCCTTTGTCTCACTTCCTACCCCAAACCTCCCCATCCCTATCCCATGCATTCTTTGCTCTAGTCACAGCCCATACACTCTACTCTTTCAAGAATCTGAACCTTTGCAAGGAGGGAGAGCCATTCTGGATATAGAATCTACAACAATAGCTGGGCATGGTGACACACCTATAGTCTTAGCACTTGGGAGGCTGAGGGAGGAGGATCAAGGCCAGCCTTGGCTAAATAGTGAGTTCAAGGCCAGCCTGGAATTCATAGTGAGACCTTGTCTCAAAAAAGTAAATAAAGAGGGCCTCGGATGTTGCTCAGTGGCACCGTGCCTGCCTGGCAAGCAGCAAGCCCAAGGTCCTGAGTTCAATCTCCTGTACCAGAAAAGAGAGAGAGAGAGAGAGAGAGAGAGAGAGAGAGAGAGAGAGA
>NW_004624903.1:1530190-1556020 GCF_000247695.1 Heterocephalus glaber
TCTCTCTCTCTCTCTCTCTCTCTCTCTTCTCTCTTCTCTCTTTCTTTCTTTCACTTGTGTCTACTGCCCTACCCAAAGCCTCATGCAGTCATAGGGGTCACTTTGCAGGGTCACTGGATCTAGAGTGTGTGGTGCTGGGATCAAGGGTGCGTGATTATTAAATCAGTCCACTGATTGGTTTGGCATAGTTCTGGCTAGAATTAAGGGGGTGAGTGCTACACCTTCCCTAGGGTGGGTAGCCCACCTAAAATACAAGGGACAGAAAGAGGGCTAATGTGTTCCCACCTGCACACTTTGTCATGAACTGTTTCTCCTCTGCAATGCCTGTCTGCCATGCCAGCCTGCCTTGGAGCCAGCCAACTATGGACTGAAACCTCTGCAAACTGTGAGCTAAATAAACCTTTCCTCCTTTAACTTTGGGTGTTGGATATTTGGTCTCAGCAACAAGAAAAGTAACTAAGACATACATGTATATATGTGTGTATGTATGTATGTATTTATACACAGAGCTGGGGATGGAACCCAGGGCCTTGCACACTCCAGGCCACTGCTCTACCACTGAGCTCTACACACCAGCCCCTGCATGACTTCTAAACTAACATTTGATTTTTCTTCTAAGCCTCAGACCTAAATTTCTAACTGCCTAGTATATATGTAACACCTAGCATCATTATTTGCTCTTTAACATCCATTTTCTCATCTGATCTTCCCAACAATTCTGTGAGAAAGTAAAGGCAGAATATGAACCCGTATTTTAGGAGCTCAAAAAGGTTTGCCCAAGTTTCTATGGCAGTACAATGTCTAGAAACTCAAGTTGGGGTGTTCTCTTATGCCATCACATGACATCACATGGGTATTTCAACGGAGTCTCAAACTCAACATGATCAAAACCTCTAGGGCCGGGGATTTAGCTCAGTGGTTCCGCCACCTGCCTCGCAAACACAAGGTCCCGAGTTTGATTCCTGGTACCAAAAAAAAAAAAAGAGAAAAAACCTCTAACACCAACCTCCTCCTATCCCTGACAAAAAACAAATGTAAGTAACAATAAATCCTGTTTCCCATCTTGGCTAAAGGTGTCTCTCCCAATCATCAAGGATACAAACTTGGGGTTCATGCTCAATTTTTCCCTCTCTGCCAACCTTCCCTTCCAACCATTCATCAGATCCTGCAAAAACTTATTTTGAATCCATCTTCTCTTCCCTTCCCTATTTGCATATCCCCCATAGAGGCCCACAGAATAGTCCTCCCACCTATCTGCATGCTTATAGGCCTGCCCCCTGCATCCTTCATGTTGGTGTCTCCGGAGCAACATTCCCTGCCATTCCCTGGTTGGGAAATTTCAACCTTACACTTCCCAACCCTACACCTGTGGTCTCAATTCCTCCCACTGTCTTCAAGAGCATGTCAAACATAATGTTATCTCCCTCAGTAAACTCACACACTCTCCCTATATACCTGAAACAAGTTCCTTATTCCCCTGTTCTTCCATAGCATTCTTTCTTTCATTCTATCTGTACTGGCTGGTCTTCCCCTTGCCTGGGAGCCTACCGAGGACAGGAAATGTCTAATTAATCTTTGTTCTTCGTTCTTTCTCCCTCTAGTGTGTGTGTGTGTGTGTGTGTGTGTGTATGTGTGTCTGACACGGTGTTTCACTTTGTAGTTCAGGCTGGCCTCAAACTTGTGACAATTCTCCTGCTTCAGCCTCCCGAGTGCTGGGAGTGTGCCACTACCCCTGGCTTAGCTTTATCTTTTCTAAAAACATGCAATCTAGGTCCTTGAACTAGTGGGTCCTTAATAGATGGCTGTTGAATATTTTTTTCTTAAGTGTTTGGAAACGTTATTAAAAGACATTTTGAGCCAGTGGCATATGCCTGTAACCCTAGCACTCAGGAGGCTGACAGGAGGATTGTGGAAAGTTGGAGGCTAGCCTGAACTACACAGCAAGACCCTGTCTCAAAAACAAAAAACAAACAAACTTATAGTAGATTCACTGAGTTATGTAAGAATGGTTTTTAAACTGAGATGGGACACCTGACCTCTTTACACTTTGAGAGACCTGAAGTTATACAGTATTGCTGGCCTACACTCCTCAGCCCTCCAAACACCACTCTCCCTCCTCCAGAGAAGGCAAAAGACAATTTTAACTCTTTATTTGAAACAAACAATTCCAGAGACAGGTTAGTTGTGACAACAGCTTCTCACTACAACACAAGGGCAGGCATGGCTCACTGAAGGGATAGGCCAGGAGCCTCAGAACAATATATACAATTTAAACAATGGCTAAACTGGTGACAGTTATAAAAACACAAAAAGGAAGCTGGGGAACAGCAAAGCCAATAGAGAACAAACTGGGTACCCCCTTTGCTGGACACTAATAGTTTTCTGGGACTACAACAGGAAGATGGGGAAAAGAGAAGATGTAGGTAGTAGGGGCAGGACCCACCCCCACAGCTCCTCACCTGTCTTTTGATCACAGGACCCATCCTCCATCACCAAGGTCTCCAAAGGTTTGGCCTGGCTCTTACAATCGGGGCGAACAAGAGCAGGGAACCCAGCCCCAAATCAAGTCAGAAGGTAGTTTTTGCCTTGGGAGTCTGTCTATGGAATTAAAGGGAGGCAGTTACAGAGGGGGCTAAGCATGTGGACACCATGGCTCATGCCAACCTAAGATGGCAGAGAGAGACAAACACATAAACCAAGGGGACAGGAGTCTGCACAACAGGAGTCTGCTCCCCATACCTAAGAGTCAATCTCTGCCTTTGAGGAAAAGAAAGCATTTGGAACTCTTTAGAAATGGTAGCACCAAGGGTTGGCGCTTACTGGGGTGGGGTGGGGGACATGGTAGTGAGAGGGTGCCAAAACTCAACTAGCTCATGGGAGGGGAAGTGTTTCTAAGCTCTGTGTTTTAGGTAAATGGTCCCCTTGTTACTTTCATCATTTCACCTTTCAGACAAGACCCTTTCACATGGTACCGGGGAAGAGAAAGAAGGGAGTGGGCACAGGGCAGAGAAGGCAGCTTTGTTCTTCCCTAGGTCAGACTAGGAACAAGGGGCTTCATCTATGCAGGTGGATCAGGAAACCCAAAGCCAAAAGGATCACCAGAGCTATTGACACTCCACCCCAGTCTGGCCCCAAGAGAAAGGATTTACTCTGAACCATAAAGAAAGCGAGCCAGCTGGTCTTTGCCCATCACTGGGGAACTAGCCCTGCTACGAGGCCCTGTGGTTGTCAAGTGGTACTGAAGAAGGTAAAAGTCAGCAGTTCCCAGGGAAGGCGGGGAATGGGCGAGTAGAAAGGGGTAGTCAGGGGCCTTCAGGATGAGTAGCATTGGTTCCTGGGCCATTCACCCTGCAGGATGGGACCACAGGATGGGACCACAGGATGGACACTGATGTGAAAGATGGATACAGGTGGCACATGGACTCAGTCCAGGTCTTCCTCCCCAGGACGACCCAGTTCTTCATAAATCTCCCGCACAGCCAGAATGCGATTGAGCATGCTCTCCAACATGCTACGGTCCATGGGGATCACAGAATACCAAAGAGGTGACTCGGCGATGCAGGACCTTTCAGGTTGCAGGTAGAACACATCATTTCGAGTCCGGAGGCTTTCAGGACTACAATGGGAGGTGGAGAAGACAGACAATCAGTATCAAGGCAAAGAAGATCCCTTGGGTCTACATGCTGATGCCATTCCCCAAAACCCTCCAACTTACCATTTTGAGAGATAAAACTCATAGAACTTGACAGGGCAGCGGAGGGGATTCATGCGGTTCTCACGCTGCTCTAAGATAGGGGCTTCATCTTCTCTCTTTCGTTTCCCAGGACCCATATCTATGGAGGAGGGAAATGACCTAGACTCATTAAGAGTATAGGCTCATGCTGGGTGTGCGCATGCCTGTAATCCCAGCACTTGGGAGGCTGAGGAAGGAAGACTGCTGTGAGTTCAAGGCCAGCTCGGGCTACATAGTGACTTCAAGGCCAGCCTGAACCACAGCAAGACTCTGTCTCAAAAAACTAAACCAAACCAAACAAAAAAAAAAGTACAGGTTCAACAAGCTACCTTCCACAGCACAATCCAGGATACAAAGGAAAGGTCTTAGGACACAAAATACAAACTCATAAAGGAAAGCTGAGGATGTAGCTCAGTGGTAGAGCTCTTGCCCAGTACATGCAAGGTCCTGATTTCTATCCTCAGCACCACAAAGGTGGGGGGTGGGGAGGGCTGTGTGTCAACTGTCAATCTGTCTCTCCATACCAACAAAACATTCTGTAGCGGTGCTGCTTTGCAGCCTACACCCCTCCTTGTTTTTATTTTTTTTTTTGGTACTGGGGATCGAACTCAGGAACTTGCACTTGCGAGGCAGGTGGCGGCACTGCTGAGCTAAATCCCAGGCCCACCTCTCCTCATTCTTAGTGCCAAAATCTCTCTTTAAAATCTCCCCCAAGTTAGTATCTTTTTTTTTTTCCAAGTTAATATCTTGAAGAGGTGACCTCAGAAGTCATACAATACAGATTGACAAAACAGACTGTGTTGCAAGGTTAGGCTTGCCTTCCAGGACAGAGAAACAATGTTGGCCCCAATCCCCATGCATCAGTCCAGGTGCAAGTCCAGAGAAGGAACCTTGGGACCCACATTCAGACAGGAAAGATTTCCAGGGCCAGAAAGAATGGAAGCCAAGATACAGTTTCTAAGTCATGGGAAGCCTGTCATTCACTCTGTTAACTTTCCCTGATAGCCCAACACACCTTAACAGCTTCTTACCTGTCCAGCACCCAAAAATACTAGGTAAGCAAGCAAACTGCCTTGAAATGGGGAAAGATAGGGAACAGGCAGCTAGGTGATCCCCTACTTATGCAACAGTCACTGCCTGACAGCTAGAAGGACTGTCTTCATCTTTTCTGCAAACACAGGAATGGAAGAAGAGGGAAGCTGGTGGCAGGAGAGGGCCAACCTGCAAGTATGGTGGAGTATGGTAGGGAAAGTATGGTAGGAGTATGGTGGAGTATGGTAGGGAAAGTAGAGAAGAAGCAAAAGCAAAGGAGGGGAACAGCCTCATACCTCGCCCTTTCCTCTGACGGACTGGGGCATAGTAGCGGATGCTCACCACCTTGGTGGTGCCTCGAGGGGTAGTACACTTGCGTGACTGCCGCACCACATTGGTGAAAGAGAGCTGCATGTGTTCTTCAGCTGTCTGCAGCCCAAAAAACTTAGTGTTGAAGAACATGAGGGTGTTGAGAAGAACAAAGGGTGAGTAGACCCCCAGCTGCTTGCACTCCCAGAGATGCTCTTCCTCCACTCGTGAGAACACTGTATCTGTAATAAGCAAGGAGAGGCCACTCAGAATGGACTACCCAAATCCAACTGCTTCTCCCAACAGAATCCTGCACATGTGCATTTACCATACACTTCTCATTTGGTAAGTGACCACTTTATAGATAGACCTTGACACTCAACTGTACTACACAGTGACTCAGCATTTTTTTCCTCAGCATTTTTATGCACTTTCTACCTGCATTCGGAGCTTCTCTCACATCAAGTTGTAAGCAGTAGACATAAACCTTGAAGTCTCACAACATCATGCTTTCTTTCTTTACTTACCACCCAAACCTGGGTCATCCTTCTTTTGGTTCCAGAGATAGCTCTTCAGACCTAAGGTGTTTTTGTTTTTGTTTTTTGGAGACAAGGCCTCACTTTGTAGTTCAGGCTGGCTTTGAAATGATTACATAGCTCAAGCTGGCCTCGAACTTGCAGTGATTCTCTTGCCTCAGCCTTCTGAGTAGCTAGGGCTACAGATTCACACCACTGCACATGGCTCAGACCTAAGTCTTGATTCCCTCCTCACATTTAAGGCAGGGGCTCCTGCTCTGCTAGCTCTAAATCCTGAGGCATCGAATTACATGCTCTCGGACCCTTTATGAAAAACGGCAGGCCAGTGTGTTGGAAGAAGAAAAGAAAGGGAATTGGTGTTACTAAGTCCCTGTCCCTTACTGTTGGGGAGAAGTGTGGGCTGCCAGGTACTCAGAGACTTGTTGAGTTCTTGAACGAAGGTCAGGTAGTAAAGGTCCGTGAAAATGTTCACCATGCGGTTATTTTCGAGTAAGTACTGGAGAAAGAAAAAAAGACATATAAAGCCAGACTATAAGTCTTACAGGAAAGACAGTGATGCTGAAGGCCCCAGGCCCGGTGTCTTTGACACCAATTAGGAAACAACAGGAAACAGCTGGTTGATTAGGTGATCCACAGTGCTTTCCCCTGGGGTGTTCCTACACCTCTGAAGTACTGAGGCTTTGCTGGAAGAGGAGCAGGCTTGGAGAAGACACTCCTCAGAAGCCCAGACTCCCTTGTCAGGTAATATGTGACTGACCTCTCCCAGTGAGAAATAAGTTATCGCCCTACCACTCAGGGAGCCCAGCCCCACTCATCCCTCTCCTCTGAGATGGGTTCAAGGCAAAGGGACCCACATAGCAATGATTATAGGAGTACTGACATCTCACATCCTATTTTTCATAGGCTATTAAAGCAAGCTGCCTGTTTGGGGTAGGAGACAAGTGCAATTTCAGTAGGACCCTATCTGCTGTGTTGAAAGTGAGGGGAAACAAGATGGTATGCAAGGAGTACCTGCTGGATGCCAAGACACAAATAGTAGATACTGTCAGGTTCGTATCGTTCACCATTGGGTCGAGTGATTTCTCTCACAAATTGGGCCAGACCATAGTTGAGCTCAGCAGCTGAGCAAGCGAGAATATCTTCTTTGATACGCATGGGTTTGGCTGCAGTGATATGTAGTGGGGGTGGGTGGGATTAAGAAAACTCAGCATGGAGAATTTCACTTAGCTCTATCACCATTAACCCTTTAGCACACCTAGCTCCTGAACAAATCCCTCAACTACGAAAAAGCCCTCAGCCTTGAACTAAGACAGTAAATCTCTTTATTTTACTTTTTTTGGTTTTTTGAGACAGGGTCTTGCTTTCATAGTTCAGGCTGGCCTTGAATTCACAGCGATCCTCCTGCCTCAGCCTCCTGAGTGCTGGGATTGCAGGCATGTGCCACCATACCCAGCCAGCACCTCTCTTTAATGTACAACTCTTCCCCATCTTCACAGGGCACCCTTAAGTGATCATACCCTTATCATTTCTAGACATGTTCAGCTGACTTACAGGCAAACCCCTTTTCCCTTTCTCCCCCTCCTCCCTGCTCCTCTTTCCTCCCCTGGGTACTTACGGCCAAAGCGCAGTTCATCACCTTTGCTGGTTTCTCCATTGGCATATTTTGACTGTACCCAGCACTTCCAAGCATTGACACCATATGAATAGTTGAGACCAGTACAACTAGGTTGGCTGCTCATGGAGTCCCTCGAACAACTTTCAGAAAGCACCAGCCGCTTTTGACCCTGGAGGGGAAAAGAAGGGAGGGAAGTGGAAGAGGTAAGGCCCGGGTCACTATGGAAACTCATCAGAACAGTGTTTACCATCAGGGTTGGGGGATGAGGTAAGAACACAGGAAGTCTCCATGGTACGGAGCTCCAGAATAGCTCTGATAACCTTGTGAACTGGGGAGACAACAAAGTTTGGCTGTATCTCAGTATTCCTCATGTTGGAGAGAATGTCAGAGGTCAAATTGAGGTTACTGGCTTGGCTACAGGCACACCCATCCCTCCCCTTTGGGCCTCCAACCTGCTTTTGTGGATACAGCAGTAGCCCCAGTCCTCACCTTCCTCATGGTTCGGGGAAGGTCTTGTTCAGCAGACACATCCTCAGGCCCTACCAGGCCACAATCAAAGAGGAAGTCCACACTAGGGTTGATGTCCAAAGGATCTAACAGAAGGGAAGAAAGAAAAAACCAATTTCTTAAGACTTCAGCTTTGCAGTCCTATCACATCCTTGCTACTCTGCCCACCTGACTCAAGATAAGCCTCTTGAACAGCTTCATTGGACTCAACTGGAAGCCACAAAGCTATACCAAAACTATTCTCAGAGGCACAAAAACACCAAACACAAACACAGCAATGTGAGTATACCCAACGGGAACTGTATACTTAAAATGGTGACAATGGCAAAATCATATGCTTTTTATCACAATTAAAAGTAAACAGGGCCAGGGATTTAGCTCAGTGGTTCCGCTGACTGCCTCACAAGTGCAAGGACCCGAGTTCGATCCCCAGTACCAAAAAAAAAAGTAAATAATGCCTGGACCAGGGATGTACCTCAGTGGCGCCATGCCTGTCTGGCAAGCGTAAGGTCCTGAGTATGACTCCCAGTACTGGGGGGAAGGGGGGGGTAAATAATGCCAGGTGTGGTGGTGCATGCCTGTGATCCCAGCACTCAGGAGGCAGATGCAGGAGAATCGCCATGAGTTCAAGGCCAGCCTGGGCTACATAGTGAGTTCAATGCTAGTGTAAACTGTATAGCGAGACCCTGTCTCAAAAAAAAGCCAGACCTGGGCTCAGAAAAAAAAGAAAAAAAGTAAAACACACACACACACACACACACACACACACACACACACGACTCTGTAAAATCAGTATACTCGCTATCTCTAACACTATTCTCTGTGAGAACCTTCTGTCTTAGGGTCACAATAACCACTGATTAGGGGCATGCTCAGGGTCACAAGGAACACTCCTTTCTTGATGGCATAAATGCTTTTAATCCTACTCACTCTTGGGGAAGTCTGCTTCTAAATCTTGCCCAGGCTCATCCAAGACATTGGCCATCTTGACAGCCATAGCCAAGACGTCATCTCGGGCTGGCCCAAACAAGTCACAGTCTTCCAGAAGTCCCTCTGCACTCTGGTTGCTCACAAGATCTGGGAGGCAGAGAAGTTAGCTCAGTTGCTGCATCTCCAGCCTGGCACACACACAGACCTTCAGGGGCTGATCCCAACAATTCTCCCCATTCCATTCAGCACCAAGTTCACCACTCTCCACCCCATCAGGCAGACAGATTGGTAGCACCCTATCTCCAGCATCATTGCCATCCATAGAATACCACAAAGGTCAGATGAGGCTTTGTCTAACTCCTCAGCCTCTGCAATCATTTCTGCCATAGCCAGGATGTCAGCCTCCAAAGGATTGGAAGGAATCTTCACTTTCAGCTCCTCAATGGTCTCCACAATCTTGTCTGTGCTCTCCAAGGTAGTAGGCAAGAACATGGGCACAGGCACCTGGAGGCACAAATCCCAACTACAGATCAAGAACCACACCAAAAAATAAGACCCAGCTGATAAGAATAAGGGAGAGAGGTAAGTCTCAATCCAGGAGGGGCAGGGAAACATACCGGGATAGGCATCGAGAAAGGCACCGGGACTTTCTGGCAGTACAGATGCATAGGCACTGGCACAAAGATGGGCACTGGGATGGGCAGCACAATCACCTGTGGCTTCCACTCTTCTGCTGACAAGAAAGGGGTCTTCTCAGAGCCCTTGCTAGACAGATCACATCTGACCCAGGACCCAGTGCTGACCTGCCACCCCTAAAAGCTCTAACATGCACTTAACATCAGAAAACTGCCCTTGAACCAAAAGTTGAGGAAAAAAACCCCACCATTAGAGGACAGCCATATGCATGATCCTTCAGTCACCTATGAAATGCCCTGGTCTAACCCCTGGACAAAGGGCTGAAGGCCTAGGACTTGAATACAACCCGTGGCACTAGGTACTCTGGCTCACCTGTCTGATTCCCTTTGGACTTCATCTCCACCTTGCAGGAGACTCCTCGGTTCTGCATCAGCGGCTTACACATGGCTGCTTTATTTTTACGGGGTGTTGCTGGAGGTGGCGGGGGTGGAGGAGGGGTGGGAGCAGCTGGAGCTGACTGGGTCTTCACAGGGATCTACAGAGACAAAGGAACATTAGTGCTGCCAACTATAGTACCTTCCTCCAAGATTATCCTTCCTGCTTTTTTTTTTCTCTTGAGACAGGGTCTCGCTTTGTAGTTCAGGCTGGCCTTGAACTCACTATATAGCCCAGGCTGGCCTCCAACTTCTGGCAATCCTCCTGCCTCAGCCTCCCAAGTGCTGATATTACAGGCGTGTGCCACCATGCCCTACCTCCCTGTTGGTTTGTGTCCTAACCTTGCCCAAATTCCCATTTTCCTCTGGGTTCTTCACTGTGTTGCTGTTCTCCACTTTGGTTTGAGAAGGTGTCTGGGGCTTTGACTCAGAAGACTGGCCTGTAGATCAAAACAAATGAATGTTTTTGTTGGAGAAACTAGTTCTCCATTTTCCTCAACTCTGTTCCAGGACAGCTTCATTAAGAGACACTCCAAATACAATTGGGAAGTCTATGCTTTCCCTTTGTCACCCCACATCTAGTCTTCTCTGGGTCCCAGCAAGAGTAGCTAAGAAGATTCTTTGCTCCTGGCTATCAAGAAGAAGAAATACTGTATCTTCCCCCAAATCCACAGTTTGAAATCTTCCATTTAGATAGCCCTCGGGAGTATCCCTAGAATGGTAGAAGGATCAAGGTAATTCTAGAAACAAGAAGTTTTCAGTATCATTAAAGGTAGAATTGATGCTGATACTGCCTTTTCTCGGAAAACTAACCACAATCTCCACATGCCCCATCCCACCTAGGTAGGCACCCACTTCCTTAAAAATAGATCCTGTAGAAAAAAAGAAAAAGAAAAATCAGTAGACTCCAACTCCAAGAAGATTTAAACAAGATTCCCCCTGGTACCTGCAGGGTCTAGAAGTTAAGAGAGCATAGTACTAGGAGTTCTAGCCAAGGATGAGGTGAAAGCAATAGAGGAAGAAAGGGGCTGAGTCTGGTGTTATAGAAGTCCAAGCCAGTTCAAATATAGTAACCCCTGTCCAGGACTTACTGTTCAGGAGGCTCTCAGGCCCACTCTGGGTATCCAAGTTTGGTTGGTTCTGCTGGCTATAGAAGCGCAGTAGACACTGTTGGTTGCAGAAATGACGGATCTGCCCACGCCAGTGGATGGTCTCCAGCAGCTTCCCCTGGCGCTTACAGGCATGGCACCGGGCAGCCTGAGGGTGTTGACAGGATGGTCAGACCTGCTTCTCTAAAATGTGCTAGGCCATCTCTTCTGGGGTAAGCCCTGCTCCTCCCCTTAGAGACTGGAGACAGACTTCCCTTCCCGGAGATCTGGCCACACTCTGGTGTCAGTACAACAGCCTCCCTCCTTTCTGGCATGACCCTATTTACCTTGCAGTACCACAGCAGGTACTTGCTCTTACAGTCCTCACTGCAGAAGTCCCAGGTGCTGCCATCCAGTTGCTCAGTGACTCCACGCTGACAGGTCTGGGAGCAGTAAGTACAAGTGATACAGCACAAGCCCAGCTTCTTAGTGAAGTCTTGTTTGTACAGTAGCACACAGCCTGGAAAGAAGAAGAAAAAGCATGCAGAGACATAAAGATATTCACAGGCATGAGACCAACATTTTCAAGGCACCATACCTGAAACCTCTAAACAGCTTCTCATGCTCAAAGCCTTAGGATAGATAGGAAAGAGCATCCTGAGCAGAAGGCCTTGCTGGGACTACTTTCCAAACCTTGCTCCCTTCTCTACCATTCTCCCCAGCTATGAGGGACAGGGCCACCACCCTTTCCCCACCTCCTTACCTTCACTACAGAAGCTCTTTTCCACCCCACTGAATCGGAGTTTCTCATGCAGGAGTTTCTCCTGCCTGCAGTGCTCACACTGGGATACCACACCCCGAAGCCGCTTGAAGTCCTCACAGCAATCACGGCAGCAGAACTGGAACACCTGGTCCTGAGGGGGGCACAGGGCAAGGAGGGCAGAATTGTGACATCTGAACCTGGCGGGATCCAAGTTAAAGGACTCCTTCAGACATGTGGCAAGATGTGGGTGAGGGGTGGAAGGGTCTTACCTGCCAATCCAAGACCTCAGGCTTGCCACTGAAGAGGCTGTGGCAGTAGTGACAGCTCAGGTGAATGCCCCCCTCAGGGCTTGTACGCTGGAGGGAAGAAGAGAAGTAAGGAAGGGGCAAGATGTGTGCAGTGCTGGAAGGGAGGGCAATCAGGCTTGTTCTTTGCTCTCCCCAGGCCTACCTACCCCAATTCTCCTGCCCTCTCTCCGTTACCACACCCTTTTATCCCTGGTCCAGGGTCTGAAGTACCTGGAACTTGGTCCAGCAGCTGGGGCTGCAGAACTGGTAGACTGTGCGGTCAACCTTGTTGTAGTAACAGGGGTCAGAAAGGCTGCGGCGGCAGAAGCTGCAGGGTCGGGGAGGGCCTGGGGCAGAAAGAGAGAGAGAGAGAGACAGAGAGAGAGAGACAGAGACAGAGAGAGACAGAGACAGCGAGAGACAGAAAGAGAGAGAGCACAGAAGGTGTAAGGCAGTGCAGAAATGGAACAGAAAATCCATGGGAAGATGTAGTTGGGGCTGAGGACGGGCAGCAGGGATTGCTTTAAAAGAGGGGAGTATGGGAGGCAGAAGGAAGGCCAGCAGGGATCTCAGAGAAGAGGGCTTTGCACCTACCAGTGAGCCCTGCCTGCTTCACTTTGTAAGAAGTGGTACAGCACAGGGAACAGAACAAGCTGGTCTTGCCATTACGATCCACATGTGATAGCATCTCAAAGTTCTTACACAGGGTCTTGCACCAGACACATGGGTACACGCGTGTGTTTTTCTGTGAGGATGGGGAAGGAGAGGCTGAGGCTGGATTTGTCCCTTCACTTTTATTTTTTAAATTTTTTAAACATGAAATAGTTCAGGCATACAAAAAAGAATAGGTGATGATATAACAAAGACCTGTGTGTCCACCAGCCAGCTTCAAAAATAAAACGTAACAGATACAATTGAAGCCCCCTTTATTTGTTTTATTTCTCCCACCCCTCTGACCCATCAGGCACCTTTATTTATCACCCAAGAACCACACCCCCTTCCACAACCCTCTAAGCACTACTCCCTCGGCCCCACCTTCTTGTATGCCCCCAAGCACGTTGTGTTGCAGAACCGCTTTTGTTGGCCCTCATGGAAGAGGAGCTCCGGGCCAGGACTCCCGGTCTTGGTATAGATGTAAGCCCCGCACTGGTCACAACAGTTGGTTTTCAGTCCCTTGTTGGCCCGGAATTTGGAGAAGCAAGAATCGCTGCAGAGT
This sequence comes from Heterocephalus glaber, assembly GCF_000247695.1. Next base: position 1,543,277 of record NW_004624903.1, read on the forward strand.
CGATGCACCACGCTGCCATTGCTGACCTCATGCAGGACCTGCCACACACACACACACACACCCTGAGCCAGGGCGTGGCCACCACCGCCCACCCCTATCCAAGGACAGCCCCCCACCTCACCCTAGACCTTCACAGCAGTGGGCCCAGGGACCCCCCAACCTGTGCATCAGGCTGCCGACTTGATGGTGAGGTCCTGGGAGGCCAGCTGCATACATCCTGGAGAAGCTCTATCCTTGAATATGCTCCCTCATGATGGCTGCCTTTCCCCCCCACTCCCCTTGTCCACAGGGTCTGGCCCCTGCAGCCCCAGAACTGGAGGGGCAGGACAGGGCTGGCCAGACACTGTAAATAAGCTTCATTGAGTGTCTCACCTCTCCAGTCTTCTGGCATATGCTGCAGCGAGTGGCATCAGCAGGATCCCCAGACTGGGGAATTGGGCGCTGCTGCTGTGCCTCATATAGGGAGAGACAGACAGACGTGCAGAACTCATGGAAGGAGCCTCCCGAACCAGTTTGTGCCACGACTGACTCCTTGGTGTTCCAGATCTCCCTAGACGTAGGAACAGTTTTGAATATCTACTTAGGACCACTTTCTTCTTTCAATCCTCCCCCAGGATTGATGACCACAGAACAAACATTTGCTGACCCTCTCCCTAAATTGCGCTCTCCCAGCTCCATGCTGCTTGGTTCTTACCAACACAATCTATTTTACCACTAGTCCCACCCTGATCCCTGCTTCCCCAACCCTAAGATTCTCACGCACTTCTTGCAGAAGGTACAGGTCTTTTTGCCCGAGGGCTTCTTGGAAAAAGTAGTGAGACAAGATGAAGAGCAAAAGAGCTGGGGCAGCCCCTTGCGCTGATAAGCCGTCTGCCCCTTCTGCAGCGGTGTTCGGCAATGTGCACAAGTCATCTTGGTGCCCATTGAAGAGCGCCCGGACCTTTGTGCCACACTTGAGCGTAGGGACATGCGAGGAGAGCGGCGGGGCCGGAATGGCACAAAGTCCTCATCATTGGGATCATCTACCATGGCATCAGAATCCTCATCTGACACTGGAACTGAGGAAGGGGGGTCAGTGAGAAAAGGCTGCCAGCCATCTGATGACCAGACTAACAGTTCAGTCCTGATCATGGGATCCCTGTCCCCCCGCCCCCCTGCATTTACATTGGTATTTTCACCCACTGGTGTCTCTTGCCCTAGGTTACTTTATCAAGTAACCTCTTCTAGGGAGGGGAATGGACAGCCTCTAAGAGAGAAGACTGGGGACAGGGATGACATAGCTGAAACAGGAAACTGTCTATTCTCACTGCTCTTGTTTTCAATCTCTCCCACTGCCCCTGGTTTCCATGCCAACCCACAGGGGAGAGGACACTTCAAGCTCTGCATGGAGAGGTAGTACAGGAGCTGGAAGATCTATGCCTTTCCATATTCCACCTTTGCCTCTTCTCCATATCCAGAATTCTCAGGCCACACTTCCTCAAATCCTACTCACTGCTCTCAGTGGAATCCACAACCTCTGGTTTTGGAGGCTCTGCTCTTCTAACGCGCTCACTTCTCTTCTGTACCTTGGAAACATGGGGAGGGAGGAAAACTGACACAAGAGCCAGGCTAACAGGAATAAAGGGGGTTGGGGGGGGTAGGAGAAGGGAGGGGTAAAGGAGAGTAGGGACCTTGGCCCAGCCCTTAAGAGGGGAGAAAAGGAAGCCTTTCTTCTTAAGAAGCAGTAGACACAAGAGCTCCCTCCCGCCTTTTAACTCTCCACAGAATAACATCTGGGAGGGAAAATAAAGGATGTGTCCTTCCCTTAGCTATAGGGGGAACCAGACTCCTTCCAATCCCCTCCCCCCTCACCCTCTCAGGTGGCTTCTCACTCGCCTTCCCAGTCAGGCCATCTCCTGCAAAGGAAGCAGAAGACACCCTAAATCTTGAGCCTGCCCTTGCCACCCCTTCCCTGGCCCAACCCCCCAATGTAGTCTCCATTACTGGGGAAGAACTTAACTCAAAACTGAAAGGGAAAACTTGAGTGCCTGTGGCTTCTTGGGGCCCCTCTCAGGGTTACCTCGGGTTCTGTACTAAAGCGGGGGAAGGCTGCAGCCATTCTCCATTTTAAATACATCCTACCCTTCTCACTAGATTTCTATTCCAGTTATTGGAAGTTAAAGAAACACAGGTAACACACCTTTCAAGGAGAATTTGTATTTTACCAACAAAACCAAATGCAACTTTCCACAGGAAGCAAGAGGAAAAGAAAGCATCAATGTATGGGTAGATTCCCCTGGACTTGGGTGATTATGTAAGTCCCAAGACCCTGGTCACAGCCTGGAGAGAGGACACCACTAGGCAGAGGAGGGGAACGCTAGGCTGTCCTTTCCCTATTAAGAGATGCACTCCTAGGCTCTGCATTCTACCATTCCCCTGAAATTAGTAGGCTGTTAGAGGGTCCAGAACCTAGTTACCATTCATCAATTCCAGAAATCCCACTCCCATCTAGAACCAAACAGCTGAAAAGATCTTAGGGCCAAGAAAACTGGTGTCCTCTCACAAATCCTAAAGGAAAAACCCTGGCACCAAAAGCCCACTGGGTTATGAAAAAGAGAACCGTCACCTGCCTCACAAGCTCAAGGTCCCGAGTTCAATCCCCAATACCAAATAAATAAATAAATAAATAAATAAATAAATAAATAAAGAGAGAACCTCTCCCATCAAACCTATTCCTCCCAACTCATTTCCTGAAACTACCCCATTCCTCCTTAATGCCCCCTGTGCTTCCTTCCCCCTACCTGGATTTTCCTTTATCTTCACCACACCCTCCCTCCATCGCTTTCAAACCCCAACTCCTTCCACACACACACTTTCCTACTCTTATCCCCCCCTTCCCCCACTTCCCAAACCACATAGCCCCTCCTTACCTCCACCCTCTCCCCAGACCTGATACTCCAGATGATTAGGCAACCTACCTGGCAAGGATGGATGTGCAGCAGGGCTAGAGACCCCAGGTTTGGTCTGAGAACTGTTGATTCCATCCCCCAGAGCCTCTCCCAGTGAAGGACTAGGGGGGCCATTTGGGCTCTGTGGCTGCCCTTGGGGAAGCTCCTCCTCCTGCCCAGGGGAGCCCCTTTTCCTTGTAGCTATGGAAGTTGTCTCCTCCTCTTCAATATGGGGGGACTGCAGGGTTATTGGAGAATCTGGAGCCAAAGGCTCTAGTAGCCCCTCCAGTGAAGAGGGATTTGCCCCAGCCCCTGGATCAGGTGGCACCACCTCAGGGGTCTGGCCCCCTTGTCCAGGCTCTAGGGTCTGATCCCCTGAATCCCATGCAAGGGTCCCCTCAGGACCATGGTCCACATCTTGGGGGGAGGGGGCTTTATAGAGCAGCCCCCCCAGCCCCAGAAGCTCAGTGGCTCCATCCAGGACTACGCCAGGGTCTTTTTCCAGGCCAGCAGGGGTATCAAGCAGGTCCAGGGCTCCCGAGGATGGAGAAGGACCAGGGGGGGCCCATCCTTGAGCTGGGGCAGTCTGGGATTCCAGCAGATCCTCTCCAAATTCCATGTCTACTGGAAGGTCTCCAGCCAGGGGCTTCTCTGGCAGGGTCAACGGGTCAAATGGACTGGGGAAATCACTGGGGTCCATGAGGACGGCTGGATATGGACTGCAGATTAGGAGAAGAGGGGGCCAGTAGAGGTGGTCTTAGCCAAAATTTCTTCTTACATAGGCTCTGGGACACACCCCATCATCCACTTGGATTTCTTATGAACAGCTCCCCCTCCCCCCACCCACAGGCATTTCCACAGGCATTTCCACAGGCTTTCGTCCTAATGACCACTCCCCCCACATACATACAGCGCCCTCTGTGGGGAGTGGTTTTCCCCGCCTGGCCCCTTGCCCATGCTCGTCAGGCAGTCAGTCGGTTGTTTCAAACGCCCGCCCCCACCCCCATGCAATTCCCAATTCCCCTCCCCCCTTACCTATCAATCTCCTCCCCCACACAACTCGGGCTGAACGCCCCCTTAGTCTCCAAGGGCCGTCGCCACCAGAAGCCTTTCCCGCCCCCACGACCTCAGTTTCTAGCCCGTCTTAGGCTCTTAGTGCCCCCCTCAGTCTTCACCCATTCTGTCTACAACCCCCCGCCGCGTTACAAGGTCCTCCCACGGCCCTTTCCCCGCCCCCACAAACTGCCCTTCCTCACCATCCCCCCCTTAGTTACCTTTCAGGGTAGCCCACTTCCCAGCCCTGTCCCCCTTTCCCATTTCTCCCCCAGTCCTCTCTTCTGTTGCCCACCCCCCACCTCAGGCATTTACAGGAAGACATTTTGGAGCTACGATTTCTCCTCAGACCCCCTCCCGGCTATTTCGAGATCCCGCCTGCAGGTTCGGTTCGGCTTGATCACGCCCGACCCCTACCTGCGGCAGGGTTAGTGTAACGGCTACAAGCCTAGAACTGCAGACAGCGACGGCCCCGCGCTCCTTCTCCACCTCCCTCCCTAGCAGCCAGGACAGGGGTCGCGGCCCCTTTAAATGGCAGCGCCGCTCACAGAGCCCAGCGCTCTGCACCAGGCGGGCGGGCAGCGCCAGCAACCAACCCCATTGGCTGGCTCGAGGAGGGGGCTCGCGAGACAGCCCTGGCCCCCGGCGCGAGACTCCCAGCCCAGTGGCGGCCTGGAAATTGCGGAGTGGAACACCGTCACTGGAGATGGAGCTTGAGCCCCAGCCCGGGCCCCGTTAGTTGAGGAGGAAAAGATAGCCTCTGGAGCTTTGAAACTCACCGCCAGAAAAGGCGGTGACCCTTTTCCACCGAAAGGCCCAGTACACCAAAACCACAAAAAATAGGAGCTACGCACCTGCTTCGCTTACCTGGCTCAACAATCTCGCCCCCGTCACACCCGTGCCCGCCCTACCTCCTAGCTCCCTCTCCACCCGTCATCCCCTCCTCTCATTCAAATGGTTCCTGGTCCCCTCCCCCTCTCCGTGTCTCTCTTCGCTTCCCACTCGTGTTCAACCCCCCCCCCGTCCGCCCCCCTCAGCAGTCCCTACCTACGCCATGCAGCAGGCGCCTGCCAAGATTACCCTTCCCCCATCCCCACCTCTCCAGGGCCCGCCCCCTGAGCGACTGTTGAGGTTGTGATTGACAGCGGAGAATGGGGGAGGCTGGGACCCAGCCCTCACTTGCCCCTCCTCCCCTTTTCTGCAGCCTCGGGTCCCCCTAAACTGTCTGAGAGTCACAGTTATGGAGTGTCTTAAGCTTGCTCTCCAGCCACCCAAGGCGGGTTAAATGGCTCTGGATCAGTTACAACGCCTGTGCAGTAACCTTTATTCCCTGATGACCCCCAAACCAGTTTCTGCAAAGCTACCCCGCCCCCGCCGACTTCCTCAACGGTTTTATGGTGAGTTCTGAGGTCTCCCTGAGTCTTCCTGCAGGAGGCTCCTTACATTATCTCTTCTGTAGTTTTCCTCACAAGGTCCAATAGCTCAGCTCGTGTCCTCTCTGTGTCTCTGTCTCTTTCTCCCCTCTCCCTCTTTTCTCCCTCTCTTCCTGCCCTTGTCTTTTTTCTTCCTCTTCCTCCTTCCTCCCCCCCCCCCCTCTCGCTCTCGCTGTGTGTGTGTGTGTGTGTGTGTATATGTGTGTGTGTCTGTGTCTCTCTGTATCTGTCTGTCTCTTTTTGTCTCTTCTCTTGTCTCTCGGCCTCTCAGAAGCAGGAGCACGCAAGCGCTAAAACACACTCAGGCTCCCCCGCCCGGATGGTCCTTAGCATGTGGGTGTGGCTGAGGTTAAGGCTAGAGAAGGGTGGGAGTAGGGACCACTAGTATTAGGCCTACTGGCTTTAAAAAATAGGTGCCAGGATTCACTCTCGGTCCTTGTTACAGTTAGAACACTTTACAATCCTGCTCACTATGTTCCCCTTCCAGTCCCTAAAGGCTGCACAGCATATAGTAAATGAGAGATTAGGCTCAGGCAGCAACAGAATCCCCTTTGAAACATGTAGATTTGGTGTCCAGTGCCCACTTTACCCTTGCTCTTTGCCTCTAGCCTTTCCTCTTTCCCACACTAAGCTTTCCTAGCCATGTAGTCCTTGGGAGTTTTACCCTCCCTTTCCTCATTCACTTTCCCAGAAACCTTGTCCTTCCTAACTGCCCCAAGGACCTTGAAGTTAGCTTTGTTCTCTGCTGTATGCAGACAGAAATGCAGTTTTTTCCTTAAGTTTCCTAAATTTAGCTTCTCTGTATCTTAACTAGTGGCCTATGTGCTCGACACCCACCTTCTGCTTATTTCTATCTTCTGCCTCCCTTTTTCGTTTTCTGCTAGTTCCAACTCAGTTGGGCCACCTAAGGTATTAGCCTAGGGTATTACCTATCCTCAACACATGCTTGGATCCTTGGCCACTCTGGTTCTAGGGTACCTACCTGGTCACTAGCTTTCAAGTTGAGGGGAGACATTCTAGAGGGGATAAATGGCATATTTTTTTGAGACACGGTCTCACTATGTAGTTTAGGCTGGGCTTGAACTCACTATGTAGCACAGGCTGGCCTTGAACTTGCAGTGATCCTCCTGCCTCAGCCTCCCAAGAGCTGGGATTATGGACATGTACCACCACACCTCCCTTAAATGGCATATTATTAATTCTAGAGACAAGGCTGGGCATGGTGGCACACACCTGTTATCTCAGGATTCAGGAGGCTGAGGCAGGAGGATTGAGGCCAGCCCAGGCTACATAGTTTGTTTTATTTTATTTATTTATTTACTTTTTTTGGTACCGGGGATTGAACTCGGGACCTTGCACTTTTGAGGCAGGCGGTGGAACCACTGAGCTAAATCCCCGGCCCTGTTTTATTTTTTAAAATAAATTTTATTTCATTTATCCCATTCCCCCACCTTATGTACAAAAGCTTTGTTTCCATTTTTTCCTTCTATTTTCACTTTTTTTTGTCCTTTCCTTTTCCCCATAGTTCCAGCCAGCCTGGAATACATAGTAAGACTCTGTCTCAGTAAAACTAAAATAAATAACATAAAGATAAGGAAGAGGGAAGGAGCAGAGGGGAGGGAGATGAAAAAGCAATTGAGATGTTATGTACATGTACCAACTCTCCATGATGAATGTAATTATTATGTACTGCAAATGTGTATTAACAAAAATAAAATAGAAATAAGGAAACAACATAAATGTCCAACAATGCCAGGTGTGGTTCTGTACACCTGTAGTTCCAGCACTCTGAGAGGCTGAGGCAGAAGAACACAAGTTCAATTTCACCCTTGGAAATTTAGCAACATAATGAGACCTTGTCTCAAAATTTAAAAGAGGGGTGGGGGTGGGGGCGGGGATTTAGCTCAGTGGTTCCAGTGCCTGCCTTGCAAGCGCAAGGACCCAAGTTCAATCCCCTGTACAAAAAAAAAAAAAATGCTTTCTATGTCCTTGGGCTGGGGATTTAGCTCAGTGGTTCCAGTGCCTGCCTTGCAAGCGCAAGGACCCAAGTTCAATCCCCTGTACAAAAAAAAAAAAAATGCTTTCTATGTCCTTGGGCTGGGGATTTAGCTCAGTGGTTCTGGCGCCTGCCTTGCAAGCACAAGGTCCTGAGTTTGATCCCCAGTACCAAAAAAAAAGAAATTAAAAAAAAATTTTAAAAGAGGGGGCATTGGGGATGTAGCTCAGTGCAAAAAGCTATAGGATCAATCCCAGTACCACACCCACACAAAAATCCAATAATAGTGGGTTAGTTAAATCGGTTTTGGTTACATTAACCATTAACAACTACATTAAAAAACTAACAAGGAAAAAAACATAAAAATAAACTAACAAGGAACATATTATGGTACTGAAACTACTCTATATGATATTATAATAGTGGGTATATGTCAGTGTATATTATTCAAACACATACAATATACATTACCAAGAATGAGCCCCAATGTAAGCCATGACTTTTAGTTAGTAATGATAAGTCATTGTAGGTTCACAGATCATAACACATGTACCACTCTGGTACAGAATGTTGATAGGTGGGGAGGCTTTGCCCTGTGTGGTTGAGGGGCTGTATGAGAATTCTGTGTACTTTCTGCACAGTTTTATTGTAAACCTAAAACTGCTTCAAAAACTAAAGTTTATTGCCAGTTAATCCCAGCTACTGAAGAAGCTGAGGCAGGAGGATCCCGTTTCAGTCTAGCCTGGGGGATTTATTCAGACCCTGTCTCAAAATAAAAAGGGCTAGCTGGGGATTTAGCTCAGTGGTTCCACCGCCTGCCTTGCAAGTGCAAGGTCCCAAGTTCGATCTCCAGTACCAAAAAACAAACAAAAAAGGGCCCTGGGTTCAGTCCCCAGTAACACAAACCCACATGCATGCGATAAAACATCAAAATAAAAAGGGCTAGAGATATAATTCAGTGAACCCTGTGCTCAATCCCCAGTGCTGCAAAAATTAAAATAAAATAAAATTCTGTATTCTATTTTCTAAATTTTTCCACTAAGCACATATTTTTACAATCAGGAAATAATTAACTTTTAGCAATAAGGACATAGCTGAGTATGGCATATCCCTATAACCTCAGCACTCTGGAGCCTGAGGGGAGATGATTTCGTGTTTAAAGTTACCCTGGGCGATTTAGCAAGTTCAAGGTCAGTACAGACAGAACTTGTCTCTTAAAGGATTAATTAAAAATAAGGATAAATGATTAAAATGCACAAAGCCCTGGGTGTGATCCCCAGCACCACAAAAATTAAAATGAGAAATATAAAACTAATACCTACTTTGTAGAATAGTGAGAAATTATGTTCAAGCATACAATAGACTTTCAATATTTTGGATTTTTTCTTTTAAAATTTTTTTTTCAAAAAAAAACAAACTAAAAGAACATAAGGGCTGGGGATTTAGCTCAGTGGTTTTGCCACCTGCTGCACAAGCACAAGGACCCAAGTTCAATACCCGGTACCAAAAAAACCAAAAAAAACCCCTAAAATTAAAATTTTTTTAATTTCATATAATATTTTTTAAAGGAGCCAATGTGCATACAAAGAGTTTGGCTTTTTCAGTCAAGAAACACAAGGATCCAAATCCTAATTCTGCCATTTATTACTTGTGGGGCAACTCTAAACCTCAATGTTCACAAATGTAAAATAGAAATAATGATACCTCATGGGGAGGCCATTAAAAATTAAATAAGGGAGCCAGGCATGATGGCACATGCCTGTTAATCCCAGCACTGTGGGAAGCTGAGGCATGAGGATGATTAATTCAAACCCTGTCTGGGTAACTTAGCAAATTAGTGAGACCCTGTCTCAAAATAAAAAATAAAGGGCTGGGGGTATAGCTCAGTGTGAAGCCCCTGGGTTCCATCCCCAGTATGGGGAGGGGTGATTAAATAAAGGCTGGGAGTGGAGCCCAGCGGTAGAGTGCTTGCCTAGCATTCCCAAAGCCCTGGGTTTATCCTCAGCTCCACCAAAAAACAAAGCAAGCAAACAAACAAAACATTAAATGAGACATATACCTGCCTGACATATAACAGTTACTCTTAGTAGCTCCTGATTATTGCTATCATATAAGAGAAATACATCTAGTTTCATACATGATCTAGGACTTCCCAACCTGGATCTTTCATATCCTTAAAATACTTGACTGCACCAAGAGAGACCACAGTTGATAAGTTTGAGTATATATCAGCTACAGATGACAGGTTCTAACATAGAATGGGCTGATATTGCCAGACATAGTGGTGCGACCTGTAATCTCACCACTTGGGAGGCTGAAGCAGGAGGATCACCCCTAAGGTCGGTGCCAGCCTGAGCTACATAGTGAGTTCAAGGCCAGCCTGGACTACATAGCAAGACTCTGTCTCAACAAAACAAAACAAAAAACCCAAAACAAAAAAGAATGGGCTGATATTTGATGGGAAGAGTGTGGCCTGCAATTCAGCTCTCATTTTCAGCCTAGTTGCTGCGACTTGTTATTTACCATTTATAAAGCACTTCTAAAGTGCTGTAAGATGTGTAAAAACTCAAACCCTGTGCTTGTGAAAGAACTCTTCTGTTTTAATTACACATTTTCCCCTGATTATAAAAATATAAATCCTGAAGCCAGGTGTCCTACACACCTATAACCCCAATACTTGTAAGGCTGAAGCAGGAGGATCGCCATGAGCTCAAGGCCAGCCTGAGCTACATAGTGAGACCCTGTCTCAAAAAAAAAAAAAGAAAAAGAAAAAGGGCTAGGAGTGTAGCTCAGCATGAAGGCCCTGGGCTCAATCCGCAGTGCCACCACCACCACCTCCAAAGATAGATAAAAAATTTTAGATGGGGCACTGGGGATTTAGCTCAGTGGTTCCTCTGCTTGCCTTGCAAGGACAAGGACCTGAGTTTGATCCCTGGTACCCCCCCAAAAAAAATTTTAGATGGGCTGGGGATTTAGCTCAGTGGTTCCGCTGCCTGCCTTCCAAGTGCAAGGACCCAAGTTTGTTCCCCGGTACCAAAAAAAAAAAATTAAAATTAAAGAAAATTTTGGAAGTCATAGAAAGTCTGAAGAAGAAAGCAACAATCACTTATAGCCCACTATCTAGAGATAACTACTGGCTTTTCTTTTCTTTTTTTTGAGCTGGGATGGATCCCAAGACCTTGCACATGCTAAGTATTTAATCTGTCATTGGGCCACCCCCCCCCAACCCTACTGCTTTTTTTTGATAAATATCATGGCACTGTTTTTTTAATGCATACTTTTTTTTTTACAAAATTGGAATCATTTTCTATAATATGTTCTATGCCATAATTGTCATGCTGTTTTTCCCACCATCTACATGTACCATGCCTTATTTAATTGTTGCTGTATGTCAAACCTTTATTTCTCTTATGACAGGCAAGGCTACATATAATTTTGGTCAAATAAATGGAGCTATAGTATTTCCTGAATTGAAGGATTTCTGGGGCCAGGGATATAGCTCAGTGGCACAGCGCCTGCCTGACAAGCATGAGGCCTTGAGTTCGATTCCTGGTGTATAAAAAAAACCCCAAAGTATCCTGAAATGAAGAAAAGGAAATATGTATTTAGGGTGACACTGGGAAAATGCTGGACTGTTAGCTCCTCAACAGAGACCGTCTTTTTTTTTATTGCTAAGAAATCCAGTCTTATTCATCTCTATCTCCAGCATCTTGTGTAGTCCTTGATACTCAATAAATGTTTATTGCATGAGTTGATGGATGAATGAATAAAAGATAAAAAGAAAAGCCCCAACAAACTCAAATTGTAGGAATATTTCTATACTATAAGGCTTAATCTGGATGGAGATAAGAGTGAAACAAGAGGAGAACAAAGGCAGGGAATAAAGATAAAGAATCTTTCTCTTATATTACAAAGAAAGGTAGCCAGGCATGGTGGTACATACTGGTAATCCTAGCACCATGGAAGGCTGAATCCTTCCCAAGTTCAACCCCAGCCTGGACAAGTTAGTGATTTAGTGAGACTCTGTGTCAAAATTAAATCCCCAGTACAGAAAGGAAGGAAGGAAGGAAGGAAGGAAGGAAGGAAGGAAGGAAGGAAGGAAGGAAGGAAGAAAGAAAGAAAGAAAGAGAAAGGAGGATCGAAGTTTCTGAAAAGACAGCTCTTCCTCTTTATTATTACTAAGTCTGATGGTGGCAGTCATACATCATAGTGTAATGTCTTAAACATTTACTTTGTCCTGTTCAAGCATCTTTTCCACTTTTGAAGCAATATGTCCTGGTCTACTCTGAAGAAAGTTGATTGACTTTATAAGACATACCCTAGGTCTACATAGGATTTTCTGCTATGGCACTGTCCCTTGGAAAATCTTAGGTTAATATTACTTCCTAAGATCCCATCTTTCTTTCTTTTTTTCTTTTTTTGTTTTTTTTTGAGACAGGGTCTCACTATGCAAAGCTAGTTCTTTATTTCAAATAAGAGTTTATTGAGCTGGGCATTGTGGTGCACCCCTGTAATTCCAGCACTTGGGAGGCTGAGGCAGGAGGATTCCTGTGAGTATGAGGCCAGCCTGAACTACATAGGGAGACCCTGTTTCAAAAAAAAAAAAAAAATAGAGAAAAATGAAAAGAACCCTGTACCTTTTAGCTATCACCCCCATCCTTCTGTCCCCTGGCCTTAAGCAGCTACTGTTCTACTCTGTTTACAGAGATTCATCTATTTGGGACATTTCATATAACATGTGATCTTTTGTGTTTGGCACCTTCACTTAGCATAAGGTTTTCAAGGTTCATCCACATTGCAGAATATATCAGTAAGTACTGAATGATGTTACATTGCATGGATATAATCATATTTTGTTTATCCATTAATCAGTTGTGTATTTGGGTTGTTTCTACCTTTTAATTTCTTATGAATAATGCTGCTATGAACATTTGTGTGCAAGTGTTTTTTGTGGGGTTTTTTGTGGTACTGGGGATCAAACTCACGTCCTTACGCTTTCGAGGCAGGCGGCAGAACCACTGGGCTAAATCCCCGGCCCTTGTGTGCAAGTTTTTGTGTGAACATATGTTTTCAATTCTCTTGAATAGGTGACTATGAATAGAAATTCTGGGTCAGAGCTGGGGATTTACTCAGTGGTAGAGCACTTGCCTATGATGCCCAAGGCCCTGGGTTCAATCTCTAGCACTGAGGGAAAAGAAGAAAGAAAAAGAAATGCTGAGTCATATAGTAACTTTATTTCTATTTTTTATTTTTATTAAATTCTTTTATTAGTACATTGTAGGTATACAACACAATTACATTTCTCATTGGGAATTGTACCTTTACATAATGCATC
>NW_004624903.1:1556580-1594941 GCF_000247695.1 Heterocephalus glaber
TATAAATGTCTCTAATTTCTCATTTTTTATGGCTGAGTAGTACTCCATTTTATAAAAAAAACCCCACATTTTCTTTATCAAGTCTCCAGTTGATGGGCAAGTAACTTTATTTTTATTTAATTCTTCTGGACTGAGGATCAATCCCAGGGTTTCATGCAGGCTAAGCACACTACCACTGAGCTATACTCCCAGCCCTGATAATTCTGTTTATTTGAAGAACTGTCAAATTGTCTTCTAAAGTAGCTCCACTATCTTATATTTCCACCAGCAGGGTTCCAATACCTACACATCCTTATTAACATTTATCTATTTTTTTTTTGGTACCGGGGATTGAACTCGGGTCCTTGTGCTTGCAAGGCAAGCAGCAGAACCACTGAGCTAAATCCCCGGCCCAGCACTTATCTAATTTTGATTGTAGCCATCCTAGTGGACATGAGGTGCAGGTTTGATTTGCATTTTCCTATTTTTCCCCCCACTCCGTATTGGGGATCCAACTCAGGACCTTGTGCTTGCCAGGCAGGCGCAGAGCCACTGAGTTACATCCCCAGCCCTGCACTTTCCTGATTGCTAATGATGTCAAACATCTTTTCATGTGCTTTGGGCTTTTTGATTTTTTTTTTGGTGCAGTACTGGGGATTGAACCCAGGGTAATGAGCTACATCCCCAGCCCTTCCCCCACTCTTTAAAGAGAGGGTCTCATTAAAACACTAAGTTGTCCAAGTTGGGCTCAAACTTGTGATCCTCCTGCTTTAACGTCCCAGAGTGCTGATGTTATAGGCTTATGCTACCACACCCAGCTCTAGGATATCTTCCTTTGGAGAAATGTCTACCCAAGTCCTTTATCCTTTTTTAAAAATTGGATTGTCTTTTCATTTTTGAGTTATAGGAGTTCTTTGTAGGGCCAGCGATTTAGCTCAGTAGTTCCACTGCCTGCCTCGAAAGCACAAGGACCCAACTTTGATCCCTGGTACCAAAAAAAAAAAAAAGAGTTCTTTGTATATTCTGGATACAAGCCCCTTATCAGATGTATGATTTGCAAATATTTTTCCATTTGGTGGAGTGTTTTTTTCGTTTTCTTAGTAATATCCTTTAAAGCACAAAATTTTTTGTTTTTTGTTTTTTACATTTTTCATTGTTTTCCACAGATCACTCACATAGACAAAAAACAAAACAACCCCCCCAAAAAACCCAGAATCAAGGGCCAGGGATTTAGCTCAGTGGTTCTGGCACCTGCCTCGTAAGTGCAAGGACCTGAGTTCGATCCCCGGTATCAAAAAAACAAAACAAAACCCAGAATCTGTATAAAAATAGAAGCTCTTCATTTTCTGTATCACCTTACCTTTTTTTATATTTCATTTTGTTAATTTTAAAAAAGTGTCTGCTTAGGAAAGTATAAAAACACTGCTACAATGTCATGTGCCCAGGACACATCCAATTAGGGCAGTGGCAATACCTGTCGTCCTATGCCACTTCTAGGAATTGCCTGTGATGTGCTCTGAGTGAGATACAACTCTCCCGCCTTCAGATGTCCACGTTAGTTTCTGGATATCCTCAGGGTCATACTCTGAAAATCTTGGATGAATGTCAGAAAGTAGAAAACGAAACCAAAGTCCTTGGTCCACTTGCAGATGGTGCTGACGAGGTGATACACGTAATCTTTTTCTTTTGGATTCCACTTCAGCTTGGTGATAGAAATCAGGGAGGCACAGACGATTATGGGGAGGACAGCTGCGCAGGACACCACAGAGATGGCCATCCGTGCATGGCATGTGGACAGGCTGTTCCATGGGGGACAAGACTTGTAGGAGATGATGGACTTCAGGAGGATGTACATCATTCTGCGCACACGGAGGCCAGCAGGGCGCCGCTGTCATGGACCACAGGCATGGCCGGCTCCTGGAAATTGGCCACGATGCCCATCCTGATGCAGCCCACCAGGCCGAGGACTAGCAACACTAAGTTGAGGACAGGAATGCTGAAGTAGCTGGTTTCATTCTGCTTCTCCAAAAGTTTCAATTTTGATGGAGTCTAAATTGCCCCGGGCTGAGCCTGAAGATGGCCTTTCACCTAATCCCTACTCCCTTTCTCCTCCATAGATTAGAGAGTCAAACAGACACAGTCTATGGCACAGCCCCAGGAGACAATTATATTATGTATCCTTGTTCCTTTTCTACACATGCCGGGATCACAAGACAATCACGTTCAGCCTAGGCCTCCTGGGCCACATGGCACTAGTTACGCCTCCTTCCTACACTATAAATAAAGAGTGCACTGGACGCGAGGTGGCCATTAGCTCATCAGGCTATGGTCCCACCTGGTCCCAGCTATCAAGAATAATCTTGGTCTCTTCGTGGTCTTTTCTTCATCTCCCACTGCTCTCCCCGGTGTCAGACCCTACGCTTTTCGGGTCGCGGCACTAAAGTATCTATTTTTTTCTTTTGTTGCCTCTGTTTATAGTATCCTATTTAAGAATCCATTGTCAAATCTAAAGTCATGAAGATTTACCCCTATGCTTCTAAGAGTTTTATATCTCTTACCTTTAGGCCTTTAATTCATTGAGTTAAATTTTGTATATGGTGGGAGGTAAGGGTCCAACTTTCTTCTTTTGCACATAACTATTCAGTTGTCCCAGCACCATTTGTTTTTCAACAAATGAGGATATACTCACAGGTTTGTTTCTAAACTATCAACTCTACTCCATTGATCTGTATGTCGATATTTATACCAATATCACACTCTTGACTACTATTGCTCAATAATAAGTTTTGACTCCTCCAACTTTGTTTTTGTCTATTCAAAGTTGTTTTGGCTAATCTGTATCTCTTGCAATTCCTATGAATTTCATCATCAGTTTGTCAATTCCTACTAATAATTCAGTTAGAATTCTAATAGAGATTGAATCTGTGGGCTAATTAGGCTAATTAGGGGAGTATTCCTTTTTTTGAGACAGTCTGACCATGTTGCCCAGGGTGGCCATAAATTCCTTGGCTCATGTGATCCTCCTACTTTACTTCCTTCTAGTAGCTGGGACCACAGGCACATGCCATCAGGCCCTGCTGAGTAATGCCATTTTAAGATTAAGTCTTTTGTTCTCTAAGTGCAGGATGTTTCTCCACTTTTTAAAAATCTTCTTAGTTGGGTGTGGTGGTACATGCCTGTAATCCTAGTACTTGGAAGGCTGAGGCAGGAGGCCAGCCTGGGCTACATAGTGAGTTCAAGGACAGCCTGAACCACACTATGTATCAAGACCTTGCCTCAAAAAAAAAAGAATTTTACCGAAACAGATCTTTAATTTCTTTTAACAGTGTTTTGTAGTTTTCAGAGTATAGTTTTTTTTTTGCACTTCTTTTTTTTGGGGGGCCGTTTTTTGGTACGGGGATCAAACTCAGGACCTTGCAGTTTCGAGGCAGGCGTGGCGCCACTTAGCTAAATCCTTGGCCCTGTACTTCTGTTATTAAATTTATTAAGTATTTTATTCTTTGTGTTGCTATTAGAAATGTAATTGTTTCGGGGTGTGGTGGTACAGGCTTGTAATCCTAGCCTCAGAAGGCTGAAGCAGGAGGATTGCTGCAAGTTTGAGGACAGCCTGGGCTACCATAGTGAGACCCTGTCTCAAAAAAAAAAGTAATTGTTTCTTCAATTTTATTTTCAAACTGTTCATTTCAAATGTATAGACATATAATAGACTTTTGTAACCTTCATCCCTGCTGAACTCATTAGTTGTTTTTGTTTTGTTTTGTTTTTGGTACCGGGGATCGAACTCGGGTCCTTCCACTTTCGAGGCAGGCAGCGGAACCACTGAGCTAAATACCTGGCCCAACATTAGTTATTTTTGTTTGTTGAGACAGAGTCCTGCTATGTATTTTAGACTGGCCTTGGACTCACTATCCTAGCCCAGACTGGCCTGGAACTCATGGCGATCCTCTGCCTCAGCCTCCCAAGTGGTGGGATTACAGGCATGGGCTGCCACACCCTACACATTTATTAGTTTTTTATTTGTTTTCTGTGGTATTGGGGATTAAACCCAGGGACTTCACACTGAGTACAATCCAGGCAGTTTTTTATTTTTTATTTTGAGACAGGATCTCACTAAGTTGCTACATTGCCCAGGCTGTTTGAATTTGGAATCCTTCTGCCCCAGCTTCCAAGAGTGCTGGGATTACAGGCATGTGCTTCCACACCTGGTTTCATTTGTTAGTTCTACTAGTTTAGTTGTTTTGGTGTGTATTCCTTAGGATATTCTATATATAAGGTCCTGTCACCTACAAATAGATATAGTTTTACTTCTCCCTTTATATTCTGATTTTTTTTGAGACACTATGTAGAGACACTTTTTTTGAGACACTTCTTTTTTTGAACAATATGTAGTTCACGCTGGCCTTGAACTCACTATGCAGTTCAGGCTGGCCTGGAATTCATGGCGATCCTCCTTCCTCAGTTTGCTGAATGCTGAGATTACAGGTATGCATCACCATGCCTGGCTTCCCTTTACATTTTGGATAACTTTTATTTCTTTTTCTTGTCAATTGCCCTGGCTAGGATCTCTACTACAATGTTGAATAGAAATGTCATCCATGCACAGTCCTTAAAGATAGAGTTTTGCATACTAGGGGGCTTTTCTTTGTGTTATTGGGGATTGAACCCAGGGCCTCATAATTTTATTTTTAGACAGGTCTTGCTAAATTGCCCAGGCTGGCCCCAAATTTATGATCCTCCTGCCTCAGCCTCCTGGTATTACAGGTATGCTGTACCACACCCAGTTTAGGCTGGCCTGCCCTTCTTTCCTTCTTTGCTTCCTTCCTGTGCTGGGAATTGAACCCAGGTTTTTGCACATGCTAAGCATACACATTACCACTGAGCTACAACTCAGCCCATTTTTTATTGGTATTTCCTGTGTATCAAGTTACTCAGTGATTTTTGTTTTTGAGACAAGGTCTCACTATGCAGTTCAGGCTGGCCTTGGACTCCCTTTGTACCCGAGGCTGGCCTTGAACTCACAGTGATCCTCCTACCTCAGCCTCCCAAGTATTGGGATTACAGGTATACACCACCATGCCTGGCTTTATTTTTTTTTGAGACAGTCTTGCTTTGTACTGCAGGCTGGCCTTGAACTCATCTTGTACCCTAGGCTGGCCTGGAACTCACAGCGATCCTCTTGCCTCAGCCTTCAGAGTGTTTGGATTACAGGTGTGTGCCACAATGCCCACCACGATTCTATTTAATAAAATAGAATTAAGCATTGTTCCTCAGTCACATTAATCACATTTCAAATCCCGAATGGCCACATGTGGCTGGTAGCTACTGTATTGAACAGAACAGATACAGAACCTTTAATAACTAGGAAATTTTATTGGCCATCACAAGTCTGAAATTGTCCCCACATAAGGTGGTGCCAGATGGGATACTCAGCAATCCTGAGTGTGAATTGGTTAATTGATGGGGATTAACCACAATATCCATCAGTTGAGCCTTGTAATCCTTAATTAACCACAGAGGCGAGCTAGGCATTACCCAAACAGTGAAGGCAGGCCTCCTATGTTATATAGAATGAGTCTGATCTGGAGGTCCATAATATATCCATGACAGTGATGGCACCTGTTGAATTTCTGGGTATTTTAAGAACAATAATGACGTTTGGACTGTTAGGTTCCCAGGTTACCATGGAAATGAGGGCGCTAGTTACAATTCTGTGTAAGAGGTTAAGGTGTCAAGCTCCCTTCCGTTTCCGGCCCTTTCTAAAACCATGACCATTTCAGTGGTGCTTCCAGAGAAGTCCGGGCGGGGGCCCCAGGAGAAGCAACTAGAATGTGATTAAGTACGAGGTGTCAGGGTGCAAACTTAAATGAGGAAGAGTAAAAAAAGAAACATGGCGGGGCACTTTTTCAGTAGGAAAAGGCTAGATCTACTACACTGAATACAATGACATTGTTAAACTCGCCTCTTGCACAGGCGCACTGCAGGAATTATCAGAGCACGCTTAGGCGCGCATTTTCTCCTCTTTTCTCTTCCACTTTCCTCTCTTTTTCCTCTCCTTTGCCCCTCCTACCACTTGGTCGTTCAGTCTTTCTGTTAGTCCGTTTATGTCTATGGTTCCGAAGCCCTCACCCCCACTCTCCCCCCTTTTCCGTCCTCTGCGCAACGCCGGTTGTGCATGCGCATTAGGTACAAAGCCTCGCTCTTTGTCCCTATCTGTCGTTCACACGAACTCAAGTCTTTGGCATTCGGTAGCCAATAGAATCTAAGAAATGTCGGAAAGAGGATTCCGCCTCTATAGACACGCCTTGATTGGCAGTTCGCAAAACCAATCGAGAACGCCATTTCGTACCCCTTGGGAGGCACCGAGCTTCGTCGTCTCGTTTCCGGCGGTCGCGCGCTCTTTTCTCGGGACGGTAGAGCCTGTGTAAGCGTCGCTGTTACTCTGAGGAGAGGACTGTTGGGTATTGGGTGAGTTTTGGGATGGCTTGGTTCTTGTTTGGGAGGGGAGTGAGATTTCATGTACGATGAGTGAAGGGAGAGGTGAAGGAGAGGCCGGGTTTGGAGAGAGGATGGAGGAGGTTCCAAGGCCCTTTGAGGCCTTGTCCCCGCCGCCACACGGCTTCCTCAGCCCACCCGCGGGGGCCCTGTGCGCTCATGTCGCCTTGCCTGGGGTTTAACTCGTCGCCTGTATTCTTTCCCGCCCCAATTCTTTGTGCGACTGTCTGCGAATCTTAGCCGTGTCCGTTTTAAGTTCTCGGCGCCTGAACCTCCCTGGGCCAGAGGATGTAGGGTCTATTATGCTAGATCCCTGAAGTCGTGGTTGGAGGAGGAGGCGCTTTGTCGAACGCTCCTCCTCTCGGCCCCGCGAGGCCATTAATTCAGAATGGGCGAGTTGGACTCCTCCAGCGATGTTTCTTTGTCAAAACTCTTAGCTGGGAAGTTCTGCTAGTCCAGACACCACAGCTTTCGTAGTCAGGTTTTAGTATACCCATTTTTTTTTTTATCTTGCTGCCTACCTTTTTGAGCCGTTTATGGTATTCCTTTTTGAAATGAAACTTTAAGTGTATAGCTTTTCCAGTCGAGTATTTCCCACTTTGAGAACATCTTACCGTACGCTGACACTTTCCTTTGTGTTTTTAACAGCGAAGTCGAGGTTAGAGAGGACTGGGAGGCACTTTGCTGTCTTCAATCAAGTTAAGGTAGGTATAGAGAGGGGGTAAGAGTTGCCAGATAAAGTACAGGGTACCCAGTTGAGTAAGAATTTCACGTAGACGACAAATTATTTTTAAGTACATATTGCATAGTACTCATAGTAAATCTTTTTTTAATCTGAAAATTTAACTCTATATCTCTTTTTTCTTTTTTTTCCTAAATCTGGCAACTCTAGTAGAAGGCAGTGGCCAGGTTTATATTGTACATCTGTTCAACTTCCCCAGAAGGTCCTTAGAAACTCTTAGAAAAAGAACTTACCGTTTATGTGTTTTACAGCTTTTAGGCTGGCCATCTGGGCTGCCATTTCAGCCTGGTAAATTTACGTCAGATTTCTCCAGAAATTTCCACTTAATAATTTGACTCCTTTTCTGAAAATTGAGGGAACATTTTAAGATTTCAGATATGTATAATTACTGTTTGGCTTTGTACCTAAACGTTTACACAGTTCTGTCATACCCAATAACCACAGTCTTTTCCAGGCCATCAGTACATATTTATTTTGAGTCCTTCATCAGGGTTAGTTTTAAGGACAGATAAGTACAAATCCTTGTTGCTTATCTTTGTGCTTTGTTCTCTTTTCAGAGGCTCAATAACTAGGGGGCAGTGAATTTATTACTCAGAAGAGATTTCTGCAGGTATTTCCAAATTATATTAGTGGTCATCAGAAGTAGATGATGGGAAGAAATACTTGAGTATTTGCTACTTTGTGGGCACTGTGTACAATAGTAATTGCAGTTCATGAAACCTGCTTTGGGAAGGAATATATGGAAAGGGGAGATTAAAAAGATTAACATTGGAGACAGTCGAGAACACAAAAGAGGCAATTTTGTTATTAAAACATTATCTTTGTTACAATCTACCAAAGTGGAAAAAAGGTCATTGTACAGTAATTGAGGCACCAGTTTAACTAGAGCACCCACCAAATGTAGAAATAGGTTTGGTGATTGCATTCACACGTGTTAGTTACTCTGCTCTGAGTACTCATTTAGGCCTTAAAATAACCAGTTCTGTAAGGTAGATTCTGGGACAGGTGAATTAAGCAGGCTTAGAAGTTAGATGACGTGGTCAGTGAGTTTGTTGGAGTTTAAACTGAAATCAAAACTGTACATGTAGCACGTTGATTATGAGTTTTAGAGTTCAGCAGACCTGGGTTGCCTCCATCACACTTGGTGGTGTGACCTTGGGTGGGTAAAGTACAGTGGTATCTCGGTTCTGGAACTTGGTTCTTTACATGGTTCTGGTCGCAAAACAAGTTGGTCGCAAACTGAATCAAATTCAGTGGTTAGGTTCAATGTTGACCTTATGGGGAAATGTGATTGAGTTTGTAAACTGAGCTACCACTGTATATCTCTTTTTTTTTTTTTTTTTTTTGGTACCAGGAATCAAACTAGGGTCCTTGTGCCTGCAGGCGGCAAAACCACTGTGTATCTCTTAAGGCATTGGCTTCCTTAACTAGAATAACAGCTCAGCACTAAATGAGACAAAGTGGGCTTAGCACAGTGCCTGGCTTCTAGTGGTCAATAAATACTGTATTTTATACAGTATTTATCTTCCAGGCTACGCATTCTTTTTTCTTTTAGCCAGAGTCTTGCTATGTAGTTCAGGCTGGCCTTGAACTTACTATGTGGCCCAGGCTGGCCTCCCTGTTGGTGACCTTCCTGCCTCAGCCTCCCAAGTGCTAGGATTACACCACACCTGGCTCAGGCCAAACTTTGTGAAACCAAAACATGACCTCCATTAAAATAAATGGTTGGGAAACATGTTAACATTATGTGCTTACACTTTGTCCTTTAGGAGGTAGAGGTATATCATTTCTACTACAAGTTGTGATAAATTGTGGTAAATATAGTGCTTTGAATATTTTTTAAGTTTTGCATGAATCCGTATATAAAGGTTTCTATTAACATAAATATAGTGGGTTCTTGAATATGATATTAGCTACTCAGACTGGAGCCACTGACTCCTAAATTAAAGGCTGGAAGAAAACAAAAAAGGTTCCTTGGATTCTAACCTGAGGTAAGAAGGTGAGAGCTAGTGGGAGAAATGGTTGTGACGATAACCTGAGTTTCTGGCATTGGCCACTTTAGGACCAGGAAAAGGGAGGTATTTAATACCTGGGACCCAAATAGGAGATTTGATTCTGATACGCACCTTAGCTCATCCTCAATTATTCCTTTTTTTTTTCCCCCCTCCGTACTGGGAGTCAAACTCAGGACCTTGGGCTTGCCAGGCGGACAGGGCACCACTGAGCTAAATCCCCGGCCCAATCCCCAATTATTTCTAGGGTGGACTTAGAGTTTGTGTTTAAATTTTCTACTTTTATATCTTTATTTTTATTTTTTTATTATTTATTTATTTATTTGTATTTTTTTGGGTACCAGGGATCGAACTTGGGTCCTTGCACTTGCGCAGCAGGCAACGAAACCACTGAGCTAAATCCCCAGCCCTATATCTTTATTTTTAAAAGACATGAGTTCTAGCTGGGCATGGTAGCGCACAACTGTAGTCCTAGTGTTAGGAGGCTCAGGCAGGAGGATCCTGAGTTCAAGGCCAGCCTGGACTACATAGTGAGACCCTCTTGGAAGAACAGCAGTGAGGCATGATGGCGCACACCTGTAATCACAGCACTCTGCAAGGCTGAGGCAGAGGATTCCCAAGTTTGAGCCCCATCTGATCAGTTTAAGACTTGGCATGACCCTATCTCAAACTTAAAAAAGGGCTGAGGCTGTAGGTCACTGTAGAAGCCCTGGGTTCAATCTCTAGTACCAAAAAACCCCCCCAAAATATGATTTCCTTTTTTTTTTGGTGGTGCTGTGGATCAAACCTAGGGCATTGTGTATGCTGACATTCTAAAGCTGAGGTACATCATCAACCCTGACTTTTTCTAATACGCTGTTGCCCATGAAATTGCTACACCTGATCATAGCTTTTTAAATTGTTACAACTTTTTGAGAAAACTGCTATGCTCTGTAACAGTCACAAAGATAGACACTTACTATAGATTGTAATAGAAAAAAACTGGAAACAAATGTTTTAATAGTAAGATTTATGTAGCCATTTAAAGTTAATGTTGATGTTACACAAAGGAAAAGCTGAACATACTATGATGTATTATTTCAGTTATTGAAATGGAAAGTGAATAAGCAAAAATGGAAATGGTAGAAGGAATGTTTAATCATGGACATGCCCAAAGATGTATCTCTGCACGTTGATTATAATGCTGGAAAATTAGAGAAGTATCAAATGCAGTAGGGGATTGATTGACAGCTGAATACTGTATCCATTAGCAGTGTGGGAGTTAATGACATGAAAGTGGTTTATTTATTTTTATTTTGTTTTATTATTTGGTTTTTTGAGACAGGGTCTTGCTGTGTAGTAGACTTGAACTCACTATGTAGTCCAGGATGGCCTCAAACTAGTGGTGATCTGCCTTTAGTCTCTTGAGTGCTAGGAGTACAGGTGTGTGCCACCATGCTGGGCTCAGTGAACACAAGTTTATTATGTATCAGAAAGAAAGAGCAGGTTACAAAATAGTTTTTATTATAATGTGGTCTCTGATGCATGCAAGTTAGGAGTCTGCCAAAAGAAGTATACTTCAAGAAAAGAAAAATTATCCCCCCACCCCCGTACCGGGGATCAAACTCAGGACCTTACGCTTGTGAGGGCGAGGCAGGTGTGGCACCACTTAGCTAAGTCCCCAGCTGTTTGTATAAATATTTTAATACTGAATTTATTGAGACATCATGAGATTACTACAAGTTACCTTTGGCCTCTATAATTACAAGAGGTGCTCCAAGTGGTGGCCATCAGCTTCCAGATACTAGTTTTGTTTTGTTTTGTTTTTTTGCAGTACCGGGGATTGAACTCAGGACCTGGTGCTTGCCAGGCAGGCTCAGTGCCACTGAGGTAAATCCCCAGCCCTCAGACATTTATTAGTACAGCCATCTGCTGCCTGGGTAACCTTGGTTATTGAGATTGCTGTGCATGCATTTTCAATTTCTTCTCTTAAGGGCCAGCAGGGTACTGGGTTTTCTGTGATATACGACATCCTCTAGGGTCCTCCATACGAGGGATACAACATCTGTTGAAAAATTATACTGTTTTTCTTTTCCTGAAGTGTGTATACACTTTTTGGCAGACTCTATATAAAGTTAATGACTACAAAGGCATAGGCTAATGTTAACATTGACTATTAGTGGTGAGTCTACGGATTTTAACTTTTTTATTTCTAGGTTTTCTATATTAAAGATGTATTTTGTGATAAATATCTTATTTCTGATTGGCAGTGAGAAACAAGGTTGATGAAATGATGAGAAAATTCAACTTTTGGCTGTTGAAAGGTCAACAGTTCTATTTAAAATTGCAAGCTATGGTGGCACGCACCTGTAATCCTAGCACTTAGGAGGCAGGGGGATCACCAGAAGTTCAAGACCAGCCTGGGCTACATAGGGATACCTTGTCTCAACAAAACAAAAAACAAATAAATAAAATTTCAGTGTGCTTCCTTCCACTCACCCCTCCCATTTTTCTGTATTTTTCCATAGTATGTAACCACTTAAGTACTATTTAATTTGCTTATCATGTATATTTTTCACTCATTAGAAGGTAAGCTCCAGGGGCTGGGGATTTAGCTCAGTGGTGCCACCACCTGCTTTGCAGGCACAAGGTCCTGAGTTCGATCCCCGGTACTTACAAAAGAAAAAAAAAAAAGGTAAGCTCCAGTAGCAAGAATCTGCTTTGTTCACTGATGCACTTTGCATAGTACCTAGTAAATAGTAGGCATTCAGTGAATACTTTTTTTTTTTTTTTTTTTTGGTTTTTTGAGACAGTCTCAGTGTAGTCAAGGCTGATTTTGAACTCTTATATAGTGCAGGCTGGCTTTGAACTTGATCCTCTTGCCTCAGCCTCTGGAGTGCTGGGATGACAGGCATGTACCACCACGCCCGGCTCTGAATAATTGTTAAATGAATTAGTAAAATGAAAAATGAGTAACTATAAACAAAAACTGTTGTATTTTGTGCCTTTTTCTTCTCTACATTAACACATTAAAGAAAATTCCCCCATAAGACCATCAGATGTATTTTTTATGTTTACCTGGTCTCCATCTCCTTTGTTGTTTTGTGTGGGGATTTAGCTCAGTGGTGCCAGTGCCTGCCTTGCAAGCGTAAGGTAAGGTCCTGAGTTCGATCCCCAGTACCAAAAAGAAAAAGAAGAGTCTGTGTAGCTCAGGCTAGCCTCAAACTGATCCTCTTGCCTCCTCCTCCTGAGTGTTGGGGTTACAGGTGTGCCCCACAGCGGCTGGCTGTTCATCTTTTTTTGTTGTTGTTGTTACCGGGGATTGAACCTGGGATGTTCCACTTGCAAGGCAGGCGCCAGAATACACCTTTTTTTTTCTAAGTGCTCTGCCACAGAGCTCCACTCTCAGCCCTGATCTTTATTATTTTTAAGGCTGCATAACATTTCATTTGTAAATTTTGGATATTTAAATTTTTTTTTTTTTTTTTGGTACTGGGGATCAAACTCAGGATGTTGTGCTTGCGAGGCAGGTGGCAGCACCACTGAGCTAAATCCCTGGCCCGCTCAGCCCTTTTTTTTTTTTTTTTATCACAAAGGCCATTATAATAAATGCTTTCATAAATATAGTTTAGTTTTTTACTAATACATTTTTGGTATAGTGATCATATTCGTCGTAGGGACTTTGTACCTGTACATGATGTATCTTGATTCTTTTTTCCTCATTCCTTTTTTCTCCTTTTAGCCTCTCTTCTTATTAACAAAAGCTTTTAATTCTGTTTTTTTCTTGTCCTTTCCTTCTTTCTCCTCCTCCCTCCTTTGTTCCCCTTCTCATTTGAACATTTTTTTCCAGTTTCCCAATATCTATTATTCATTTTCGTCCTTATTTATGCTTTTAGTTTTTCACACCAGAGAATGCGATATTTACATGTGTGTCTGGTTTATTTCACTGAAGAGTATAGTCTTTAGGTGCATCCATTTAGCTAGAAATGTTTCAAGTTTATCCTTTATGGTAGAGTAGTACTCCATTGTGTACAAAAACCGCATCTTTATCCATTCATAAGTTGATGGGCATTTGGGCTGTTCACACGATTTAGCTACTACAAACTGCTGCTATAAACATGGGTGTGCATATATCATTGTAGTACGATGCTCAGGAGATATCAAGAAGGAATATAACTGGGTCAAATGGAACCTCTTGTTTTTTGGGGGGTTTTTTTGGTACTGGGGATTGAACAGCAGGTGCTGTGCTGCTGAGCTTAAATCCCTGACCCCCTCTTAGTTTTTTGAGGAATCTCCACACTGATTTCCACAGTGGTTGTACAAGTCTACACTCTCAGCAGTGTAGAAGAGTTCCTCCCTCCCATCCCCACCAGCATTTGTTACTAGTAGACCCTTTTATTTTTGGTACCGGGGATTGAACTCAGGACCTTGCACGTGCCAGGTAGGCACTGTGCCACTGAGCTTAACCACACACACACACACACACACACACACACACCCCGCCAGTCAATTTCTTGATAACAGCTATTCTTTCTGGAGTGAGATGGAATCTCAGCATTTTAATTTGTATCTCATAAATGACCAGTTATGTTGGGCATTTTTTTCATATATTTGCCATTTGTACTTCATCTGAGTGTGTATTCATTTCAGATGCCCATTTTTGGATTGAGTCTTTAAATTTGAGGTGGTCTGATTATCTTTCAGTTCTTTATATATTCTAGATATTAGTCCTTTGAGGAATAGCTGGTAAAAATTTTTTCCCACACTGTAGGTTGTCTCCTCACTCTGTTGGGTTTTTTTGCTGTGCAAAAGCTTTTTAATAAGATGAGATCTCAGTTGTTCATTCTTTATGATATTTCCTGTCTGTTTGGGCTTTTGTTCATGCATATAATTTAATTTTAAAATTTTCTTGATAAATTTTAAAATTTTTGAGTTAGGGAGTTGGAATGGTTTGTTTCTTGAGACAGGGTCTTGCTATGTAGTCCAGGCTGGCCTTGAACTCACTGTGTAGCACAGGCCGTCTTCAAACTTATGGCAATCCTCCTGTCTGAGCCTCCTGAGTGCTGGGATTACAGATATGTGCCACCATGCCTGGCCATTTTTTGTTTTTTTGAGACAGGGTCTCACTGTAGTTTCAAGCTGGCCTTGAACTCTTGGTGATCCTCCTGTTCCAGCCTCTCAAGTGCTAGGATTACAGGGGTGCACCATCACTCCTGGCTTTGATTATCTTAATATCTCGTTTTACCTATTATTTTGTGAAACACTTTTGGTACTGGGAATTGAACTCAGGGGCTTGTGCTTGCTAGGCAGGTGCTACACTGCTGAGCTACATTCCTGGCCCCATGAAACACTTTTTGTATACAGAAATTGGTAATTGCATTGTATATTTTTGTGTGGGGAGTATGACAAAATATATAGGAAAGTTTTTACATACATGAGTATTACCATATACCCATCTGAAACCAACAGTTATCAAGACTTTGTCACATTTCCTTCTGAGAAATGGTAATATTTGTATTTTTTTGTTGGTGGTGGTTTGTTTTTGGTTTTTGCGCTACTGGGGATGGAACTCAGGACCTTGTGCTTGCCAGGCAGGCGTGGCGCTACTGAGTTACATGCCCGGCCCCAGAAATGGTAATATTTAATGTTAATAATATGGTGTTCATGAAAATGTCCTTTTCTACATCTTTCCTTCAGCTCAATTCTGACGGGGGGAGGGGGGAGTCATATCTTAATTCTTTTAATCTTACAGATTTTTTTCTTATTGTTTTGTTTGTTTGCTTTTTGAGAGAGTACTGCTAAGTAATCCAGGCAGACCTTGGAACTTTGTGCCCCAGGCTGACCTCTGAACTGTCTGAGCCTTCTAAGTGCTGGGGGTTACAGGCATGTGCTACTATGTGCAGCTTACAATGGGGTGTATCTGTCTGTGTCTGGTACTGCTAATTGAATCCAGGACCTTTGCACTGAGGCACATTCCAAGCCCTTTTTGTTTTTTGTTTTGAGATAAGGTCTAGGTAAGTTGCCTGGGCAGGACTCAAACTTGGGAACTTACTGCATCAGCCTTTCAAGTGCTGAGATTACAGGCATTCACCACTGCTCTTGTTTTACAGTGAGTTTTGTTTTGTTTGTGAGACGGGGTCTCACTATGTAGCCCAGGCTGGCCTTGAACTCAGTTTTCTCCCTGCTTCAGCCTCCCAAATGCTGGGTTACAGGCATATGCTACCATACCTGGCTACAGTGATTTTTATTTTTTAATATTTTTTTTTTTGGTATGGGAGATTGAACTCGGGACCTTGCTCTTGCAAGGCAGGTGGCGGCACCACTGAGCTAAATCCCCGTATAGTGATTGTGATTTTTTTTTTTTGGCTTTTTTGGTACTGGGGATTGAACTCGGGACCTTGCGCTTGCGAGGCATTCGCCAGAACCACTGAGCTAAATCCCCTGGCCCCATACAGTGATTTGTAAATGACAAAAATTAACATCCATCCTTTCATATTTGTTTCCTTTATTGCTTTTGTGGTTTATCATTCCATCATGATTAATAACTGTTTACTAAGTGCTTACTCTGTACCAGTAATGAGTTAGCATTTCACATTAATTAGTCCTCATAGCCACCTTGAGAGATAGGGGTTTTTTTTGGTACCGGGGATTGAACTCGGGTCCTTGCGCTTGCACAGCAGGCAGTGAAACCACTGAGCTAAATCCCCGGCCCCCAGAGATAGGTATTTTTGTTCATCTCTTTATACGAGAAGAAACAGACACATAAGTAATTTACTAGGTGGTACATAGCTAGTAAATATTAGGAAGATGATTCAAACCTAAGTATGTCTAACTCGGTGACACATATTTAGAAACTTTACTGTTGATTCTATTGTATCTACTGTAAAGTACCCCCCCATCCCTAGACTTTAGTAGTCCTGTTTTATGATAATTAGAATCTATTTTAGTCATTGGTCCCCTACTTCCACCCCTGTAGTGGAGCTTGAAATCAGAACTTGAGCACTGAGCACAGCCCTCTTTATTTTATTTTATTTTATTTTATTTTATTTTATTTTATTTTATTTTATTTTTTGGTACCGGGGATCGAACTCGGGTCCTTGCACTTGCGCAGCAGGCGGTGAAACCACTGAGCTAAATCCCCAGCCCTATTTATTTTTTTATTTTGTAACAAGATCTCAACCAAGTTGCCTAGGCTGGGCTTGAACTTGGGATCCTCCTACTTCAGCCTCCCAGAGTGCTAAAATTATAGGTGCGCACCACCATCTCCTGCTCTGTCATTGTTTTTAAAATGGGATTTAATATATGATAAGGCCCATTTTTGGAGGGTATAACCTTTTAAAATTATAGTAAAAGACATTGCTATTAATCTCCCCCAAATATTCCCCTCACTTCAAATATATCCCATCTCTGTTAGGGCAGCCTCAATGGTCAGAATCGAATCAAAATGTTTATTTTTCATGGCCATTTTGACTTGAGGAAGGGCCAGAAGTTGCAATTCTGGTGGATGAGGTCACACTGTAATGTTTCTATTAGCCTGCCTTCCCATTGGATGGTACTGAGCAGCAGCGTTCAGTGTACTTTTTGTCACACCTCATAAAGACACTCAAAAGATTTCCAGAACTGCTTCAGATAGTGACCAGAAGAGTGCAATAAGTGTGTTCAAAGTGAAGAAGGATTTTTTGAGGGGGATCAAAGGCAATGTATCTTTTATTGTAATAATTTTTTTTTTTTGGTACCAGGGATCAAACTTGGGACTTTGCGCTTGTGAGGCAGGCAGCAGAACCACTGAGCTAAATCCCTGGCCCTGTAATAAATTTTTAAAATTTAAACATACCATAGTTTTTGATCTGCCCCTGTATGTTATTTGGGGAACAGTGGTCTCCTGTTAATGTAGTTTTTAAAAAATTATTATTTATATTAGTATAAGTTTGTGGTACATAATGAATTTGTTACTACATAGTATTTAAGGGGAAGTTTTCTTAAGTCATTCTAGTGAAAGTTCTCATCTAGTGTCACCTCTTTTGTTATTTGAGTTTGGAGATTGAACCCAGGACCTCTTAAATGTTTTTTTAGGTTTTTGAATTGCACTTTTTTGCCACTTTTATTTTATTTTCTTTTTTTAAATTTTCTTTTTATTTTTTGGTACCAGGGATCGAACTCAGGACCTTGTGCTTGTGAGGCAGGCGTGGTGCCACTGAGTTAAATCCCCAGCCCTGCCACAGTTTTTCAAAGTGGCCATTTGTTTGGATCTGACAAAAGCCAAAATACCTGAGGTAATTTGTGACATGTAAGTCATCAGGAAGGTGACTGATTGCACTTGTTACTCCATTTTTTTAGGGTGTAAAAATGCAGAGCAATAAAACCTTTAACTTGGAGAAGCAGAACCATACTCCAAGGAAGCATCATCAACATCACCACCAACAGCACCACCAGCAGCAACAGCAGCAACAGCAGCAGCCACCACCAATACCTGCAAATGGGCAACAGGCTAGCAGCCAAAGTAAGTAGCTACTAGGGTAGAAATAGATTTTCCTTTTCAAAATGCCTTCTTGATTTTTATTTTTGTTTTTTTGAGGCAGAGTCTTGCTGTGTAGTCCAGGCTGGTCTTGAACTCTGGCAGTCCTCCTTCCTCAGCCACCCCAATGCTGGGGTTATAGGTGTGTGCCACCATACCTGGCAACTTTCTTGGTTTTTACATTAGTATCTGGGAACTGTGAGAAAATAGGCCCTTATGGCACACCATTTTTGTTCTTTTTCCTATTTAACACCCCCTGCCCCCACCTTTACCGGGTTTTAAACTCAGGACCTTTCACTTGCTAGCCAGGCGTGACACCGCTGAGCTAAATCCCGGCTTCTATTTATCTCTTAAGACCTATTATGATAGAAAAGGGCTGATCCCTTAAAACCAAGGAACAGACATGAATGATAGCAGTTGAGTGTACATTGCTCTGCTGTGTTGCCACATTGTACTACTAAACATATGTCTATACATTTCATCTCATCTTGTTTCTTAGAGGTAGTCATCAATTGACTGGTAGTTAAAGAAAATATTGTTAAGTCTTTAAGGCTTACTGGAGAGTTTATGTATCCTGGGGCTAATACCAGGCCAATTTTAATCAATAAAATGTCTTTGAATGTGTGTTCCCATTTACTCAATTAACTTTTGAGTTCCTTCTGTATGATTCTAAGACTAGAACCAATCTCAAATTTTTATTCCCAAAGGTTCCTACAAAGAATACTTTGTTAACTCATTTCTTTTTATTTTGTTTTCCTAAGCCTGAAAAAATGAGAACTGTTAAGGTTATGAAGGTTGGTGAGAGCTTAGGAAAATGGAGGGATAGTGGTGTGTGTGTGTGTGTGTGTGTGTCTCTGTCTCTGTCTGTCTGTCTGTCTGTCTCTCTGTCTCTGTTTTGCTGTGCTTAGGATCAAACCCCGAAGCCTCACACATCCTTGGCAAGCCTTTTACCACTGAGCTAAATCCCTGCCCTGAGCAGTTTTAAATTTTAAAATCTGATGCTTTATAATAAAGAACTTCTTTAACTGCTTTAATTTTCTCTTTGAGCAGTAGCTCCTGTATTTTCTCTCTGGCTTGTTCTAATTTGATCCTGGCCTATGGTATAACAGTTGCATACTGCTCTCACATTTTGAGTTGCAGTTTACTGGTGAGTGGCATTGGGAAATGGTGTTTGCCTTCTCTGCTGCAGTTATCTCCTAATCTAGTAGTAATTGTAGCTTTTGAAGATGTGACTGTAATTTTGTGATGTTATTTTTATTTTATTTATTTTGGTATTTTGAGACAGGATCTTGCTATGTATGTAGCCCAGGCTGGCCTTGAACTCCTGACAATCTTCCTGCCTCAGCCACCCAAGTGCTGGGATTAGAGGCATGTACCACCATGCCTGGCTTTTTTTTTTTTTATCCCATTCCCCCCCTCGAGCACCCTTCCCTCCCTCCCCATGTACTGGCTATTTTTTTTTTTTTTTTGGTACTAGCTATTTTTTAAAGAAAAAACTTTATTAGTACATGTTTGCCGTACATAATGATTCATACGTCATGGGTGACTATAATTTTCTTTCCACAATTTTTTAAGTGACTTATGTTTCTTCTCTCAGATGAAGGTTTGACTATTGACCTGAAGAATTTCAGGAAACCAGGAGAGAAGACATTTACCCAACGTAGCCGTCTCTTTGTGGGCAATCTTCCCCCTGATATCACTGAGGAGGAAATGAGGAAACTATTTGAGAAATATGGGAAGGCAGGAGAAGTTTTCATTCATAAGGATAAAGGATTTGGCTTTATACGCTTGGTGAGCAACTGTGGGCTTTGGGGCAGGTGCTTTATAAAAGGTAGGGAAGCTAGAAAATGATGAATGTGGAAAAGTAGGTATAGAAATAATTCTCAAGATTGTTACAAGTTTGTAATTGATGAAACAACAAAAATTGCAGGTTTTTAATTTTATTTTTTTCCTCAGGTTTTTTTTTTTTTTTTGGTACCGGGGATCGAACTCTGGACCTTGCGCTTGCGAGGCAGGTGCCGGAACCACTGAGCTAAATCCCTGGCGGTTCCTCAGGTTTTAAGAACAATATAAGTTCATTTTCCTAGGATACTAGGGCTGAAGTATGCCCTTCAGAATTTATTTTGTTTTAATTGGGAAATTTCAAACATAGAAGTAAATAGAATAGTATAATGAACATGTATATATGCATTGCCCAGCTTCAACTCACAGTTAATTGTAGTTCAGCATGTTGATTTTTTTCCAGAAAAAGTTTTAGTGACAATCAAGGTTTATATAATGTATTTCCAAAATCTATGCATACATTGTTTCATTAGTCTTCAAAAGCATGAAAGAATTTTTATTTGTTTATTTATTTGGTCTTTTAAAAATCTTTTTAACTTGTCAAATAGGCACTTTTTAGGGGAAGAGTTTTGTTGGGGATGGAACCCATAACTTTGTCCATGCTAGACAGGTGTTCTATCCCTGAGCTATAAACCTAGCTTTAGTGGTTTTTGTGGGGGGTTTTTGTGGTTTTTTTTTCCAGTACCAGGGATCGGATTCAGGACCGTGTGCTTACAAGGCAGGCACAGTGCCACTGAGCTAAATCCCCGGCCCTGTTTTGTTTTTTTGAGACTGGGTCTCACTATGCTGTTCAGGCTGGCCTTGAACTCACTATGTAGCCAAGATTGGCCTCGAGCTTATAGCAATCCTCTTGCCTCATCCTCCCAAGTGCTGGGATTTTAGGCATATGCTACCATGCCCAACCTATCCTTTTTTTATTGTATATCTTTAACATCTGATTTGATTTAGGAAAAATGTGCAAGGGGAAAACTTTTAAGGCTGGCCTTGAACTCAGCAATCCTTCTGCCTTAGCCTGCCAAGTGCTGGTATTACAAGTGTGCACCATGCCCAGCAAGGGGAAAGCATTTCTAGTTATTATCTATCTCCATAAATTATTGGAGCATAATATGGCACCCAGATGAGTGGATGAGGTTAGTCAGAACTAGCTTTCATTCACATCTGCCACTAACTCAAGACAATGTAGGCAAGTTAGTTTATGAGTATCAAGGAGTCCCATCAAAGTCTTTGGTTCTAAAGCTGCTTGGAAGGCATAAATACTTAAGAGTGGGTTGCTAGTGAAAATTAAAATATTTTGGGTGCTGAATTATAAGAGTAGAGATGTTAGGATGGTCTTGATTTTTTGGACGATCTGTTACCACTCGGCAGAATAACATCATGTAAGTGGTATTCACAAATTTCTAATCTCAGTCATTTAGGGTAACTAAAGAGTTGCCTGAAACCATAATTCAATTCTTTTAGTTTTATTCATTTGGGGGGGACATTCTGTTACTGAGCTATGTTACTTTAGACTGTTGATGATTGTTTAGGTGGTCATCATTAAACTGAGTTTTCCCTAATGCCGTTTTTAGGAAACACGGACCCTTGCGGAGATTGCCAAAGTGGAGCTGGATAATATGCCCCTCCGTGGAAAACAGCTGCGTGTGCGCTTTGCCTGCCATAGTGCATCCCTTACAGTCCGAAACCTTCCTCAGTACGTGTCTAACGAACTGCTGGAAGAAGCCTTTTCTGTGTTTGGCCAGGTGGAGAGGGCTGTAGTCATTGTGGATGATCGAGGAAGGCCCTCAGGAAAAGGGATTGTTGAGTTCTCAGGGAAGCCAGCTGCACGGAAAGCTCTGGACAGGTGCAGCGAAGGGTCTTTCCTGCTTACCACGTAAGTAATAGTCTTCAGAAATAGACCTTTGATTCCTAATTTTTTCTGTGGTCTGGAGAGTTAGCCTTTAGTAACCATGTTCCTGTGTTTAAAGGTGTGTTGTGTCTTTGTCTCTATTATTGGAGATTGAATCCAGGGCTTTTGTACCAAGCTACAGGCACAGACCTTTTTAAATTCTTCATGTTGAAGCCAGGTGTGGTGGCACATGCCTGTAATCCCAGCACTTGGGAAGCTGAGGCAGGAGAATTGCCACAAGTTTCAAGACTAGCCAGGGGCGACATAGCATTACCTTGTCTCGATCACACCCCCCCTCTAAATAATTTTGAGACAGTGTCTAGCTAAACCTCCTATCCTCCTGTTTCAGCCTCCCAGTGTGCTGGGGTTACAGGTGTGTACCACTCTGCCAGGCTGTTTAAAGCCAGGGGCACACTTTTATAGTCTTATAGGTCAAGAGACTGAGGCAGAAGGATAACGAGTTCCAGCCCTGCCTGGATAAATGAGCAAGACCTTTTCTCAAAATGAAAAAGGGCTGAGGGTGCAGCTCAGTGGGGAAGCCCTGGGTTCAATCCCCAGTGTCACAACAAAAAGACTGGAGCTAGGCGTGGTGGTGCACGCCTATAATCCCAGCATTTGGGAGGCTGAGGCAAGAGAATCACAAGTTCAAAGCCAGCCTGAATTACATAGCAAGACCCTGTCTTAACAGAGGAAAAAAAAGACATTAGATACTAATTCATCTTTATAATAGGGTTTTAGTACAGTCTTAATGGATGTTGTATGAAGATTAACAAAAATACTTTTTCATTCATTCAGTAGGTTGTCATTTAATCAGTATTAAATATCCCCTTTAAAGTCATAAAACTATGAAAGAGAAGTATCTCTTTGTATTTATTTCAGTTTATTTAGTGGAATTCTATAGATATCAAATATTAAGCCAGGGATTTAGCTTAGTGGTGCTGCTGCCTGCCTTGTAAGCACAGGGTCCCAAGTTCAAACCCCGGTACCAAAAAAAAAAAAAAAATACTAAGCTGTACTTAAGTATTGCACTGTCCTACATTTAACATTTTTTTGTGAACATATTCAGAGATATGAAGCCTGGTGACTCCATCCTATTAACCTCAAATTCTCTATAGTGCCATTAAAAAAATTTGGTTACTTGGGGTTAGGTGTAAAAATGCCTTTAGAAATACATCTGATTGTCTAGTCCTGGCCCCTAATTAGTTCTTTGTGCCAATGACAGATGATTTATTAACACTGAACTTCCATCTTTCACCCAGATTTCCGCGGCCTGTGACTGTGGAGCCCATGGACCAGTTAGATGATGAAGAAGGACTTCCAGAAAAGCTGGTTATAAAGAACCAGCAATTTCACAAGTATGTTGTCATGGTAGATTACTTGTTAGGTGTTACCTATTGTTTGTTAGTTTGTTTGCTTGTTTGTTTTTTGAGGCAGAGTCTGTTATGTAGTTTAGGCTGGTCTTGAACTCAACTGTATAGCCCAGACTAGCCTTAAACTTACTGTGATTCTCTTGTCTTAGTCTCCTGAATGCTGGTATTAGAGGCATATGCTACCATGCCTGGCTATTTTTTTGTTAATCTATTCTTAAAGTACTTTTAAAGCGATATGTGAAAGAGACAGCTCTTTTTTTTTTTTTTGTACGGGGGATTGAACTCATCCTTGTGCTTGTGCGGCAGGCAGTGAAACCACTAAGCTAAATCCGCGGCCCAGAGACAGCTCTTTGCTTTACATGTCCATTGGCATTTAACTTGGCTCTCAGAAGGAATGTGTTGCTTCGCTGGGGAAATCTTGAACAGAGTTAGTAATCTTGAAACCTTCTATAGGGAGCGAGAGCAGCCACCTAGATTTGCACAGCCTGGCTCCTTTGAATATGAGTATGCCATGCGCTGGAAGGCACTCATTGAGATGGAGAAGCAGCAGCAGGATCAAGTGGACCGCAACATCAAGGAAGCACGTGAGAAGTTGGAGATGGAGATGGAGGCTGCTCGCCATGAGCACCAGGTTATGCTGATGAGGCAGGGTGAGTATAGCCCTGTCAGTCTTAAAGCTAGAGGAATAACAAAAGGGCTTTAGGCAGGGGTTTCTTTGTATTATTCAGTAGAGAAAGACCTAAATCTCTGCTTTTATTCTCTGAAATATTTTATCTTGGTAGGTAAATAAATGGGTTGGAGATGTGACAGAATACTACATTCTTGGAGGAGGAATTGATAGATTTGACTTCAGTTTTGGAACCTGGGCACTTGACCACCCAGGGGATATTATCCTCTTTGCATTCTTGATCTTTATGGAAAATTATTGGGCATATGTGAAGAGTACTCTCAATTTGTTTATAGATTTGATGAGACGCCAAGAAGAACTTCGGAGAATGGAAGAGCTGCACAACCAAGAGGTCCAAAAACGAAAGCAACTGGAGCTCAGGTAACTTTTCTTGAACCCTTTTTCTCTGGCAACTCTAAAAGGTAATGTTTCCCTCTTGCTTCCTACCACCATGCTGATACATCTGTAAATGTATCGGTGAATATCTCATGGTTGCTTCTCAGGTTCTCCCTTTGGATGGGAGATGTTTTAGCTACCTGTGGTTCTAGAAATTACCTGGGACTGCACTAGAGAGAAAGCAGCTAAGTATTGTTCTCATTAGGCTTCCTTGGGGATTGCCTTAGTTCTGGATGAGCTGATCTGCTTGGCTCAGTCTCCTGTAAAAGATCTACTCAAGTTCTGGAATGCCTCTGTCTTAAATACATTGATGGCTCTCTAGGCAGGAGGAGGAGCGTAGGCGGCGTGAGGAAGAAATGCGGCGGCAACAAGAAGAGATGATGCGGCGACAGCAGGAAGGATTCAAGGGAACCTTCCCTGATGCGGTATATCTCCCATGTGCCCATGAAGTACCAGGCCATTTGTGATATCACAAAACCACCATGAATTGTCTGCTAGGACATGAGGTTATGACCAATTGTTTTCTATGCTATGAAACTCCTTTTAGAAAAAAGGATTCATGAGAGCTAGAGGTAAGGTTTGAAGGGGAGTTCATCTTATCTCACAGGTAATTAGAAATCGAAAGTTGGGACCCCCACTGTACGCTGTTTAGACTCTGGTTGTAGAATGAGATAAATTGAGTTCTGTTAATAGCCTTATTTAATTCACTGCTGTCCTTATAGTTGTAGAAGTTGGAGTCCCAAAATAAATTAACTATTTCTCCCCACGCCTCTCACTTTGTTACTAATGGGAAACGTGTATCCTAATAGCTGTGTGACCTGAACTCCCTGTACAACTAGTAAGGGGCTGTGAATTGTTCTTTAGCTTAGTCTCAGTGCTCTTGGAATGTGTTATCACTGTATTTTATTCCCTTAGTGTGTAATCCTCAGTAGATTGTGGTAGAATGTACTGTTTTGAGAATCTTTGTTTTTCAGAGAGAGCAAGAGATACGGATGGGCCAGATGGCTATGGGAGGTAAGGACTTGAGGCATGATGGCGCTAATTTCCTTTTCTTTGGTATCTGGTGAGCTGTATAGCTTCTCTAACTTGTCCAGATTTAGGGGTCTGATATTTCCAGGAGCATCTTTATTGGGGGGCGGGGCTTGTAGACTGGTGGTGGTGGTGATATCTCAGCCCAGAGTTCTTGTGGAATTGTTTTTCTTCAGTATAGAAAACAAGTCCATATACTGATGACACTACTTTGCTTTAGGTGCTATGGGCATAAACAACAGAGGTGCCATGCCCCCTGCTCCTGTGCCAGCTGGCACCCCAGCTCCTCCAGGACCTGCCACTATGATGCCGGATGGAACCTTGGGACTGGTAATAAACTACAGGGCCTTAACAATAATTTTAAATGGCAGGAGAAAGGGCTTTGCCTTCATAGCACTTGGACCTAACTCAGTTTTATAGGAAATAAGTCTTTAGGACTACTAGTATCCGTGAGATTTTTTGTTTTTTGTTTGAGACAAGGTCTCCCTATGTAGTTCAGGCTGGTATTGAACTCACTATGTAGCCCAGGATGGCCTCGAACTTGCTGTAATCCTCCTTTCTTGGCCACCTGAGTGTTAGGATTACAGGTGTGTACCACCATGCCTGGTTATTATTTTTACTTTTGAACAAATTTAAGCATACAGTATCTGAGTTATGGAACTAGCCAGTCTGATTGCTACCCTGGCTGAACAGGTTTTCGTTTGGAGAGATAAGAATGAAGATTAGACATTATCACATAAAATAGATATGAATCCAAAGATATGGCTTGCATAATCCAGAGGTTTTAGTTGTAGTGTAAAATGGGTAGTGCCAACAAAGCTGGTTAGGGTTAAATTGCTGGAGAGTGATGGCCTGCTCTTGTTTAGATAATAATCAGGAAAAAGGACTTGGCTAGAACATAGCCAACCTGCAATTTAGTATGCTGTGTTGTTTAGTCAGTAGTGAGGAATATAGATGTTAAAAGTAGGATGACTCGATTTCTCTCTTAATTCAGACAACTTTCCTCTGAGGGTTACCCGGTGCTAGCATCAGGAGCCTTGAATAGTTGAATGGAAAGTATCCAATGGAGAGAGTGACTAGGTGAGTGGGAAGCTTAGGACAAAGATTCTATTGTAACCTTGTTCTCTTTTTCTCTTTTAAGACCCCACCAACAAGTGAACGCTTTGGCCAGGCTGCTACAATGGAAGGAATTGGAGCAATTGGTGGAACCCCTCCTGCATTCAACCGTGCAGCTCCTGGAGCGGAATTTGCCCCAAACAAACGTCGCCGATACTAATAAAGTTGCAGTGTCTAGTTTCCTGAATCCCTTAAAAGAAGGAACCCTTTTGGACTAGCCAGAATTCTGCTTGGAAAAGTGTTAGGGATTCCTCCCAATAGTTAGTTCTTCCCTGCCTGTACTACTCTAGGGAGTATGCTGGAGGCAGAGGGCAAGGGAGGGGTGATATTTAACAAATCAATTCTGTGTGGTATATTGTTTAATCAATTCTGTGTGATGCATTCCTGAAATCTCAAATATTAATTGTTGAAGGCCTGGGGGAACCATGGCAAAATGGTTCCAGTTAGAGTCCCATTACTTATCATTCCATTTTTTTTGTCTATTGTGTTTTTATTTGCTTTCTTATTCTTACACCCCTTAATCCCAGAGACACTGCCACATATGCCACAAAAATCAAACATCTCCCAGTGACCTTAGCCCCATTGCTCCATTTGCTCCCAGGTGAGAATTCAGGCAAATGTCCACAGAAGTCACAGACAGCATATGTATGGTTCTGTTATATCCCATATATTACCCTTTCGTGTACTAAAGACATTTTCTCTTAGAGATTTTCATTTTAGTGTATCTTTAAAAAAAAACTTGTGTTAACTTGCCTCCATCTTTTCCTTGGGTAAGGACATCCCAGGAATGACCTTTTTGTGTCTATGATTGTTGCTGCTCACAGCTTTTCTTGATAGGCCTAGTACAATCTTGGGAAGAGGGTTGCTGTATGCTGAAAGTCTGACAGTAGCTCTTAGCCTTGCCTATCTTAGGTAGTTATGCTGTGCATTTTTTATTCGTGTACCATGTTTGATTTATCCCTGATACCTTAAATTTGGAGTTTTTCTGAGAAATGGAACAGTAATACAGCATCAACTTATTAAAGTACATTTTAAGCCTTTTAATTTTCTGTGCTGTTTTTAAAGGGTAAGGGAGGGAAGGGGATATTTTAGGACATGAACAGTAGGCTCATAAGGGTGATCCTTTATGACCTTTGAAGTATTAGTCATCTAGGCAGATGGGGAGGAGGTGGGAGTAAGGTACATACAGTGATTGAGATGGTAAGCAAGGATCAGTGCAATAGACACTACATGGAAATAATGATCCCAGGGAAGCTTGCTCTTTTTTTTTTTTTTAAATGGAACCAGGGATGGAACTCAGGACCTTGTGCTTGCCAGGCAGACTTGGTGCTACTGCACTACATTTCTGGCCTTGGAAGTTGGATTTTTGAGATGGTCTCACTATGCAGTTCAGGCTGGCCTTGACCATGCTATGTAGCACAGGCTGGCCTCCAACTCTCAACAACCCTCCTGCCTCAGCCTCCTTAGTGCTGGGATTACAGGCATGCATTGTCATGCCCAGCTCCCAAGAAAGCTTTGAAAGGAAAATGAGCTAGAGGAACTATATCTTCATTGAAATGGTGAGGGGTGGTCTCTATTGGTATTTTTCTGAGCAGCTGCTGGTAACGTCAGAGGCTTGGAATTGGCAAAATCTAAAACTGTCTCAGCAGTGGTTAGCTGACTTCACACAAGTTCCAAGCGCTACTCTGATCCCTTTTTTCCAGAGCCTCAAGAGCTAAAATTCTCATAAGCTCCTTCCTATTGGCTGGGAAGACCAAGTGGAGTTCCTTGCCCATGTTAGGAGTTGTATGCCTTCTGAACTAAAGATAGAACCAGTGGGCCCTTCCAGGCAGCTAAAAGCCTCCAGAGTAAGAGGTGTTTCCCGCTCGGCAGACTCCTTGAAATAACCCTCTCAGTAATTCTACCAATACCTCCATGTCTCTACTCTGCCATAACAAAGGCTGTGGGCAACAATTTGACCCCAATAACAACCTTCCTGGTGAGTAAATCTTGACCTGGCCAGAATATCTAAAGGGTGCTTGGAAGTGGGTGGTCAGCTGTGGGGCTGTCTGTTGAGCAGGGAGAGAAAAACTTGATGTACTGGCTGTAATTGGTCTAAATGATCAATCTTTGCTGGAACATTCTATATTACATGGAAAGAAAACAAACATGCCAGGCATGGTGGTTTATGCCTGTGATCCCAGCCTCAGGCTGAGGTAGCAGGATCACCTTGAGTTGAAGGCCAGCCAGGGGTACATAGTGAGACCCTGTCAAAAGACATAAACCTGGAGAGAAAGTGAGAATCATATTTGGTATAGTTCTTCCTTTCTTCCCTTGATTTTTCAACTGGTATTCACAGATTCCTGTTGCTATCACCATGGGGTCCCAATCTTCCATGATGCACTCAAGGTGAGGAGTAGGTGAGGGGAGATAGCAAGAGAATTTCACAAAGGAAATATACCCAGAAATCTAAGCTCATCTGGGTCTCTGTTACCAGGGTTGGTCCTGCTGCCAAAAGCGAACTGTAGATTTCTCAGAGTTCTTAAACATCAAGGTAAATTCCTTTACTTCCTTGGATTCTGCCCTTAATAGAAAGATTCTATTTCTAATCCTTTTCTCCTTATTTATACTAGGGCTGTACTATGGGACCACACTGTGCTGAGAAGCTTCCTGAGGCCCCTCAATCTGAGGGCCCTGCTACAAGTTCACTTCAGGAGCAAAAACCTCTGAATAGAATTCCAAAGTCAGCAGAGACCTTGCACCGAGAGAGGCCTAAGTAAAGAGGCGAAAGCCCTTGAGTTTTCCCTACATTTATGTAGCATGCTAGGAGTGATTAAATGGATCATTGGTATTTGGGAGATAGGGACCAGGGATGTGAGGAGGGTTTGGAAAGTACTGTATATACAGTATTCTCTGCCTTAGGGGAAATTTGTGTCTGGAAATTTCCTCCACTCTAAAGGGGTCTGAGGATGATGGGATAGATTATTTTTCGTCAATGGAATAGGTAGCTTAGTACCTATTCCTAAACATTGCTAAAACATGCTTAGTAGATAACACAAGGAGGATTGTTGAGAATGACCTTTTTTTTCTTTCTGGAAAAGAGCTTTAAAATAAATCTTACATAGAGAACAGAAAGTATTGGGAACCAGGAGGCTACAGAAAATAATTTTGTGAGAATAATAGCGACAGTAGAAATCTATTTTAGGTCCCACAATTAGGAAGATGAGATGATGCAGTTCATTTAGAACAGCTGAGTAGATGTACAAGAGAAGTTTGAGGGATTTATTTCCCTAGAGTTGAATGTGGGATGTTCACAGAGATGAAATTGGCAATGGGTTGAAATTGTTTAAGGTGTGTGAAATGCATGTACCAATTTCCCAAAACAACCTACCATCATTTAATATTAACATGCACTAACAAAAAAAAGTACAAGTGGAAAAAATTGGCAGTGGGGTAACTACCCAACTTCCTCAACCCTGCCTCACTTTAACCAGATTCAACTCCACTACCATGAGTGAGTGTTGAAGCTGGCAATCATGATTAATGGGCCAAAACTAAATCACCTGCTGGGCGTGCTGGTGCACGCCTGTAATCCCAGCACTCAAGAGGCTGAGGCAGGAGGATTCCTGCAATTACAAGGCCAGCCTTGGTAAATAGTGAGTTCAAGGCCACTATGCATTGCAAGACCCTATTTCAAAAAAAACAAACAAAACTATATCACCTGCCTATAACCCCTAGGTCAGAGTTGCCTCTGAAGCTGCTGCCACTAAATATATCTCATGTCCTAGAAATGGCATTGGAACAAAAGGAACTAGACCAGGAACCTGGAGCAGGTAGGTGGATTCTTAGGAGGGCAGACTGGAATTTAGTAGAATGGCCCTGGGGGAGGAGGGGATGAATAGGTTCCTGACTCTATTTCCCTTGCCCAGGAATTGATAGTAGTCTGATCCGGACTGGTTCCAGCTGCCAGAACCCAGGATGTGATGCAGTAAGAGTTTTGGGTAGTTCATATTTGTGGCTGAGAGATGCTACACCTGAGAAATGACTGAGTATAGACATGGGGGTGAGTGGGGTACACCTGAAAATGACTTGATTCTTTTCCTAATGCTCCTTTATCCTTGTTAGGTTTACCAAGGCCCAGAGAGTGATGCTACTCCATGTACCTACCACCCAGGAGCACCTCAATTCCATGAAGGGTGAGAGAGGGGACTGGGTAGTTTGTGAGACAGGTTTCTCCCAATATTGA
The DNA here is from genome assembly GCF_000247695.1 of Heterocephalus glaber. The sequence goes on from NW_004624903.1 coordinate 1,586,830, forward strand.
TCATAAATGTGGGAGCTTGGGGGTAGGAATTCAATTGAATTATCTTCCTGCCTCAGGATGAAGTCTTGGAGCTGTTGTGGCATCCAGACCTTGGATTTTGGGGTATTCCTGGCACAGCCAGGATGCAGAGTTGGTAGACATGACTGGGGGAAGCAGGTAAGCCCCAACTTTCCTGATTCTTAATTTTTTTTTTTTCTGGTACAGGGGATCGAACTCAGGACCTTACCCTTGTGAGGCAGGCACGGTGCCACTGCACTAAATTGATTCTTGATTAAAACCTGATCCCAAAGATAAACTTCTCCCTGTACCTCATAGCCAAGTGCCCTTTTTTCTTTAATATAGACCAAAAAAGATTCAGCTCCTGGGCCAGGGATGTGGTAGAGTGCTTGCCGAGCGTGTTCAAGGCCCTGGATTCTATCCCCAGCACCACCAAACAAAAAGATTTTTCACCTTATTCCTCTATAGCCCAGAAGGTTTTGCCATATGAAGTAGTGTTAATTTTTCTAAGATTCTGCCTGGGTATCTTCAAATACCTGATGAGAGCTCCTCTTGGGTTAAGAGTTTATCTTTATTTTTTTGTACTGAGTATTGAATCCAGGGACTTCACACTGAGCTGTATCCCTAGCTTACCTGCTTGCTTGCTTGCCTTCTTTTCTTTTTTCTTTTCTTTCTGCAGTATTGGGGATTGAACCCAGGGCCTTCACACTGCGTTATACCCCAGCCCTTTTTAATTTTTTGAGACAGGGTCTTGCTAAGTGCCCAGGCTGGACTTAAACTTGCTAACCTCCTACCTCATCCTCCCACGATGCTGGGATTACAGGCATGTAATCTAAGAGTTTATTCTTACCATTCGTATTTCACATCTTCTCTTTAGCTACCAGCATCTTGCCGCCATGATTGGCACCAGACAGATTCCTTAGTAGTGATGACTGTATATGGCCAGATTCCACTTCCTGCATTCAACTGGGTGAAGGCCAGTCAAACTGAGGTGAGGAATGATCTGATGCAGGATGGAAGGCTAGTGGATTGGATGATATTACAGTTTTACAGGCAGAGGTGCTATATGCAGTTAACCTATAGGCTCCATAGTCCCCTGAGAGGAAGGGAGAACTGTTAGGTCAGAGGTGTCTGGCTGACCTATGGGTCACACTCTAACCTGTCCCTGTCATGATGACTTGTTCTGACCTTCTACCCTTGTAATTCTTTTTGCTCAGCTTCATGTCCACATTGTCTTTGATGGTAACCGTGTGTTCCAAGCACAGATGAAGCTCTGGGGGGTAAGTGAAGAGAAGGAGGGGAGGAAGATGAGGTGAAAGAAGGGCCAGACTGGAATACTTAGTGTCCTGAGGGAAACAGTTTTAATGGGAACTTCATTTGCTTTCATATTCCCTCCCCCTCCTTCTCCTCTTCCTCCTTCTCTGTCATCCCTCTTCCTCTGCCCCATTTCTTCCCCCTTGTCCTTTTTTTATTTTTCTCTCCTCACCACTCCACCCAAACCCCAATCCCTTTAATTTCCTTGTTCTTTCTTTCTCTTGTGTTCCTCTGTCTTTCCCTCCTCCTCAGGTCATAAACGTGGAGCAGAGCTCTGTCTCTTTGATGCCATCTCGGGTGGAAATCTCCCTTGTCAAGGCTGACCCAGGATCCTGGGCCCAGCTGGAGCACCCCAGTGCACTAGCTGAGAAGGCTAGGGCAGGGGTTGTGTTAAAAATGGATGAGGAAGAATCTGAGGATTCAGATGATCTGAGCTGGACAGAGGAGGAGGAAGAGGAGGAAGCAATGGGGGAATAGTGACACCAGACAATTTAGTGTCTAGCTAGGACTCTAGTGACTCCCTTACCATCTCTGGTTGAACATGTGGTATCATAGAGCAATAGGAGGCTAAAGAAGGAGAGAATAAAACTGTCCAAACCATACTGTTTTTTTCCCATAAATAAATCTTGTATTCTACAGTTTCACATAGTGTCATTCTCTCATCCCACTATGTAAAAGACAGTATTCATTCCCCCAACTTCCCTGTGTGCTCGACACACATGTGAAAACAAGCACATATACATGCATTCTGTTCTTCACAACCACCAGGTATTTACTGGATATTTCCTCTGTACCCAGTTATGTGTTAGGTGCTTTAGAGATACCTGAGAAACAGAAGATTTACTCATTCCTCTCAAGAAAATTATATATTGGCTGACAAATCAAGGCTAATCTACATGAAATAAAAATAATCATTATCAGACAGTGTTATAGTGCTAAACTGTATAGTACAGTTTTTTCTTTTTATCTTAAAAAAATTTTTTGTACAGTGTTTAAGAGCTATAGAAATCAAAAGAATGGAGACATTACATGGTTTGGAATAAAAACAGAAGGCTCCATGGAAGAAATAACATTTTTAAAATTTTGTTTTATTTGTGCTATTGGGAAATAAAACCAGGGACTTTGTGCTGAGTTACATGCCCAGCCTGGTTTTTGTTGTTGTTGTTGCTTTAATTAATTAATTAATTAATTAATGGTGTTTTGAGGCAGGGTGTTGCTGTGTAGTCCAGGTTGACCTTGAACTCACTATGTAGCCCATGCTGGCTTCAAACATGAGGATCCTCCTGCCTCAGCCTCCCATGTGCTGGGATTACAGGTGTGCACCATCATGCCTGGCTTTGTTGATTTAGTCCTAAACATATTTTTCCAACATTTTTTTTAGCACATATTGGTTATACAGATTACTAGGAGTAGTTTTAGCAGGTTTGTAAATGTACATAATTTTAATCACTTCTCCCCACCATCCCCTTTCCTACCATTCTCCCTACTTTCACATTTTTTGGGGATTCTAATACATATAATGTATTTTTATTAGTACTTGTGCAATATATAGTGTTTACATTCAGTTTAAGGGTTTGATATGTACACATAGGCATCTTGATCATTTTTACTCCCCCTGACCCCCTGTCCCTCTTCCCTCAGATCCTCTTCCTATCTCTACAGAGTCTACCTCACTGTTTTGCAACATGGCCCTTTATTTTGCTCTTTAAATTTTTTCTGTTTTTGAGCCTGATGTGGTAGTGCACGCTTGTAATCCCAGTACTTGGGGGGGACTAGACTGAAGAATTGCTGCAAGTTCGAGGCCAGCCTGGGCTACATAGTGATGAGTTCAAGGCCAGCCTAAACTACATAGTGAGACCCTGTCTCAAAAAAACAAAAAAAACTTGTTTAAATTTTTAGTCTCAGAGAGACCGTGGGATATTTAACCTAAGTTATTTCACTTAGCATTATGGTCTCAAGATCCATCTATTTTTGATCATATTTATGCTTTCTCTTACCTCCCCTTACATCCCCTCCCTCTCCCCCTTATTCCTTTCCTCTTGTCTAATAATATTCTCCCTTCTACTTTCTTTTTGTTTTTTTTTCTGGTACCGGAAATCGAACTCAGGACCTTGCACTTGCCAGGCAGGTGCAGTGCCACTGAGCTACATCCCTGGCCCTTCCTTCTACTTTCTTGTCCTCTTTTTTAGATTCCATATATTAGGGAGAACATGAGGTATTTGTCTTTCTGAGTCTGCTTTATTTTGTTCAACATGATTGCCAGGTCCATCCATTTTTCTCCAAATGAAAAATTCTTATCTTTTTTAATGGCTGAATAATACTCTATTGTGTATATATACTTTTTAAAAAATCTATTCATCTGTTGATGGGCACCTAGGTTGGTTCCATATCTTGGCTATTGTATATTGTGCCACAATAAATGTGAGTATGCAGTTATCCCTATAGTCTGCTGACTTTAATTCCTTTGTGTATTATCAAAGAATTGTATAGCTAGATCAAATAGTAGCATTGTTTTTAATTGTTTTGAGACGCTTCCATACTGATTTCCATAGTGGCTATTGCTAATTTACATTCCCACCAGCAGTATAGAAGGGTTTCTTTTTCCTCAAATCCTCACCAGCATTTTTTTTTGTATTTTTGATTATAGCCATTCAGATTGGGGTGAAATGGAATATCAATGTATTTTTTATTTGCATTTCCTATTTTATAATTTGACACAGAGTGTCACAAAGTCAGTAAATTGCCCAGGCTGAAATTGAATTTTTTAAAATAGCAAAACATTTATTGGTACATTTTAGACATACATAATGATAACACTCATCATAGGGAATTTGCACCTGTACACAATACCGCCCGCCTCATTTTTTCCCATTCCCCCCTTCCCTCAAGCTCTCCTCCCCTCCCTATGTACAAAAGCTTTGTTTCCATTTTTTCCTTCTATTTTTCCTTTTTTTCTTGTCCCTTCCTTCCTTTCTCCCTTCCACCTCCCTATCCCTCCTCCCATTTGAACATTTTCTTCCCATTTCCCAATATCTATTATACATTTTAGTCCTTATTTCCACTTTTGGTTTCTCACATCAGAGAAACAATGTGGCATTTAAATATGTGTGTCCAATTTATGAAATTGCATTTGAGATTTTCCTGCCTCAGCTTCCCAAAGTGCTGGGATCATAGGTGTACACCACCATGCCCAAATGAAGAAGTATATTTTGAATGAAAATCTGAAGAAAAGAGATTTATTTGTATGGGTATGGAAGAGTAGGGAGAATAAGACTGGGGCAGAGGGTATTTCATTTTACTTTTTTTTTGGTGCCGAGGATCGAACTCAGAACCTTGCACCTGCAAGGCAGGCTGTGGAACAACTGAGCTAAACCTTCGGCCCCTTTTATTTTAATTTTTTAGCTTTTATAGTACTGGGATTGAGCCTAAGGCCCTTGCCCTGAGCTACATCCTCAGCCCTTTTTAATTATTATTTTATTGGCTGAGCTCCAACTTGCAGTCCTTCCACCTCAGCCTCCCAGAGTGTTAGGATTGTTTTTGGTTTTTTGGGGGGTGGGGTGGGGTTGGACTTTTTTGAAAAAAATCAAATTGTAAACTTTTATTACAAATTAAAAATGAAGTTCTTAAAAAATCTCAACTTGACCAGATAGGAAACAATTTAAAAACCTTTAAAGGTGTATTGAGAAAAACCAGACTTTAAAAAAAAAAACAAAACACGTTTGTCATTACCAAAAAGAGACCTCTTTAGGAAAAATAATAAAAACCCCATGCTGCATAGATAATGCAGATAGTTCTAGTTATCTGGTCAATGGGCAAAAAGCAAGCACTTATGGTCTTCAGTTCCCAATCTTTTGTTCATTTCTTATTGCTGGAATTTCATATTTGTTTCTTCTTGCTGGATGACTAAACCAGATGATGGTAGAGATGTTAAGCCGGCATTTACTCAGCCCTGCCCTGCTCAGCCTTGGAGTGAGGATTGTTTTTGTTTTCTTTTTTTTGGTTTTGTGAGACTGGGTCTCACTCTGTAGCCCAGGCTGGTCTTGAACTCACTTCAATCCTGCTGCCTCAGCCTCCTGACTGCTGGGATTATAGACATGAACCACCACACCCAGCTAGTGTTAGGATTACAGGCATGTGCTACCATGCTAGGCTCTTTGTATGTGTGTGTGTTTGTGTGTATTTGAGAGGAAGTTTCTCTGTGTACTTTAGGCTGGCCTTGAACTCACTGTGTAGCCCAGGCTGGCCTTGAACTCATATCGAACTCCTCCTTCAGCCTCCCAAGTGCTGGGATCACAGGTGTGCGCCACCTGGTTGGGTATAATGGAGATTTTTTTTGAGTGTGTATGTGTGGTGCTGGGAGTCAACCAAGGCCTTGCAGAAGCATTCTGTCACTGAGCTTATTATGCCCCTGGCCCTAGAACATACAGTTAAAATTTTTTTTTTTTTTATAACTCAGGATTGAACCCAGGGCCTTTGCACTGAGTTACATTCCCAGCCCTTTTACATTTCGAGAACAAGATCTTGCTAAATTGCCAAATTGCTGGAGCTCTGCTCAGAATTATAGTTCTTCTGCCTTAGCCTCTCTGAGTGCTTGTATTACAACCATGCTCAGTTTAGATTCTTCTGAGCCTTTTTTTGTTTTTTGGTGCTGGGGATCAAACTCAGGACCTTGCTCTTTCGAGGCAGGCAATGGAACCACTGAGCTGAATCCCCAGCATCAGCTTAGATTCTTAAATAGAAGAGTTATCTTTTTTTGAGTCTTCATTGAGTTATATTTACTCCCTCAGCAGAGTAGCCAAGAATCTGATAGTTGCAAACTCCAAGAAACATTAAACAAGGAAGGTAACTAAACCTAAAATTATCTCAAGTTGTTTTCTTAGCGTCTTTTCCTGTCAGTTCAGAGTCAATGAACATAAGGTCTCATTGGGAGCTAGAAGGGAGATGAGGTAAAAGGGATAAGCAAAGGTGCAAGATTAGTGTAGCATGGATGAGAATTTGGAGGTTGAGGCAAGATTAGGGATGTGCTGGGAGTGGTGGTGCATGCCTATTAATCCCAGCACTTGGGAGGCTGAGACTGGAGGATTGCTGAGTTGGAGGCCAGCCTTGTCTACATAGTGAGTTGAAGGCCAGCCTGAATTACATTGCAAGACCCTGTCTCAAAAAATAATTAAAGAAAGAAAAAGATTAGGGAATGTTAGGGAATGTGTCCAAGGATATGACTTCTACCTAAAGAAAAGTTTGATCAGAAGTAAAGGGGCTTCCTGCACCTCCAAGATATTTATTCTGGCTTTGCTGTTATTCTATGGATTTGGAGTACAAATAAACTTTCCCTTTTGAACTGAACCCTTTAGAGTCCTTTTTTTTTTTTTCAGTATTAGGGATTGGCTTTTGCACTAAGTTCCATTCCCAGACTTTTTTGTTTTGTTTTGTTTTTTTGGTACCGGGGATTGAACTCGGGTCCTTGCGCTTGCGCAGTAGGCGGCAAAACCACTGAGCTAAATCCCCGACCCACTTTTTCTTTTCTTAATTTTGAAACAGAGTGTCCCTAAGTCACTAAATGCCCAATTGCCCAAGCTGGGGTCGAGCCTGTGACCTCACTGCCTTAGCCTTGAAAAGTGCTGGGATTACAGGAATACATTTGTCACCATACCCAGCACAGTCTTTCTAATGCTGGCAGTTTTTTTTTTTTTTTTTTCTAATGCTGGCAGCTTTTAATCTTAGAAGTCTGGGGTGCCAGAGCCTGCCCAGCAGCTTATTTTTTTTTAAGAGTAGGAAAAATTTATTGAGAGAAAGATAGGTTCTGTCTAAGAGAGACAGAATGGGGACCAGAAAGTGAGTTGCGCCTCCCTAGCAGCTTATTCTTTTTTTTTTTTTTTTGGTACCGGGGATCGAACTCAGGTCCTTGTGCTTGTGCAGCAGACAGTGAAACCACTGAGCTAAATCCCCGGCCCATCAGCTTATTCTTAATGTCATTTTTCTATGGGTAAGTTGTCTATGGCCATACTACCCTTAACATGCCTGATCTCATCTATGGGTAAGTTGACATACATAGGGGATTCATTGAAATTAAAAAACATCAGCTGGGGGTTTGGCTCAGTGGTTCTGCTGTCTGCCTCGCAACCGCAAGGTCCTGAATTTGATCCCCGGTACCAAAAAAAACCCAAAACATTAAAAAACGTTAGAGATAAAATGAATATAGAAAAATACATAAAATGCATTAAAAAGGGAGTTTTTTTGTTGTTGTTTTGAGACAGGGTTTCATTTTCATTATGTAACTCATGCTGACCTTAAACTCGCTATGTAGCTCAGCCTGGCCTTGAACTCATGATCCTCCTGCCTCAGCCTCCCAAGGGCTGGGATACAGGTGTGCGCTCTTCTCTCTAGTCTTATAGTTTCTCTTGAGTTCACATCCTTCTCTAGCTACTACTTAACTTCATTCTCTCCTTTATAGTCAAACTTTTTATTTTCTTGGAGACAGCATCTCATTTCACTATTCTAGGCTGGCCTTGAACTCTGTGTATATCCTAGGCTGGCCTCTCACTCACTGTGATCCTCCTGCCTCAGCCTCCCAAGTACTGGACTTATGGGGGTGTGCCATCACACCCAGCTCAAACTTTTTGAATTAACTATATTCTTCCATTTCATTTTTGGGCACTGATGCTTGAACTCAGGGCCTTACGAATGTTAAATATGCCTTCTACCAATGAGCTACACTCCAAATTTCCCTTATTCCTATTCTCTATCACATTCATTTCTCTTTCCTCTCTCTCTCTCTCTCTCTCTCTCTCTCTCTCTCTCTCT
>NW_004624903.1:1602622-1613589 GCF_000247695.1 Heterocephalus glaber
GTGAAGTGGAATTTATGTCAAGGCCACTTTACTGTCTTATATTTAAGATGGAGTCAAACTTTAAAATGGAGTTAGTTAGGTCTCACAAGCTTGGCCCTTGCAGCTGCTCAGCAACCCTTTTATTTGTCTCATATATTTGCTGACACTCTCCCACAAAGGCTGTTACAGACCTTCTTCCTTTTCCTCAAACTATAAATTCCAGTATCCCTCTTTCTACTTCAGAAGACTTTATATTAGATACTTTTATCAAAATAAATGTTCCTCTCACAACAAATAAGTAATCTTTCTCTCAGCCCTTTCCTATAAAAGCCATCCAGTTCCCTTCCTGGGATAGTAATTAATGTTATTTCTCATTTATCCTTCCAGAGATATTTTATGACCTTATAAGCAAAAGTGAGGAAAAGAATTAACTTGTACTGGTTATTAAAGATAAGTAGGGTTTGGATAGGCAGAGACAGAAAAGATATTCCAGCCAGAGAAGAAATCCTAGGCACAGGCACAGAGATGGGAATGAAGAAGATATATTTAGAAAACAAGATATTATAAGTAGAGTAATCCACTAAGAAATTATCCCAGCTGCTGCCTCTACTGTTGCTACTTTTCCAGTTCTGACTCCAGCTTGATTGCTTCCCTCCCTGTACTGTCCTACATACCAGCCAAGTGGGAATCTGACACTACATGGCCACTCACCCATCCTATCTTGCTTGGACCTCCATACTATTTATTGAACTTTGACCCCTACCATCTGTTTCAAGCCTAGTAAAAAGGTCTCCTTGTCATTCTGCAAATCAAATGTCTTCCATTTCCTTGGTTAGATGGAAAATTTTTCCACACCACTAAAAACAGGAGATTGTGGGCCGGGGATTTAGCCTAATGGCACCATGCCTGCCTCATAAGTACAAGGTCCTGAGTTTGATCCCCAGTACAAAACAAAAAACAAAAAAAAAACCAAAACAGGACATTGAATGTAAAAGATGCATTATAGAGATGTTATTGATTTTATCAACATGTCCAGCACACAGAGGTCAAAGGAACATGCTAAACTATGCAAAAGAGATGCAATCAGCAAAACCCAGATTGTGAAACTACTGAAAAACAATCCAAAATCTTCAACAAAAAGAAATTGCAAGAAAAAAATGAATGGAAGCCATTAGTTTAAAAGTTATGCCAGGGGGGTGGGGAGGGAGAGAAGTTAACAGGATGAAAAAAATAAAAATATGTTATATGCATGTACCAATAGGATCTCATTATTCTGTATTACTAATATGGACAATATAAAGAAAGAATATCACCTAGAAAACATTCCCTCAAATTTAAGTAAAAGAACAATCCTTCACTCCCACTCAATGCTGCCTGTGCTAATTTTATCTGGGATGCATAGCACTTATGAATAACTCTCCTCACTTAGCCACACATACTTATGGGCCTTTTGCCATGTCTTTGATGTTCCAGTATTCAGTCCATAACCAGCTATCATTCTGGAAACAGAAACACTAGAGTTGTGTGATTGCAGATGGAGCTGTCCAAGAGATCATTATATCAGATGTGAGCTATAACTACCCACTGCATCTCATCACTGAGAACCTTCAGAAAGTGTTCCTAGAAGTTCTATACTGATCCATTCATCTTTCATCTCTTTCTGTTTTAGAGCCCTAGGCACACCAAGGAAAAGAATCAAAATCAGCTGATAATGAGGGTGAAGGTTCTAAAGGTGAAGCACCCTGTTAATGTAGGGTAGGACTACCTCAATAGAACATCCTGAACCTCGTGGTGTGAAACATGATACCTGTGGCATGCGGTGCTACAGTATTTTATCTCAGGTTTATAGCCCCATGAAATAAAGAGGATGCTTATTCAGAAGAAGATAGCAGTGGTCACTAGAATATTATAAGAAATTAAACAAGTATAATAATTTGTGGGGAAACTGGCCAATGGAGTTATTGAAATGCATGCAAAGATGAAGGGATCCTTGGAGCAACAGCACAGAGCTCCTAGAATGCATAGTTAAAGATTAGAGCAGATATGCAGGGCAACTGTGGAGCAGAATTAGAAACAAAGTTACTTTTAAAGATGTTTTCACCAGCCATTGTGTTCTCCATGGTCCTATAAGCTTGCTTAGCAGACAAACCATCCTGTTTTTTCCTTTTCCTCTGATCAAAACTCCTACACAAATGTTTTTATTCTGCACCTTTGTTCTCACAGCCATGGATTACAAATAAAAGCCCAGATTTTTCTCACATCTGGATTGTTTTCATGAGACTCTCTCATGCCAACGAGTCTTGGTGGAGCAGTCCCTCTGGGCCTCCTGGAATAAAAGCCGAATTTATACTCGGAGTAATTTTTCATCCTCTGCTCTGCCACAGTTGGACACTAACAATAATTTGCAGCATTCTCCTGAGGAGAAAAGTCAAGGAAATAAAGGAAGTAAAAGAAAAAGGGAAGGTAAACATAGATGTAGCAGTCACAAAAGAAGACCCTGGCTAGGGGACACTGCAAGCAGCCTAGAGCTTTTTATTTTTAAGACACATTTAATAATGGGAGCCTAACTTTTCATCTTCCATAGCCAAATGTAAATGTATTAGGGAAAGAAAAATTTAGTTTCTGGAGGAAAATCTTGTAATGGGTATATATGACTTAGGTGAATATGCAAGTCATGTCTGGCAATCAGTTTAAAATACAAGCCAGGAGGGCCAGGGATTTAGCTCAGTGGTTCTGCCACCTGCCTCACAAGCACAAGGTCCTGAGTTCGATTCCTGGTACAAAAAAATACAAGCCAGGAAAGATCCCATGAGTGCACTAAACACTTTAAGGAATATTTTGGTAGATGTAAAGCTGATAAGAGTCACCAATTAGAGTTAACAAAGCCATACTATAAGCTGCACATACTTAAAGCCTACAATTTGGATAGTTTTTCACAGAATACTCACCCATGAAACCAAGAACACAATTAACATAAAGAACATAAGCAGTTCAATCCCTGGTACTGAAAAGAAAAAAAGAATATATGTATTACTCCTAAAATTCCTTGTGCATTTTGTAGTGCCCCCCCTTCCCCTCCACGTCCCAACTTACCTCACTTCTCTCATCCTTTGTCACTTAGTGATTTCTCTTTTTCACACTATATATTTGTTAATGTTTTCTAGAATTTTAGATGTGTGCAGTCACAATGTGTATATTATTTTTTGCCTGGCTTTTTTCACTCAAAAATACTGTTTTTGAAAAAATACTGTTTTGAGATTCATCCATGTTTTGTACATACCGATTTTATTGTTATTCGTATTCCATTATGTGAATATGAAAATTTACTTATGTATTAACCTGTTGATGGATAGTTTGGTTGTTTCTAGTTTAGGAGTTATAAATGATGTTATAAACATTTTGTTCATTTGGGTTTAAATACGTATTTGGATATCTGGGTCATATTCATATCTCAATATGTGATAGAGACTTATTTTTTTGAAGCACAACATTTATTGGTACATTTTAGATATACATAATGATTAACACTAATCATAGGGAATTTGCACCTGTACATGATATATCCTGCCTCTTCTTTTTTCCCCATTCCCTCATGCCCTTGAAACCACCTCTTTCAGAGTACTGTAGTTTCCAATGTAGATGTCTTTTACTTCCTTCATTAGATTGATTCCTAGGTATTTCATTTTTTTGGATGCTATTGAAGGTGTTGTTTCCTTAATTTCTCTCTCAGTGAGTTTGTTATTCGTGTACATGAAGGCTATTGGTTTTTGAGTGTTGACTTTGTATCTTTCTTTGCTACTGAATTTGGTTATTAAATCTAGAAGTCTTTTGGTGGAGTTTTGGGGGGTCTTCTATGTAGAGTATCATGTCATCCACAAATAATGATAATTTAACTTCTTCCTTTTCTATCCTTATTGCTTTTATTTCTTTCTCTTGTCTAATTGCTCTAGCCAATGTTTCTAGAACTATATTGAATAAAAGTGGTGACGGTGGGGATCCTTGTCTTGGTCCTGATTTTAGAGTGAAAGCTTTCAGTTTTTATCCCTTTAATATGATGTTGGCTATTGATTTATCATAGATAGGGCCAGGGGTTTAGCTCAGTGGTTCCAGCGCCTGCCTTGCAAGTGTAAGGTCCTGAGTTCGATCGCCGGTACCAAAAAAGAAAGATGTGTGATTTATCATAGATGGCTTTTATCAGATTGAGATAAAGACCATCTATCTATTCAAATTTTCTTTAGGGTTTTTATCCTGAATGAGTATTGGTGCTCACTTTGGCAGCACATATACTAAAATGAATGAGTGTTGGACCTTGTCAAACACCTTCTCCATCTATTGAGAGGATCATATGGTTTTTGTCCTTGGCTCTGTTAATATAGTGTATTACATTTATTGATTTGTGTATGTTGAACCATCCCAGAATCCCTGGGAAGAATCCAAGTTGGTCATGGTGTATAACCTTCTTGATGATTTGCGGCATTCTGTTTGCCAGTATCTTATTGAGGATTTTTGCATTTATGTTCATTAGGGATATTGGCCTGTAGTTGTCTTTTTTGGTTGGATCCTTCTCTGGTTTTGGTATCAGGGTAATGTTTGCTTCCAGGAATGAATTTAGGAGTATTCCTTCCCTTTCAATTTCTTTAAAGAGTCTGAGAAATAGTGGCATTAGGTCTTCTCTAAATTTCTTATAAAGACTTATTTATTTATTTTTTTGGTACCGGGGATCGAACTCAGGGCCTTGTTCTTGCAGAGCAGGCAGTGGAACCACTGAGCTAAATCCCCAGCTCTAAATTTCTTGTAGAATTCAGCCATGAATCTGTCAGGGCCTGGAATTTTTTTTGTTGGTAAGTTTTTAATTACATCTTAAATTTTGTTGACTGATATTGGTTTATTCAACATTCTTGAATCAGTTTTGGTAAATCATATGTATCTAGGAACCTGTCCATTTCTTCTGGGTTTTCCAGCTCAGAAGGTTAGTGCTGACTCCCCTGCCCTGCCCTGGCAGTGCTGGATATAAAACCCAGAGCCTGGTACACGCTGGGCAAGTATTCTACCATTAACCACACCCCATCCCTAAAGGCTAGTATTTTCTTTTTTTTTTTTTGGTAGGGGGAATCGAACTCAGGTCCTTGTGCTTTCAAGGCAGGCGGCGGAACCACTAAGCTAAATCCCCAGCCCTAGGGCTAGTATTTTCAACAAAAATAGGAAAACCATGAGTTATAACTAATTATTTAAATATTCTAGTAATGAAATTATTTTATTTTTTAACCCAGGACCTTGAGCATGGTAGGCAAATACTTTACCACTGAGCTCTACCTCAAGCCCATGAATTTTATTTTAGATATGAGTTTAAAATAATAGCAAAAAAAAACAAAGATAAAACTAAAATAATGGTGAAACATATGAGTGGAAATGGTGGGAGGTACCAGTAGTTAATTATGAAATTGAAAATTTTGAGAAATGTCAGCACTAAAGATAGGTTTGAATATTACCTGTTTCAATTTGATACTTTAAAAATGTTCAACATTTTGGAATGAGCTTCCTTTATTTCTAAAAAGCAACCAGCTTGCAGAAATAAATAAAATGAAAAGTAAAATATTTGAATCCTCCAATTTATTCTTCAGAGGAAGTCACATTTAGCAGTTCGGAGTACATTCTTCCAAACATTTTTCTATGCATTTGCAAATATATACTAACATACAACATGTAGAGACACAGAAAAAAATCTCAGTAGATACCTACCTACTCTATGGAGATATTTGTTACTTTGTTTTTGGATAACTTGGAATCATTTATTTCATTTCCTTCACTTCTTCCTTCCCTCACTCCTTCTCTCTTTCCCTTTCTTTTTTTCTTCTGGGGATTAAACCCAGGGCCTTAGAAAGCTAAACATGGGCTTTACCATTGAACCACAACCACAGCCTAGAAGCATTCTATAGTGCTGTTCTATACCTTCTGTAATCATTAACTATACCACATTATAGTCTTGAAGATATTTCTCAGTACATAGAGATCTCTGACATCCATTCTTGTGCTGTATAGTACTTTATTGTATAGCTATTCCATAGTGTACTTCTCTGTTTATAGATATTTATATTGCTTCCAAGTTTTTTAATTGGAAAGCTTTTTTTTTTTTGGTACCGGGGATAAAACTCTGGTCCTTGTATTTGTGAGGCAGGCGGTGGAACCACTGAGCTAAATCCCTGGCCTACTTCCAAGTTTTTGTTATTGCAAATTGGGCAGCAATGAAAATTTTGTACGTGTATCTTTGAGCATTTGTGCTAGTATTTTTTTTTGAAGGTAAATTCCCAGAAGTGAGATTGCTGAAGGCATACATATCTTTCTAGATCTAAAATGTTAGTAATTATTCCTCAATTTCCTACCAGAAAAGCTGTTCCAATTTACATAGTCACCCAAAGGTATATGCAGCACTAAATTCCCCACTACTCTTATCAATACTTGATGTTATCTATTAAATTTCTCAACCAGATGTGGAAATAATGTGTCTCATTTTTATTTTGAGAATCCTGGTCACAGGAAGAGTGTAGTTTTTTGTTTTTGTTTTTGTTTTTTTTCCAGTGCTGTGGATTGAACCCAGAATCTGGCTCATGCTAAGCATATGCTCTACTATTGGGCTACATCCCCAGCCAGAATAGATATTTTCATTTATTTATTGGTACCAGGGCGAAACTCAGGATCTTGAAGTTGCCAGGCAAGCACTGTGCCACTGAGCTACATCCCTGGCCCTAAGAATAGATATTTTTAAATGAAAATTATGTATAGACTTTCAGTTACATTCTTTTCAGCCCTATATGCCGTCCCTAACTCCTACTGTACCTCATGTTTGGATTCTGGAGCTTTTTCATAGTTTTACTGATAAAATGCCCCTTCTCATTAGTATCCTTTTCTGTACATGAACAAAATTTCTTTCCAGCTACCTTTTCTTTTCTTTTTTCTCAGTACTGGAGATCAAACCTGGGGCGCTCTACCACAGAGCTACATCCCCAACTCTTTTTAATTTTTTTTTTTGAGGCAGGGTTTCACTAAGTTGCCCAGGTGGAACTTGAATTTGGAACTCTGCCTCAACCTCCTGAAATGCTGGGATTACAGGTGTATGCTACTACACCCAGCTCATTTCTATTTTTTAAAAAGTTGCTTTGTGTATATTCTTCCAGATGAACCTCAGAATCAATTTTCTAATACTCTTAATCTACTACCCCAAATTTCAATGGGGTTATCAGAATTTATAGTTACCTGACAATTTTCAGTTATGAAATTTTTCTTTTTTCCCTCTCCCTTCCCCTATGAAATTTTTCTTTCAGGAATATTATACTTCTCTCCATATATCAGATTTTTATACTTACAGTAACTTTTTTAGTTTTACTCATGAATATTTTATATATATTTTACTAGATCTATTCCCCTATATTGTGAATGGAATTTCTCGTTTTGTTTTGTTTTTGGTACCAGGGATCAAACTCAGGACCTTGCACTTGCAAGGCAGGTGGCAGAACCACTGAGCTAAATCCCCGGCGTGTGAATGGAATTTCTTTCATCTTTTTTCACCGTATTGGAGATTGAATCCAAACAGTAAGTGCTGAGCTATGTCCCCAGATCTATCTAGTCTATCTATCTATCTTTATTTTGAGATAAAGTTTTAATAAATTGGCCAGGCTGGGCTTGAATTTGGCATACTCCTATCTCAGCTACCCAAGTAGCTGGGATTACAAGTATATACTACCATGCCTGGTTTTTCCTCATATTTTCTTTTCCTTTTTAAAAAATTCTTTTTCTTTTTTTTCCTCATATTTTCTAACTAGACCTTCCTTCCTTCCTTCTTTCTTTCTTTCTTTCTTTCTTTCTTTCTTTCTTTCTTTCTTTCTTTCTTTCTTTCTTACCAGGGATCAAACTTGGGACCTTGCACTTGCGAGGAAGGCAGCAGATTGTTGTTTTTTGAGACAGGGTCACACTTTGTAGTTCAGGCTGGCCTTGAACTTACTATGTAGCATAGGCTGGCCTCAGACTTGCAGCAATACTCTTGTCTCAACCTCCTGAGTGCTGGGATTACAAAAATGCAGTGCCATTCCCCACTTGGATTTTTTTTTTTTTTTTGAGAAAGGGTCTTGCCATATTGTCTAGGCTGGCTTTGAGCTCACAATCTTCCCTCCTAAGCCTCCTCGGTAGCTTGGAATGCAGGCATGTGCCTCCTTGCTCAACTGGATATTGGTTTTTTGTTTTTTTTTTGGTACTGGGGATTGAACTTGGGACCTTGCGCTTGCGAGGCAGGCAGCGGCACCACTGAGCTAAATCCCCGACCCCTGGATATTATTTTTTGTTTGTATTGGAGACTGAACCCAAGGCTTTCAACCTGAGCTACATCTCCAGCTCCCTCTTCCTTCCTTCTTTACTCTTTCCTTCCTTTCCTTTCTTTCTTTCTTTCTTTCTTTCTTTCTTTCTTTCTTTCTTCCTTCCTTCCTTTCACTTTCTTTCTTTCTCTCTCTTTCTTTCCTTCCTTCCTTTCTTTTTCATGTTTTTTTTCAACAGGCTCTTATTAAGTGACTAAGTTTCCCAGCTGGGCTTGAACTTATGATCCTCCTGCCTCAGCTTCCCAGAGAGCTGGGATTTCAGGTGTGCATCACCACCCCTGGCCTCTCGGTCATTTCTTTGTAGGTAATCTGTCTTTTTCTCTTTGGCTCTTTTCTCTCTTTTTGTTATGAAAAATTTCAAAAACAAAAAAGAGGATAGTATAGTGAATTCGCATGTTCCTGTCACTCAGCTTCAGTGGTTTTTAACTCATGGCCAATCTTGTTTCATCTATATTCCCCTAATGCCTACTCCCTGACCCATACACCAAGGTTATTCTGAAGCAAATGTCAGACATCATATCACTTAATTTAAACCATAAATATTTTGGTATGAGGTCTTCCTTTCTTCTTTCCTTCCTTCTTTTCCTACTTTCTTTTCTTTTTTTCTTCCTTCCTCTCTTTCTTTTGTCAGGGTCTCATCATGTTGCCAAATTCCTGGGCTCAGGTGATCTTTCTGCACCAGCCTCCCAAGAATCTGAGACTATAGTAAGCAGATACCACCATGCCCAAATATGAGATACTTTTAAACATTACAGCAAAACCACAACTTCTAAAAAATGAAGAGTTCTTTAATATGATCAAATGTATGCTGATCAGAATTTTCATATTATCTCAAATGTTTATGTGTTTTTTAATTTGTTTGAATCAGTATCCATATAAGAATTGTATGCTGCACAAGGTCCCGAGTTTGATTCCCAGGAACAACAACAAAAAAAGAATTATATGCTGCAATCTGTTGATATGTTTCTTAAATTCCTTAATCTATAGATGCCTCTTTCATATCCCCCCTATGGAATTTATTTGTTGAAAGAATGGGCTGTTTATCCTAGAGAATGTCCTATACAATGAATTTTATTGGTTGTATCCCCATGGAGGTGTTTTGTAACCTGTATTTCCTGAATATTGATTAGATGTAGATGCTTCATTAAATACAGATTTGGATTCTCTTTTTCTTGGCAAGAATATTTCATAGATAGTGCTATGTACGTCCATAAATAGATACAAAGTCTCTTATTCCTTTATAGGAATAAGATGTTCTTTGATGTTCTAAAGTTTCTTATTCCTTTATAAGGAATAAGATGTTCTTCGATGTTCTAAAGTTTCACCACAGTGTGTCTGGGTAAGGATTTCTTCCCCCTCTCCCTTCCCCTTTTGGGATTCCTGAGTCTTGAAGATTGGTATCTTTCATGAATTCTCAGCTATTTTTCTTCAAATATGCTGCTGTATCTTTTCAGACAGGGTTTCCCTATGTAGTTCAGACTAGCCTTGAACTCTTTACATAGCCCAGGCTGGCCTCAAACTCATGGCGATTCTCCTGCCTCTGCCTCCTAAATGCTGGGATTACAGGCATGCATGCCACATCCACTCTTTTCTCTGTTCAACCTGAACTCAAATTACATATTACCTATGAGTATGGGACCTGTAAATCTTGGGCTATAGGCCACCAGCCATCAGTTGACCTCAGAGCAAACATCTGCTCCAGAATTCACCTTGATAGAGTTGTGGTTTTTCATCATTTCTTCTGTTTCCTATACTTTACTGCCAGAGCACTATATATGTGTATGTGTATTTGCCCAATACATTGAATATTTAGCATGCACTTAATACTACATAAACTGAAAAATTTAGTTCTAGCTTACAAATCTATTTTGCATTAGGTTTATTGCCCTATATGTAATAATTTTAGACCATTAAATAGTTTAAACATCAAATCTTTCATACAATTATCTCCCTACTCATTTTAATTTTTCTGTTGGCTGCAATAAATCATTCAGCAAAATTTTCAGAGAAGGTTCTTGGTGGATATACTTTCTGAAGCCCTTAGTATCTGAGACTGTTTTCCAGTTGTCTTCATATACAAATACTAATTTGGCAGGGTATATAATTCTTGGTTCAAAATTATTTTTCCTTAAAACTGTAGCTGTTGTTCCATTGTCTTCTGGCATTTCGAATTGTTAAGAGAAAAATCTGAGGTCAGTCTGACTTTTGCAGGTTGCCTCTAAAAGGTAACTTTCCTTTCTCTGGATACTTGCAAAATTTTTTCTTTATCCTTGAAATTTAAAAAAGTCATGAAGATATGTCTAGGTGTTGCTTTCTTCTCATTGAATTTTAAAGATTCCCTATGAGCCTTCTTCATTTGCAGGCCTACTTTGTTCAACTTTGGAAAGTTTTCAGTTAGTGCCATTATAGTTCCAGCTTCATTTCCTTTGTCCTCTGTTTCAGGTATTCTTGTTACACCATAGATTATATCTCCTGCACAGGCCCTCTACATCTCTTTTTCTCATCTTAATTCCTTTGGCTTTTCCCTCTGCATTCTGAGAATTTCTCTTGTTTTCCATTTTACTTCAGCAATTTTATTTTGTAACCAACCCTTCTTTTTTTTTTTTTTTTTTCCCGGTACCGGGG
>NW_004624903.1:1638112-1657521 GCF_000247695.1 Heterocephalus glaber
AATAGCTGGGTCAAATGGGACCTCTAGCCCTAGTTCTTTGAGGTATCTCCATACTGATTTCCACAGTGGTTGCACCAGTCTGCACGCCCACAAACAATGGATATTTAGTAGTTTTTAAATAATGTTAAATATGCAAAGTTAAAATACACCTACTCCATAACTCAACCATTCTACTAGATATTCTTTAGAGAACTGAAAAAATATATATCTACAAAATGATTTGTACACAAATATTCATAGCAGTTTTACTGTAATGGATAAACTTGGAAACAATTTGCTACTTGTCCTTGCAATAGAATACTACTAAGCAATAAAAAGCGATGAACTACTGTTTTCCCAACATGAATCAAGCTCAGAAACATGCTGAATAAAAGTGAACACCAAAAAAGTATATGCTATGCCTGTAATCTCAGCACTAGGGAGGCTGGACCAGGAAGATTGTCAGAAGCTCAAGGTCAGCCAGGGCTACATAGTGAGTTCAAGGTCAGCTTGAACTGCACAGGGAGACCTCATCTCAGAAGCCTTGAGTACATGCCCTATGATTCCCTTTGTATGAAATCTCAGAAATGCTTTTTTGTTGTTGTTTTTTGTTTTTTAGGGGTTTTTTGTTTAATCATTTTTATTTCAAGTGTAGTTTTAAAATCATAAATGGGCTTTTTTATTCCAAAGTCAAAAAACATTTATTCTTCACCACTTTGGAATCTGACAAGCAATTCCAAACCATGTTTTCCAAATCCAGTCTTGTCTGCTACTTTTCAGACTTCTGAGTTTGTAGGCTATTCCACTCTCAGTGTACGGTTCTGGATGACTAGAGGCTTGGGGATAGGACAGTAATCTGAAAACAGTCCATCCAATATGAAGAATGTGTCTGTCCCAGTGTCAGCAGTGAGGGAAAATAGACTAACACCTACCAAGAAATGATTTATTCATTTTTAAAGTAACAGAACCAGAGCTATTCTCTGTCACAAAAGAGAATGTGTAAGATTAATTTAAATTATTTTTGTAGATTTAGGTAATATTTTATTTCCCACACAGGCTTCAATCTTCCTTTATCTTTTATGCAAAGTCTCAATAGGGTTTGATGAATAAGCCCCAGGTGTTATTCCAAAGAGAAACAAGTTGATTTTGAGAGAAAGTGCTGTTCTGACTTCTTTTAAATGCTCAGAACAATTAATGGAAATATTCTAACTTTGGGTGCTATATAACCTACAACTCACCAAAAAAAATAAAGAAATTAAAACTTTCCTTTTTTAAGGAAATTTTTCACCCTTTTAGTATTACAACTTATTCATTTTTGGTTTTGACTGCCTAACCTAATATTTAAATTTTTACAACTCTGCATTTCAGAATAGTAAGAGCTCTTTTTCAAATGTTCTTCACAACACAAACAAAGACCCCAGAGAGACATTCTCAAGTTGCATTGTTTGACTACAGTGAAGTCTGAAATGATCATCAGACAGATGTGTGAACCTGGGTGTTCCCAACCCCACTCTTCAGAAACTTCCTCAAATGAGAAGACTTCCATTTATTAAGTGCTTATACTATTCTTAAAAATTAAAGTTTGGTCACTAGGAAGGACTGAACAAAATTATTCTCTTTCCCCCAAACAACAACCAGAACAGCTCTGATCCATCCCTCTTACTTCCCACAAAAACAGGGAAGTGGCAGGGCCTGAAGACTTCAAATCTGAAATCTCAGCTCCTAGAAAACGGCTGCTCTTTGCTCCAAGTTGTAGGTTTGTGTACTCTGTTTTCCAATACTTTCCCCATTTATAAGTTTACTTCCTTCCACACTCACACCCACACCCATACGCATACACACACTCATCTCAAGTAAGACACTTTTTTGTGTTTGCTGATAAATTATGAGGAATATGAACTAGGTGTATACAGGGTTGCGCAGGTGTTGTAAACATCAGAGTCCCCCAGGTCCTCTTCTCCCAAAGCAGGGATCACTACTTCCCTATGCGCTGCTGGCAGGCTGCTACTGGTGTAGGGCAGAGAAAAAGTCCTCATAACTGGTGTTTAGGTGGGAAGGCAAAAAGACAATCTCAGTCAGTCTGATTTGCCAGGGAAGAAAGCCTAATGTGCTGTCCACAGGACCAAACTTCAATATTAAATCAGGATCAGGGAAATGATTGGAACTAATCAAACTGTCCAACATGTCCACGTCCAGGTCCTCAGGCCCCTGCTGCCGCCGGGCCACCAGCCGGCAGAAGTCCTGAGCGCTCGCACGTTGTCCGCTTTCCCATCCTCTGGGGACAGCACCTTCACTGCCAAGTGGCAATTTATTTTATTTTATTTTAAGTAGGAAAATTTATTGGGGAATAGGAATAGGGAATAAGAATGGGGAATGGGGATAGCTCCTGAGAGACAGGAGGGATCCCAAATGGGTTGCCCCCAGTGGCAATTTAAAACTTGATCATCTTTGTCATTACTATTTGCAAACTCTGATGAGTATTTGGAACAATCTAGGCCCAGAAGTTCCTGCTGTTGTTTTAAAATTTCATTCATCAGTCGAATTATTTCTTTTGAAAATACCTTGGTGGTCGTACACTCTGATGTACGAGATGCCCACCGCCATGGCCCACACCACCAAGCTCGCCACGTCCGGCAGGCTGCGCTAGTCCTCGGCCAGCACCAGCCCCGTGTGCACCAGCAGTTTCCGCAGCGCTCGGCCGTCTGAGCGCCAGCGCAGCCGGCCTAGGCTGGCGGAGCCCGCTTGAGCTCTAACGGTGGCGCCGGGCCTCGCCTCGCACGAAGCCGAGCGGCGCTAGGACCACGGCGGCGGAGGCGCGGCGGTGGCGCCTCCACGCCAAAGTCCAAGTGCTGAAAGCGGGTGCGCAGCCGGGCGGACTGTGCGCGTTGCCGGCAGAGCAGCGCGGACTGTAGCCGCCACTCCAGCTCTTGAGAGCCCGGCACGGTCGCTCCACACTGGGCGCCCGCTACCCGCTGCTGCCGCGGCCGGCCATCTTCACTTCTAGTCCGCCCGCTCAGGCACTCCTGCCGCCGAGTTTTTTGGTTTTTTGAGACGAGAGCCTCGCAACCCAGTTGAGAAGGCACCACCACGCCCAGTTTAAACCCTGTTTTAAAATAGAAAAGAATTTAAAAGGCTGGGGATATAGTTCCGTGTGAAGGCCCTGAGTTCAATCCCTGGGGGGTTGAGGTAGGAGAGAGTGAGAGAGAGAGACAGACAGAGACTAATGGACTGACTGACTGATTTACTATGTTGCTCAGGTTGCCACCGAACTCCTGGGTTCAAGTAATCCTTTTGCTTTAGTCCCCAAGTAGCTGAGACATAGGTGCATGCCACCAGGCTGGCTGTGCACATGGATTTTTATAACAGTTTCATTTATCACTGCCAAAACTTGAAAGCAACCAAGGCGTCCTTCAGTAGGTGAATAGGTAGTAAAACTGAAAGTCACATCCAGACAATAAATATTATTTGATGTTGACAAGAAATGATCTATTAGATCTTTCTCAAATGGAGAGGAAGGGCCTGGGATTTAGCTCAGTGGTTCCTTCGCCTGCCTTGCAATTCCAAGGTCCCGAGTTTGATCGCCGGTACCAAAAAAAAAAAAAAAAGTCAAATGGAGAGAAGAGCAAGAGATTGGGGGGGGGGGGGAAAAAGGAATTAAGAGTGTTATGTACTTTCGTACTAACTCCACACAAGGAATGTAAACGTTGTGTACTGCAAACATGTACTAATAAAAGTAAAAAGAAATGAGCTATCAGGTCACGAAAAGACATGGAGGAAACCTAAGAAATGTGTAGTACTAACTGAAAGAAGACAATGAAAAAGCTGCATCCTGGATGATTCTAACTACTCTTTGTAACATTCTGGAAAAGCCAGAACTATGGAGATGGTAAAAAGATCAGTGGTTGCCAAGGGCTGCGGGGTAAGGGAGGGGTGAATAAGTAGAGCACAGAGGATTTTGAGGTTAGGGACTGTTCTGTGTGATACTATAATCATGGACACGTGTTATTATACATTTGTCAAAACCTATAGAGCTATCATGGTTTTCCTCATGGTAGCCCACCCTGCTTTCTCCAGGGTGTTCTCTCTTATCTTGCTTTTTTTCTTTTTTACTTGGCCCAACTCACTCTGTAGAGCCAGTTTCTCTCTCACTCTTCACTTTTACTTTTTCAAATAAACTTTGCCACTGCTTTTTGTGCATTTTGTTCAATTCTTTGTTCGAGACAAGAAGAACCTGGAATCTAACTCCAAAAGGAGAGGTGAGCAACCCAAAACCTGGTAACATTTAATTGGCAAGCCAATTTTAGAAGCAGACTACCTGGTAACATTTTTTTTTTTGGTATGGGGATCGAACTCGGAACCTTGCACTTGCAAGGCAGGTGCCTGAACCACTGAGCTAAATCCCCAGCCCTGGTAACATTTTTTTTCTTTTTTTTTTTTTTTTTGTACTGGGGTTTGAACTCAGGTCCTTGTGCTTTCGAGGCAGGCAACGGAACCACTGAGCTAAATCCCTGGCCCCCTGGTAACATTTTGATGTAGTCATCCAGGAGAATCAAAAGTCAGGAGATTACAGTAATAGTACCAAACCGTCTTTTGGTTATGCTTAAAAATTCCCATAATAATAATAATTAAGAAATATTTCCCATCATAGGAAATGAACGAATATTTGTTGAATACAAAAAAATCTGAAATAATTTTCCTAAGCTTTAAAATTGTGATGGTTGTGTCCCTACCCAAATTTCTAAAAATTTTTCGTGTCCAAATTAAACAGTTTTTTATTGATTAAAAACAAAGCAAAACAAAACAAAAAAACCCCTATAGAATGGGGCTGGGAATGCAGCTCAGTGGCAGAGTACCTGCAGAGCAATGTGAAGGCACTAGGTTCAATCCCAGCACCAAAACCAAAAACAAAACAAAACAAAAACAAAGAGTGAGCCCTAATGTAAACAACAAATTTAGAGATGATAATGATGTGTTAATGTAGGTTCTTTGATTGTAACAATTGTAGCACCCAGGAGTAAGGTGTTGATAGTAAGGGATAGTGAGTGTGTGTGGGGGGGTATATTGGAATACTTCTTTCTAATCAATTTACTGTGAACCTATTGAACCTATAACTGCTCTAAAAAATAAAGTCTGTTAAAATGATCTAGTTAGCTGGGCATAATGGTGCATGACTGTAATCCCAGCACTCAGGAGGCTGAGGCAGGAGGATCACCGCTGAGTTCGAGGCCAGCCTACATAGGGAGCTCAAAGTCAGCCTGGACTACATAGTGAGACCCTGTCCCCCCCCCCAAAAAATGACCTATTTAAAACATGAAATGAGCTTCAAATCATGGAAAGATATAGAAGAGCCTCAAATGCATATCACTGAGTGAAAGAAGCCAGTTGAAAAGGAGTACATAGTGTTTAATCCAAGTACATATCATTCTGGAAAAGACAAAATTCTGGACATGGGTTAAGGGGAAAGTAGGGTTAAAAATCCTAGAAGATTTTTAGGATGGATGGTGAAGCTGTTCTGCATGATACCATGATGGTGAACAAATGTAAT
Organism: Heterocephalus glaber; assembly: GCF_000247695.1. Next base: position 1,643,637 of record NW_004624903.1, read on the forward strand.
GGTAACTAGTCTGGTAGCATGGGACGTTGAAATAATGGAGGAGGGTGTGCATGTGTGGAAGCAGGGAATGTAATGAGAGCTTTACTTTCTGCTTAATTTTGCCTTGAATAACTGCTCTAAAAAATAGTCTATGGGACTGGGCCGTCTAGCTCAGTGGTAGAGCACACAATTTAACATATGTGAAGCCCTGGGTTCAGTCCTTAGCACCAAAAAGAAAAAAAAAGTCTATAAAAAATTTACTGTGGCTGGCAAATGGGCCCAGGATGTATAGCGGCTGTGCCTGACAGCACATCTGACTTGAGCTGGAGTAGGGTGGAGAGTAGAGGGCGGTAGTCGGGGGTGGTGGGAGAAGGAGGCGGTGAATCACTTATAAATGGCGCCCAAGCAGGACCCGAAGCCCACAGTTCCAGAAGGGTGAACAAGTACTGTGCTTTCATGGGCCTCTTCTTTATGAAGTAAAGTGTGTAATGGTTGCCATAAAGGACAAACAAGTAAAATACTTTATACATTACAGTGGTTGGAATAAAAATTGAATCGAATGGGTTCCAGAAAGCAGAGTACTTAAATATGTGGACACCCATCTACAGAAACCGAACTTCAGAAAGCCAATCAGGAGCAATATGGAGAGGGAGAGATGAGAGGGGCTGCTCCAGGAAAGAAGACATCTGGTCTGCAACAGAAAAATGTTCAAGTGAAAACAAAAAAGAACAAACAAAAAACCCCCTGGAAATGGAGATGGTGGCAGTACCAGTGAGACACCTCAGCCTCCTTGGAAGAAGAGGGCCTGGGTGGATCCTACAGTTGAAAATGAAAAAACACTTATGAACAGAGTTGAAGTTAAAGTAAAGATCCCTGAAGAGCTAGAACCGTGGCTTGTTGATGACTGGGACTTAATTACTAAACAAAAACAGCTCTTCTACTTTCCTTCCAAGAAGAATGTGGGTTCCATTCTAGAGGACTATGCAAATTATAAGAAATCTCGAGGAAACACGGATAATAAGGAGTATGCTGTTAATGAGGTTGTAGCAGGGATCAAAGAACACTTCAATGTGATGCTGGGCACTCAGCTCCTCTACAAATCTGAGAGACCACAGTGCGATGAGCTCCTTGCTGGTCACCCTGATGCACCCATGTCCCAGGTGTACGGAGCTCCACATCTACTGAGATTATTTGTATGAATTGGATGAGAAGAGCCTTGCTTTATTACTGAATTATCTTCATGATTTCCTCAAGTATCTGATGAAGAATTCCACAACTTTGTTTAGTGCCAGTGATTATGAAGTGGCCCCTCCTGAGTACCATCGGAAAGCAGTGTGAGGCACTCTCACCCGTGTTTGGATCTCTGTCAATGTGTTTTTTTGGGTACTGGGGATTGAACTCAGGTTGCGCTTGTGCAGCAGGCGGCGAAACCACTGAGCTAAATCCCCGGCCCTCTGTCAACATGTTTTTGTTCCTCGTCCTTCTCTTTTACAAATGATGTACTTTGAAGATGTTAGTGTATAACAGAATTGATGTTTATTTTGTTTGATTTTAAACAGAGAAAATAAAAGGGGTTACAGCTCCTTTTTTCTTTTCATTTCAAAGTTGCTACCAGTGTATTCAATGATGGACAACAAAGAGACGTGGTGTTGAATGTTGTATTGCCTAGTTGACAAAGCTGCTTTTGAATGCTGGTGGTTCTATTCCTTGACCCTATGCACTTTTATAATACGTGTTAATGCTATATGACAAAATTCTCTGATTCATAGTGTGAAAGGTCCAATTCAGTGTATATAACAACACATTCATCCATTTGTGTTCTTTTTTTTTTTAAATGGTTCTTAAAGAGCCCATCCTTTGCAAATCATCCACATTGTTCCTTAGGCATTTTATCTTTGCTCAAATTGTTGAAGAATGGTGAATTGTTTCATAATTTTGTATTTGTGTCTAATGCACGTTTTTAACATGATAGGTGCAATGCATTGTATAGCTATAGTTTTCTGGAAAAATCAATCTTTCAGGAATTGTTTTTCAGATCTTCAATAAATTTTTTCTTTAAATTTCAAAAAAATATTTACTGGTTAAGCTGGGCATTGTAACTTGTACCTGTAGTCCCAGCTACTCAGGAGACAGTGGTAGGAGGATCATTTGAGTCAAGGAGCAGAGCCCAGTCTAGGCAATATCGGGAGACTCTGTCTCCAAAAATTTTTTTTTTTCTTTTTGGAGACAGGGTCGTGCTGTGTAGTCCAGGCTGACCTACAACTTTCGGTGATCCTCCTGCCTCAGCCTCCTGAGTGCTGGGATTACAGGTGTGCACCACCACACCTGGCTATTCTAAAAAAAATTTTTTTAATGGTAAGTTTTGCAGTATATGTTTTACCACAATTTAAAAGTAATAATGTAAAAACAAACATGGAAATGGAATAAAATAAATGGAATGGAATAGGATAAAATAAAAGTCTTGCTATGTAATTCAGGCTGGCCTTGAACTCACTATGTAGTTCAGTCTGGCCTTGAATTCACAGTGATCCTCCTGCCTCAGCCTCCTGAATGCTGGGATTACAAGCATGTGCCACCATGCCTGGCCAGTTTTTAAAATTAAATTAAAAAAAAATTTTTTTTGCAGTGCTGGGATTAAATCCAGGATCTCACACATACTGGTCAAGGGCTCTACCACTGAGCTTCACCCCCAGCCCAAATCATATACTTTAAATGGATGAATTGTGAATTTATATCTCAATAAAGCCATTTTTTTAAAAAAAGAGTGCATACTGTATAATTCCATTTATATAAGACTCTAAAAAATTCAAACTAGTATATAGTGATAGAAAGCAACCTTAATTTGCTCACTACATCATTTTATCGACTCCGTTTTTTTCAGATACTTTCTCTGGTCCCGATTGCCTTTTTTGTTAATATTGGTCTTGGGAAGAAAACAGATGGGGGGGGGTGTCTCATTTTGCCAAGGAAAAGGTATGGTCTGTCTTCCAAATTGAGTAGTTTGTACTGGAGTTGGAAATACAAGTAGTCCTCGATAACCTGAAAGTGGTGTGATTTAAGAGCCTGTGATTTGCTGACAGCAAGACTGGCCCTAGAACTCCACCTCCCAGAAGGTCTGGATTTAGACCAGAGACTGCCACAGGCAAAGGGGTGGGACTCTGATCGCTACGCGGATGTGGCTCCAAGCTTTCAGAGCCTGTTAGCCCATCCCCCGAGATGCGGCGCTGGAGGATGATCAAACTTTGCCAGGTAACCTTTGTTGAGAGACCCCCCTAACTTCAATCTTCTCTCCTAAAGTCCCCCCAACTCCGATGGTTGCCTCAATATATGAGTCACTTCTTAGATGGAAGGAATTTGAGGGTGAGGTGAAGTGTATGTCAAAGGGATTGATCCAGCATTTCCTATTTGTGAATCCGATGGGGAAGAGGCCCCTCTCTGCCCCAGGCTTATAAAGCTACAGAACCTACAGTCCTTGGTGAAGAAGAATGTGAGGACAGTGCTGAGCCGGGTTGTGGGTTTTTGGTGGGTGACTAACATTGCCTCTCCTCTGGTTAGGTTTCCTAACGCAGGATAGTCTCCTGCTCAGGGTTGGGTAGTGTTCAACCTTGGCTTCCTTTACCTCTTAGTGTCCTAGAGTCTCTTTTGACTCATATTAAACTAAGTAAGTCAGTCTTGAATGTGAAAAGCTTCCTGGGGTTAGAGATAACTACATTGCAGAAATTAGTAAATAAAAACGAGGGCCTTATGCAGAATTATTTTGCTTTCAGAGGAGTAATTTCAGAGGGCCGGGGATTTAGCTCAGTGGTTCTGTCGCCTGCCTCGCAAGCACAAGGAGTTTGATCCCTGATACTCTCCCCCCAAAAAAGTGATTTCAAGTAATGTAGACACAGACTTGTGGGAAGGTTGAGACATGGAGAATGTGTTACAAATTGTATTACTAAGAGCTGCAGTCTTATCTTGACTGTTGTTGGGGCTTTTGCATTGTGAGTCCAGCCTAGGTGAAAATTTACCGCTTGGCAGACTACTTGTGGAGGATGCGTCATTAGGTTAAGACTGGATTGTTTAGGGGTGACTGTAATCTCAAGGTTAAGAGTGAATGGCTGCAAATTTTTCAATGTTTGCTTGTGTCCTTGCCATTTATGTATTTTTATTATGTTTTCTGAGGGTTTTTTCTTACTCCTAACTTTTGCTGATCTCTTTCACAGACCTCCCCACACCCTCATTTCACATATTTGAAAGTTTTATTGAATATTTCTTTTTTTACAAGGAAACTTTTATTTTCAATTTTCATCAGGAAATTTGCTGTGTTTTTTATGCTTTTGGTTTGAATATTTCTTTTTTTCTTTTTTGGTACTGGGGATCGAACTCCGGTCCTTACACTTTCAAGACAGGCAGTGTAACCACTGAGCTAAATCCCCGGCCCTGGTTTGAATATTTCTATTTGACAGGTTGAAGTATGTATAACTTAATAAACATGATACTGTCAAAAAAAAAAGTGAATGGTTGGAGCAAGGCGTGGTGGTGCACACCTGTAATTCCAGCACTCAGGAGGCTGAGGCAGGAAGATTACCATGAGTTCGAGGCCAGCTTGGGCTACATAGTGAGACCCTGTCTCAAAAAAAAGGACAAAAAAACCAGTACTGAGGATCAAACCCAGGGCCTCACACATGCAAGGCAATCACTTTATCACTGAGCTACTTCCTCAGCCCTTTTTTTCATTTATTTATTTTTATTTTGAGATGAGTCTTGTTAATTTGCCTTGGTGGGCTTTAATTTGTAATCCTACCTCAGCTTCCCTCAGTGTTGGGATTACAGGTATGCCCAGCTAAAGAAGGCTTTTTTAAATGTTTCTTTTGATGTGTCATTTTTTAATTTAAAAATTTTTATTAGTACATGTTTGCAGTACATAACGACTATATTTATTGTGGGGAGCTGGTACATATATATAACACGTCTTAATTCTTTTTACCTCTCCTTCTCCCCTTTTCTCCCCTTCCCTCCCCCTCCCCTTAAGGAAGGCTATTCTTTTTTTTTTTTTTGGTACCAGGGATCGAACTCAGGTCCTCGCGCTTGTGAGGCAGGTGGCAGAACCACTGAGCTAAATCCCCGGTCCTTGGAAGGCTATTCTTAAGGAATGAATGTGTGGTAGCTTTTCTCTGTTTCCTTTAATCTTGTATGTTTATTTGTTATGCCTATTCCTACAAAGAAAAAGAAGAGCAATTCAGGGTGGTGGTGCATGCCTGTAATCCCAGCTGCCTGGGAGGCTGAGATAGGAGTTTCACATGTTTGAGGTCAGCCTAGGGAATTTAGTGAGACCCTGTCTCAAAATAAAAGACTGGGCAGCTGAGTGTGTTGGCATATGGCTGCAATCCCAGCACTCAGGAGGTTGAGGCAGAAAGATCACTGCATGTTCAAGGCCATAGTGAGTTCAAGGCCAGCCTGAACTACATAGCGAGACCCTGTCTCAAAAAACAAAAAACAAACAAAAAAAAAAACCAAAAGGCAAATAATATAATGCGTGGCTCAGAAGAAAATAATTTGCTATGACAAAACAGGGAAACAAAAAATTGAGAGTCTATTACAGACTTTGTGCTTGGTGCCAAAAGCCAAAAATAAAACAAACAAACAAAAAAAGTGGCAAATACCCTGGAGTGGTTACCTCAAAGTTGAATTATACTCTGGGCTTGTTTTAGTTGTAGGTGGAAGGCCTCACAGATCAGAATTGGCTATATATGGGGAGAGAGCTACCCCTACTGGTCTTATATGTGAAGCATACTTTGAAGGCGTTTCATTTATGCGGTATTTGTTTTGCCTATGATGTGGTCCTATTGTAGACTTTAGCTAATAAGACAATAGGATATGGAATGTATCTATTGCCCCAAATTTCCAAGATGAGAAATAAATTCCCAATTTCTTTCAGTAACCAAATAAACAATAACATCTAATTATCCCCTTTCCTCTGTCTTCTGACCCTTGAAAAAGTTAATACTATAGGGTTTGGGCCTGAAATTAGGATAGTAATTAAAACTGTAAAGAAAATGGAGTTGGGCCGGGGATTTAGCTCAGTGGTTCCGCTGCCTGCCTCGCAAGCGCAAGGACCTGAGTTCGATCCCTGGTACCAAAAAAAAAAAAGAAAAAGAAAATGGAGTACTTTGGGTTCTAGAGAGTAGGGCAGTGATATATTGATATAGTATTAATATGGAGATATAAACATGGGCGCTTATAGCTTTTCTTTTGTGTGTGTGTGTGTGTGTGTGTGTGTGTGTGTGATATTGGGAATTGAACCTAGTACCTTTCTTTTATATTTTGAGATAGGGTCTTGTTAAATTGCTGGATTGCCCAGACTGGGCTTAAACTTGAACATTCTGCCTCAGCCTCCCAAAGTGGTGGGATTATAAGTGTGCACCACCATGCCTGGCACAAATATGTTTCTTGCAGATCATCTCTGCTACATTACTTACCCTGAAATACTTGATTCATAAAGTGTGAGTGGTGTTGTGACCTATAGTTTTACTCATAAAATGGAGGCCCCTAATTTGCCTAGCACTGTAACCATATTAGAGAACTTTTGCCTTTCCCCAATAATAGAATAGTACTAAAACAACTAAGATATCAAAGGCTGGGGATGTAGCTCAGTGGCAGAGTATTTGCCTAGCATGTGTGAGGCCCTGGAGTCAATCTCTAGTACCAAAAAACCAAAAATACTGCCGTGTGACAGAGACTAATTAGTATTTCATGTGCTTTCTTTCATTTAACCCTCACATTGAAAACTTGCCCAAGATCACAAAGCTTAGGAAGAGAGAGGACTGCTTTTTTACTCCAAGCAGTCTGACTTCAGAGCCTTGACTTTTAACCACTTCTCTATATGGCAGAGTCTGACTTGCCTATCTTCCTCTCCAGTATTAGGCTTTTCAGGAGTTTTTAGGTTCTCAGGAGTGAATATTCATTTGCTGAGCCTATAGTCACAGATCCAAAGTAAGAGTTGTGTTTCTTTTGTTTCAACCTTGGAAATTTTTTTCTATACTAATGTTTTTGTTTGACATCTCTTTATTAGTGCATATTGGTTATACAGATTAATGGGTTTCATTTTGGCAGATTCATACATACACATAACATAGTTTGATTATTTTCATCCCCATTATACCAATGTTTTTTACATTAGTTACTATTTATTGAGCACCTGCAATATGTTAGCACCTTTGATACAGTACAGAATATCCAGACCTTTATGATAACAATTTAACATACATACCTTGTATATGAATGGTTTTTAATCTTTCTGGGCTCAGGGCCTTTTTTGAGAATCTGATGATAGTTTTGGATCTTCTTTTCTGAAAAATTGACTTATGCATAGTATTGTACATAATCTGAGGTGGCTTCTAGGACCTACTGGAGCCTGTTTTCTAGCAGCTCACAAACTTTAAAATAGGAATTTTTGTGCTACCTAACCTTTCCTAGCTGAGTCTTCTAAGGTGTTAGGGGAATGGGGAGTAATGGGAGGTGTCTGGCCCCTTTCCTCAAGAGATATGTTTATAAAGCATTGGCTCCCTAAATTAACCAAGTATTTCTCTCTTGTATATAGGACTGCAAGGGAAGAATGCCGACAATCAAATATGTGATTGGTTGTAGAAGATGGGGCTGTAGGTAAGACCTGCCTTGTCATCAGTTATACAACAAATGCCTCTCCTGAGGAGTATATCCCCACCATCTTTGATAACTGTAGCACCCAGACATCTGTGGATGGCCAAATTGTTAGCCTGAATCTGTGGGACACTGCTGGCCAAGAGGAATATGACCAACTGCAAACACTGTCCTACTCTTAAGACCAACATTTTTCTCATTTGTTTTTCCATTGGCAACCCATCCTTTTATGCCAATGTGAGGCATAAGTGGCATCCAGAGGTCTCCTATCCTTGCTCCAATGTACCTGTTCTGCTGGTAGGCACCAAAAGGAACCTGCAGAACTACCCTGAGACAATGAAGAAGCTGAAGGAGAAAAGCCTAGTGTCTACAACTCCTCAACAAGGCAGTGCCCTGGCTAAGCAGGTGGGGGCTGTGAAATATCTGGAATGTTCAGCCCTGATGCAGGGTGGGATACATGAAGTATTTTCAGAAGCTGTCTGGGCTGTGCTTCACCCTGCCACAAAAAAGAACACCAAGGGGCAGGGGATTTAGCTCAATGGTGCTGCCACCTGCCTCCCAAGTGCAAGATCCTGAGTTCTATCCCTGGTACCCCCCCAAAAAAAGAACACCAAGAAGTGTATCATCTTAAAGCTTTTGGGTGCTATTTGGGACTGCACTTAAGCAGTATAAGAGGAGATTCCTTTGACATCAGTTGAGAGTGCCAACATGAACCATTTGTCTCTTCCCCTAGAAACCCAAGACTACTAGTTATTCAGCTTTTGGAAGAGTGAAGACAGACTAGTTTGTACATGGCTGCTTTGATCTGAACCTTTTGGAGTAAGTGTGTGTGTGCGTGTGTGTGTGTGTGTGTGTGTGTGTGTGTGTGAGAGAGAGAGAGAGAGACAGAGAGACAGACAGACAGAGAAATGTGTCTGTCTCCCCTGTCAGAGTGGTAAGAGGAGATCCCACTAAGTGCTATCAGTGCTGTTCTGTCCTCTCCTGGCCAGCCCATGGCTAAGTAGAGCAATCTAGTATTGTTCTTGTTAGGTGTTTGCTTTTAAGTCTGATTTCAGCTTTTTCTGCTACATTAACCATCAAGCAAGTGCTTCACCAAAAGACAAGATCACCAGTTTTCAAATCATTGCCTTAGCCAGGTGTGATGGCACACACTTGTAATCCCAGCATTCAAGAGGCTGAGGCAGGAGGATTGCCTTGAATTCAAGGCCAGCCTGAACTGCATAGTGAGACCCTGTCTCAAAAACAAAAACGAAAACAAAAAAAAAAACCAAATTGTTGCTTTAAACCTCATTTTTCATTGTTTCTTTTTCTTTTTTTCTTTTTTTTTTTTTTTTTGAGGCAGGGTCTCGCTATGCAGTTCAGGGTGGCCTTGGACTCGCTAGGTAGTCCAGGCTGGCCTTGACTTGCAGTGATCCTAAGGGTGGCTGGGTTTCAAATACATGGCCTCACTCATGCTAAGTGCTCTACCACTGAGCTACATCCCCAGTTCCTTTTTCTTATTCTTTTTTTTTGGTACCAGGGCTCAAACTCAGGACCTTGAACTTGTGAGGCAGGCCGCGGAACCACTGAGCTAAATCCCCGGCCCGCTTTTTCTTATTCTTGAGATGAGACATTTTTATAAAAATGATTAAACAGTTTTTGATTTTTTTTTTTGGTATCAAGGATCAAACTCAGGACCTTGCACTTGCCAGGCGGGTACAGCGCCTCTGAGCTACATCCCCAGCCCAAGCAGTTTTTCCACAGTTCTGAGAGATAGATGTTCCTTAAGAGGGTTCTATGGTTACATAAGCTCAGGAGACAGCAATTTAAATAAAACTAATTATGTTCCTTTAAGCAGGACTTTATAACTTACCGTGTATATAACATTTCTCAAACTTATTTCACCACTGAACTTTTTTTTCAGAGGGTCCAATATAACCCCTATTAATATCTTTGGTAACACAGTTTCAGAGAAGCTGGGTTAATGGGAACTACCGTAAGAATTCCCAAAGAGGGGGCTATAAAAAACCAAAAGGTATAATATGATCCTGTTCTTTTGATGTTTTTCTCTCATGCATTTGAGACAAATGTTTATCAGTCATGGACTTGTTATTGCTGCTTCAGGAGATGGATTTGGCATTTAGTCATGATAGTGCATCAAAGGTGAGGGTCCCATAATGAGATCTGTTAAGATTCTGCTAGCACCATGAGCCTGGTGATACGGAATTATCGATCCCCAGAAAAGTTATATCTGAGTTTTTCCTTTTTCCTTTCAGGCACTTCCTACTTTAGGAACAGATCACTCAAGGTTAACCCCCTAAATAAAACAAAAACAAAATAAACAAATTGACCTGTCAATCATTGTCTGGGAATTCTGTGCTTTCCTCTGAGAGTCTTCTTCTGTCTCTTATTGTGCTTAGCTGTTCTGAGTGTATGAGACAGTGAGAAAGTGAGACAGTCTCACTTGTTGTCCTTACCACCTCAGTACATCTTCCTATTTATTCATCCCTGAGTGCTTTTTGATTGTTCCAACCCTTGTGATTGCTCCAAGTTCAATCTGTACATCCACACCCTCAGGCTGTCCCCTTTGTGGTGATAAAGGACTTCAAGCTTTGCTAGAGTTGCTCAGCTTGCCATTTCTCAGTGGGCCTCCTTCTCTTTGTCCTCCCTAGTCATGTTTTTTACTTTCGTTTGATATGGAAGGAAAATTTCTTCACTGGGCAAATAGTGGTTGATAACACCACTGTGCACACATACTCCTGCCCTGCCAAATAGCACTGAGTTTTTGAGAATGGGGGAACCGAAGCTATAGGAATGCCATACCTTCCCTTTGCAGTGGGTGAAGTATCTGTGTGGTGATTTGCTCTGTGGTAATCTCCCTGTTGCTCTTTGGTAAGACATGGTCAGAGTAGCCTCAGACTAAGAAACCTCCTGGATAGGGTTGACAAATGAAATACATAATGCTGTGATGAATTTTAACTAAAAATTTTTTTTTCAGTACTGAGGAGTGAACTTGGGTCTTGCATATGCTAGGCAAGTGTTTTACCACTGAGCTACATCCCCAGCCATTTTGATTTTATTTTGAGACAAGGTCTTGCTAAATTGCTCAGGCTGGCCTTGAACTTGCAGTCCTGCCTCAGCCTCCTGAGTAGCTGGGATTACAGGTGTGTGCCACCACACCCAGTCAAATGATTTTTTAGAAATAATTTTTTAGTCATGTTGGGGATCAAACCCAGGGCATTGCACATGCTAAGGAAATGCTTAAGCTACACCTCTGTGGCCCAAGAAAAAAAATGTTTTTTGGAGTTTTCTTTTTTTTTTTTGGTACTGGGGATCAAACTTGGGACCTTGCACTTGCGAGGCAGGCGGCGGAACTACTGAGCTAAGTCCCCAGCCCATGTTTTTTGGTGTTTTGAGACAGGGTCTCACTATGTAGTTCAGGGTGGCCTTGAAGTCACTATGTAATCCAGGCTGGACTCCAACTTGGAGTGATCCTCCTGTCTCAGCCTCCCAAGTGCTGAGATCACAGGCGTGCGCCATCACACACAGATGCATACTGTGTTTTTACTGGATAAATCTGACAACCCTACTCTTGGATAATCTAGAACATAGAAGGCAAACATCAATATTGATAGAATGTAAAAAGTTATATAAAGTTCCCTATTTTCCCTCCTGTCCTTTCCTTTTCTCTCACCATGGACTACAAATATTTTTCTTCACCATACTGTCTACTTCAGTTTTCCACTGGTGTATATTTCTACACCTTCTCAATTGCAAAGTACTGTACCTATCTTTCAGTGCATGACCTGGGGCCTCCTGTGCAGAGTGCCAGGGGTTCTCTATAAAGAGTATGTTAAATGGAAGGTGTAGGTGGCTATCAGGGGCTGATCAGACCCTCAATCACCTGACCAAGGGTATAGCACCAGATAACGAAAGACAAGACAAAACCTTTACTGTACAAAGGGGGCCAAGGATGGTCAAAGTTCTTATCAGGCTAAGATACTGTCTTCTGAAGCTTGTCACTATTGAATGCACAGCTTCTTGAGGAGGTAAAGGGCAGTGCAAGGAACAGTGGAGTGGAGAGCACTGACACAAGCAGAGTCCTAGCAACAAAGGAACAAGACATTCTAGCAAGAACAGATCATTGATTAATGGGAAATTTGGTTTTTCCCATAGATTAATTTTTGCTTCTAAAGAAGTTTTGTGTACGTGTCATGCTGCCCTTAGCTGCACTATTGTTTTGCCATCCAAGACATCACAGCGTCACGGATCATTGAGACCTCTGCTGTAACCCATGGTGTGGGGAATTGTTCTGTTCCCACACACCAACTGCTGGCTCTTCAGGCAAGCCACTGTGGGCTAATAGGCAAACTCAGACTTTTAGTATGAAAAGCCAACTTATAAATTTGCAGCTCACTCAGGGTGGTCTCCATCAGGTGGCCCTACAACTAAGGTCTAGTAACAGTTTGGAGCTGCTACTACAGTAGTGTGACTATAGGAGTCAACTGGTCTGTGGATGGGTTTTCCCACACAGGCAGCCAAATGAAAGCACGTTGCCCAAATGTATTTCTCTAGTCTCAGGATGCTTCAATCAAATGCTGCTTGGGATGCTTATAGGACTGTGTGACTGAAAGGGCCTAGAAACATGGCTGCTACCTATTTAGGTACTGTCATCTTTTTAAGTGAATTGTTATTTAATAGTGCCTCCTGCTCCTCCTCTGCCTGGCAAATTTCCAAATGTAAGCCTAGATTTTGTTTGGGCAAACTCGTTTCCTCTAATAAATGGAGGTATGATCCCCAAGTCTACTGGGAGTCCAGTTTATATTGAATGGATTTTGTTTATATTGAACTGATTTTGAACCAACCCTCTTAAAATAAGTTTGTAGGTTTGCTGACGCTTGTCACAGAAAAAGAATTTTTAGGATGCACCAGTAAAAGAGACATGAGGGTTTTTTTGTTTTGTTTTTGGTACCAGGGATCAAACTCAGACCTTGTGCTTGCAAGGCAGGCAGTGGAACCACTGAGCTAAATCCCTGGCCCGACATGAGGGGTTTTTTTACAGAGATATAGGACACACTCAAGAGTGGAGTGTGGGTGCTTAGAGAAATGAACCATGTTTTAAACCAGAGTAAGGTACAGTTAAAGCTGTCTTTTTTTTTTTTTTGTACCGGGGATCGAACTCAGGACCTTGTTCTTGCGAGGCCGGCAATGGAACCACTGAGCTAAATCCCTGGCCCTGTCTTTTTTTCTTTTTTTTTGAGATAGGGTCTTGCTATGTAGTCCAGGCTGACCTCAAACTCATGGTGATCCTCCTGCCTCAGCCTTCCTGGATTGGGATTACAGGTGTAAGCCACCACACCTGGCCTTAAAGGCTGTTTTTAAAATGGGTGATCTAGGCTATGTATTTTCACTGTCTGCCAGGTTACAGTGCAAACCATCTACATTGGGTTTGAAGTAGAGATCTATGTTTGAAGTTAAGATATTCTGTCTCCAATGCAGCTGCTTTCTGGACTGGAGAAAAGGGCAATTTGCAGGTGAAAAGGGTCTAGTGCCAGAGAATTTATAAGTTATTGTAAAAAGGCCTTTAAGGTCCTGAGTTCGATCCCTGTACCAAAAAAAAAAAAAAAGCCTTTAAGAATGTAACATTCTGTAAGGATGGAAGGAGGAATGTCACAGGCTAGAGTGGCCTCTGAAGCAGGAAAAGAGCTTGTCTTGAAGCTGCAGGTTTTTTCAAAGTACAATTTTAAAATCTCAATTATTTTGGTCTCTTTTTTACCTAGTTTTATTATTATTTTTAAAATCTTACCTCATTTTTCTCCCTGAGAGTTTGGTCTCATAGTTTTAAAGGATTATAGAAGGCCAATGGTCTGACTTTAGTAACTATTTTAGGCTATTAGTAACTATTTTAGGAGGAAGGGCGTTGATCTAGTCTAGCCAGGGACTGAAAGTCTTGTTTTGACTGATCTAAAGGAGACCTAGGAATATTGAATTTATTTTTTGAAGAACTATTGATATAGGAATGATATTGGACCTCCAAATGATATAGGGGAAATACTATAACTTGCACCCTGTTAGATGTCAGATATACTGAGTTCGTGTTCCCCCAAATTGAAGAATGAATTCTAAGGAACAACAAAGGTTAAGAGTAGGAAATATTACTGTAGCTTTAGAAGAAGTCTTAAAATTAGGTACTAAACGTCCTCCAACACTGTTTTTTTTTTAAACTTTTCTAGGTCCTTTGTACTCCTACATAACTTTTAAATTTCAATATCCAATTCTTCATTTA
>NW_004624903.1:1686722-1701136 GCF_000247695.1 Heterocephalus glaber
ATCATGTCTTTCACTCTGCTCACCATCTCTGTAGTTATCTGGGAGATTATTTCTGCTTTGAATTTTTCTAGAGCCTCATTCATCTGTTTTGTTACTCCCTGTGCTATCAGTTCAGGGTGTCCAGGTGGTTGATTATCAGACTTTTGCACATTTCCCCCAGAAATTGCCTTTTGGGGGGTGGAAGTCTGGGTTTGTGACTTGCTTAAAAGCCTTCTCATTTTTGTTTTTGGTACTGTCCCTGGTTTAGTTCCTGGGTTGATATTATGAAGTTGTTTATTGTAAGTATCTTTGTTGATCTATTTAAAACCCTTATGGAATGATTGCTTCTCAGAGGTGTCTTCCAGATATAGCTGGTCTTTAGGTTTTGAGTCTCTAATGACTCTGAGGCTATCTCATTTTCATTATACTAGGAAGGACAACTGTTTAGATCAATCACAACACCTTAGCCTAAGTCATGCAATCAGCAACACCATAGCATCAAGTACCTCTTAAAGAATGACAATTTATAGTAGTTATTAATCTATCATCTTTAAAAAATAAAGGGCCTCCTTCAAGGTGTGTCTCTGCTGCCACAATAGACAACGTGGGCAGCAGTGTGCAGTTGTAAGTCAATGAGTCTCAGTAAGCTAGTCCCAGACCCATGAGATTCAGGCAGATTTCTGGTTGCAAGTCCCAAGTTGAGCTCCCTGTCCTCCTGCAGGGTTGCACTCTGCAAGTTTCTACTGCAGGTTTCAGCTGCTTTTCCCCTGAAGAAAGTCCAGTTTCCAATGGGAGCTGATGATCCCTCCAACTTAGCAATCACAGTGGTCTGGTGTGCCTTTATTGCAAAGATTCCCTCCACTTTTCCAGTGGGCTTGTTTTCATCAGGGAGCCTAAGACAGGGACTCTCTCTGTTGTTCACTTCTGGAGCTCAGGACAATGGCTTTTGTACCCCTGTGCCTCTGCAGTGTGTAACCAAGCAGCTGCACAGCCAAAAGGCCAGAGGCGGCGGCGGTGGGGGGGGGGTAATTGTTGGAGGCACCCGTCAGCTGGTGAGCCTGCTGGAGTGGGGGGGTCCTCCTCACCCTGTCCTGGTGGCTGGTGGTAAGCCTGTCCTGGTGGCTGGTGGTCCTCTTCAATTTACTGAGGATGAGAAGTTTCTGCTTACTTGGCTAGCCACTGGTTATTTGGCACTGGCGTATAGTTTGTTTTTGTTTTTTTTTGTTTTTTTAAGCACTTGAAATCTTAATATACCAGGAAGAACAACTGAGTAGCACAATTATGTTTCCTTGTCTAAAGTAGTACAATCAGCAATAACAATAGCATCAAATACACCCTATAAAACGAGAAACTGCAGTAACTCAATTTGCCAGCTTTAACCTTATGAACTAGATTTGTATCGGGAGCAATGCTGTATAATTTTAGGGTAAAATCATTTGGTTAGCCTAGTTCTCCTGCCTACAGCCCAAGTATGGAATTCCGAGACATAGCTCCATTTTGGCCGCCGGTCACAACTGAGACCTCAATGATCCAATGATGCTGTGATTCTCCAGGACAAGAAACATCCTGGGAGCTGAAAACATCCTGGGAGGAACAAACATCTACTCAGTTCCTCATTGTTCTTGGATTGTTACATCTTATTTACGCAGGATGTACTGAACTCTCTGCAAGTCATTTGTTACGAGGTACTGAATAAAAGGTGTGGTAAACTGGGGGATTTTGTCTTTGCCGCCCAGAGCAGCACTAATCTGACCCAAAGCTCAGCTTCTTCTCAGTCTCATTTTTCTACCTTTCCTGTAATTCGCCTTGTGCTGCCATGGCTCGCAGGAGACTAGGACTTACTGCAGAGGTTCTAGTAACATCCCTTTTCCCTGTTCCCTACATGTTTGTGGTTCTATAACAAAATCTAAAACAAACCATGAAATTGTATGCAATAAATAAACCCTTAATCTGGCTATTTTACCCTTATGGGAGAAGATTTAAGAGGGATTAGGGGAAAGAGAGAGACAGAAGAAGAGGAAGAGATTAGAAAGAAGGCTGGAGGAACAAAGAAAATTGTACAAACTTTGGGAAACTGGTGAAGACAGGAGGAAAGAGAAAAGAAACAAAAACAAGAACAGAAAACAACAAAAACCCAGAAACCATGTTCAAACAATCAAGAAAAAAACAAAATAAATCAAGAATAAGAACCAGAAAAGAGGGAAAGAAATAAAAAAGAATAAAAAAAGAAAAGGAAAAAGAAACAAAAGTCCAACTCAAAGCATGTCTCTCCTATCACTGGTAGACAATGTGGGTAGACAGAGCCAAATTGATTAATCCCATCAAGCTGGCCATATCTTTATGGTGGTGTAGTGGATAATCCCAGTCCGCCTGCACCTTTAGTTCCACTGAAGTTCAGGCTGGTTTCTGGCTACGAGGTTGGAACTGGGTTTTTTGAGCCTGCCACTATCCATGTACATCCTGCCAGCTTGAACTCAGCTCCCTGATGACTTGAACTCTGCTCCCTAACCTCTCACTGACTTGAACTTGGCACCCTCACCAAGACACAGGGAGCCACTAGATGGAATTGGCCCATAGCTGTTCTGAGTTCCAAGCTCAGTTGACCCCTCTCCAAGATTGCTACTGGCCCACATCCTCTACTGGGTGACATCTGAACCCAAATAACTCACCAGCCACTGCAGTCTGCTGCGTCCACTGCTCCATTCCACTTGTGCATTTCTCCATGGAGGCCTCTGGGGTTGCCAGTAGTCATTGTGCATCTGCAGGTTCGACTCACCATTCCCACACCATGAGTCCAGGCTCTGAGAGAGAGCGCTGCTTGTTATCTCCCTCCTCTTTGTTGAAGTCTCTCTCCTCACTCTCCCCATGGACTTCAATTCTTGCTTGAGATCATTTCTGGGCCCCAGGGACCCACTTCTCTCCTTCCTCTCCTCCTCATGCCACTATATTCCAGTGTCCAACTATGCTTTATTTATTTTGGTTTCTGAGATAGGGTCTCACTGTGTAGGCCAGGTTGGCCTTGAACTCATAATCCTCCTGCCTCACTGTCCCAAGTGCTGGAATTATAGGCATGTGCCACCATGACTGGCCAAAACCATGTTTTTTCTAAACCAAAATTTGTCTGGGGATGTAGCTTGGTGGTAATGTGCTTAACTAGCATGAGGCCCTGAATTTAATCTCCAGTACTGCCAAAAGAGAGAAAACAACTGAGACTGGCAATGTAGCTCAGTTGTAGAGCATGTGTTTAACACGTGCAAGGCCCTAGGTTTTATCCCCACCACCACAAAAACAAACAAACCCTAATATTATTGAGGAATAATTTACATATTATAAAATGCACTCATTTCAAGCATAGAATTTAATTTTTAGTAAGTTTTCTCAGTTGTGCAGACATTAAATTGCAGATTTATTTATTTATTTTATTTTTTGAGACAGGGTCTCGCTATGTAGTTCAGCCTGGCCTTGAACTCACTATGTAGCCCAGGCTGGCCTGGAACTCACAGTGATCTACCTGCCTCAGACTCCCAAGTGCTGGGATTACAGGGGTGCACTACCGCACCTGGCCAAATTGTAGTTTTGAAACATTTTTATCGCCCCCAAAATGCCTCAAGTGTTAATTCCTATTCTTACCCCACGACCAGCCCTAGACAACTTTCTGGCTTTTACACATCTTTTCTGGTCATTTCATATATACAGAATCATATAGTATTTGTTCTTTTGTAACTCACTTCATTTAGTGTAATGTTTTCAAAGTCCATCCATTTTATATCACATATAATTACTTCATTTCTTTTTACTGCTAAACAATATTCCATTGTATGGTGTGGTGGATTAACCAGTGGTCAACTTGGAATACCCAGCTGAACTGAATCAGCATGGTTTGGGCATGGAAGACTCACCTGAGGATTGTTGCTAAAGGTATAAAAAGCGAACTGGAGGGGAAGATCGTGGACTATTGATTTTCTTGGAGAAGCTTGCTGTTGGTGGTTTTCCTGATGCAAACTTGGCGGTTCTCTCATTGGCAGAGGAACTCAGGTCCTCACCATTGCTGGGAATGGGTGCTATTCTCATCAAGGGAGCTCTGATCTTTGTCGTGAGCATTGCTTCCTGGCTCCAGTGTAGATTCCCTCAGCCTGGTGACACAAATCCTTCACCCTGCTGGCATAGGGTTTCTATCTTCCACCACTGGCCTTTGTGCCCTCTTGGTCCAGATCCTCAATATGGACAAACATGAGATATTGCTGTGGGCTCTAGGCCAGTGCTGGACTCATGAAGGACTTTGCCTTGGACTCTAGGCCTTTAGCTGGACTTGCGTGGGACATTGCTGTGGGATCTGGGCCCTTGGCTGGATTCTTTGGGTCTCTGGTGCATGGCCAGAACTTTTTTTTTGTACTGGGAATTGAACTCAGGGCCTCACGCTTGCCAGATTGGTGCTGTGCCGCTAAGCTACATCCCCAGCCCTCAGTGGGATCTCTTGCTCTTCTCTGCATTTGACTTTTTGTGTAAATATCATAAAATAATCCTCATGAATGCTGGACAATCACTCGAACTGAGCCATAGCCTCAGACCTTGGAGTATTTTCTTTTCCAGTACTTGGGATCCAACTCAGGAGCTTGCACTTGCCAGGCAGGCACGCTGCCACTGAGCTACATCCCTGGCCTCTGGAATATGTTTTTAAGTGCACCTTTGACATAGGAGAAATATAACTCCCAACCTGCCAGATGTCAGATGTGCTGAGTTCGTGTCCCCTGAAATTAAAGAATGAATCCCAAAAGGTTGGTACCAATTACAGTATTATCTCAAGCTTCCATTCATCCCTTGGGGAAGTATGTAAATCTGGCCAATGTAACTTTAATCTAGTCTTGCCTTATTCAGGTGTGCCTCCAGCCAGTTTTGATGTGTTCACCTTTCACTGACTTCCTTGACAGCCCAGTCCCTTTGTGACTGTATTATTACTTTTTATCCAATTTAGCTGCCTATGATACCTTCTGGCTGGGTGTGGTGATGCGTGCCTGTGATCCCAGAACTCCGGAGGCTGAGGCCAGCTTGAAGTACATATTGCAAATGGCATTGTTTTCCTAATTTCTTTCTCAGTTCATTAGCATACAGGAATGCTATTGATTTTTGGCTATTAATTTTGTATTCTGCTACAATGCTGAATTTGGTTATTCATTCTAGGACTTTTTTAGTGGAATTTTTTGAGTCTTCTATGTAAAGGATCATGTCACCTGTAAAAATAGTAATTTGACTTCCTCCTTTCCTATACATATCTCTTTTATTTTTTTCTCTTGCCTGATCACTCTGGCTAATGTTTCTAATTTTTTTTTTTTTGGTACCGGGGATCGAACTCGGGTCCTTGCACTCGTGAGGCAGGTGGCGGAACCACTGAGCTAAATCCCCGGCCCTGTTTCTAATATTATAATGAGTACAAGTGGTGATAGTGGACATCTTTGTCTTTTTCCTGACAGAGGAAAAACTTTCAGTTTTCCCCCATTTAATGTGATGTTGGCAGTAGGTTTGTCATAAATGGCTTTTATCAGATTGAGTTAAGTTCCTTTTATACCTATTTTCTTCAGGGTTTTTATTATGAATGGAAGTTGGTTTTTTTGTTGTTAGTGTTGGGTTTTTTTGGTACCAGGGATTGAACTCAGGACCTTGTACTCAGTGGTGCCACTGCCTGCCTTGCAAGTACAAGGTCCTGAGTTTGATCCCCAAAAGATCAGACGGCTAAATGTGCCTGGGGTTGTTTCTTCACCTTCTGTTCTGTTCCACTGATGCACATGTCTATTTTTGTGTCAGTACCATGGTGTTTTTATTGCTGTATCTTTGTAATATAACTTCAAATCTGGAACTGTGATACCTCCTGCTTTGTTTTTGTTGCCCAGGATTGCTTTTGCTATTCTGGGTCTCTTCTGATTCCATATAAATTTTAGGACAGTGTTTCCTTCTTCTGTGAGGAATGCTGTTGCTATTTTAACTGGGATTACATTAAATCTATGTATCAGTTTTGGTAGTATGGCCATTTTGACAGTATTCGTTCTGCCTATCCAGGAACAGGGGATATCTTTCCATTTTCTTTTCTTTTCTTTTTTTTTTTTTTTGAGACAGAGTCTCACTATGTAGTTCAGACTGACCTTTAACTCATTATGTAGCCCAGGCTGACCTCAAACTCACAGCAATCCTCCTGTCTCAGCCTCCTAAATAAAAATAGGTAAAAGGAAACAGGGGGATAGACCTTCTGTAAATGGGAAAGTCATCTAGAGATGGTAGGAGAGGGAGGGGAGCAGAAGGCAAAGTAAAAAGGAATAAGATGGATGTGTACATATACCAACTCCTTGGATGGATGTATTATGCATTATAAAGAGGTACGTGCAAAATAAAACATAGTACTGCTGGCCGGGGATTTAGCTTAGTGGTTCCCCTGCTTGCCTTGCAAGCGCAAGGACCCGAGTTTGACCACCGGTACCAAAAGAAAAAAAAATCCCCAAAACATAGTACTGTACTTTGTATATCTTTATTAGATAATGGTCTTTTAAATTTTTGTTTTTATTAGTAAATATTTACAGTATATATGATGTATATATATACACACACATTCATCATGGGGAGTTGGTACATATGTACATAACAGATCTTATTCTTTTTATGTCCTCTTCTCCTCCCTTAATGGGATATATTCTTTTTTTTGGTACCCAGGATCAAACTCAGGACCTTGCACTTGCAAGGCAGGTGCGGGCACCACTGAGCTAAATCTGCAGCCCCATTAATAGGATATATTCTAAGGACAAAAAAATGTAAAGAACTCCTGAACTTTCCTTGGGTTTATTGTTGGTGTGGTATTGGTCCTGTAATTTTGAAACAGTAACTATTTTCTTGTTGGGAACCAATGTTTTTACTATAAGAGAAGCAAATAAACATAGACACAATCCTCAACAAGATATTGTCTAACAATACAACAAATCATCAAAAATATCATATATCATGACCAAATAGGCTTCATCCAGGGATACAAGAATGGTTCAATATATGCAAATCAATAAATATATCACATAAACAGAAGAGAGGACAAAAATTACATGATCATTTCAGTAGGCACAGGAAAAAGCCTTTGAGAAAATCCAACTTCCAGGGCCAGAGATGTAGCTCAGTGCCTGCCTGGCAAGCAATAGGTCCTGAGTTCAATCCCTGGTACCAAAAAAAAACCAACCCAACTTCCATTCATAATAAAAACCCTGAAGAAAACAGGTATAAAAGGAACTTAACTCGATCTGATAAAAGCCATTTATGAAAAACCTACTGCCAACATCACATTAAATGGGGGAGAACTGAAAGTCTTTCCTCTAATGTCAGGAACAAGACAAGGATGTCCACTATCACCACTTTTACTCATTATAATGTTAGAAACATTAGCCAAAGCAATCAGGCAAGAGAAAGTAAAGATAGCCTCATTAGTAAGTGGTGCTGGAAAAACTGGTTACACACTTGCAGAAGATGGAATTTAAACCCACATCTATGACCAGGCTCATTTTCTTTATCCATAAAGGAGTACTACTCTGCCACTCTTTTTTTTTTGTATCTATGCAAACACTTTATTTTGATTTCATTACTGACATTTATATATCATTTTAAGACAATATACAGCTAAGCTAACTGAAAGAAAACATACAAGAAATTTATTAGATCTAATACCAATGCAACAAAGGACAATGCATCATAAGAGACAAACAATTTGCAAAAATTTTAAAACATACAACTTATTCCACTGCCTGCCTCACAAGCACATGGTCCTGAGTTCAATCCCCAGTACCAAAAAAGAAATAAATAAAAAATAAGAATAAATAAAACATACAACTTAAAATTAAGACACTTTAAAAAGAAAAGCTGAAACAAAGGCCAGAATTTATGAAACAAAAACCAGAATCTATGAAACAAATGGCCAAAGACTATGAATCAAAAAATTACAATCTATGAACCAAAAAGACCAAAGTTAGAACCTATAAAAGCAAACTCTTAACTCTGACCGATAATCTCGGTGGAAGACCTCCAAAATGATATAGGGGAAAGAGATATAACTCCCAAACCTGCTAGATATCTGAAACGCGAGTTCCTGTTCTCTAAAATTGAAGAATGAATTCTAGGAACAATAGAGGTTAAGAGTAGGAAAAATTTATTGAGAGAAAGAAAGCTTCTGTTTAGGAGAGGCAGAAGGGGGACTGAAAAGTGGATTGGCCCTACTCTGCCACTCTTAAAGAAGGATAAATTTGAGTCATTTTAGGAAAATGGATTCACCTTGAGACCATAATGTTAAGTGAAATAAATCATACACAGAAGCTTGAATATCATATAAGTTCTCATATGAGAAACCCAAAGTATAAATCTACAGAAACAAAAGAAGACAATAGGAAACAGGGAGACAGATCTTTGAAAATGGGAAGGCGATCTAGCTACAGGGGGAGGAGGAGAAGAAAGGGAACAAAAAGAATTAAGATGTTAAGTACATATACCTATTCCCTTAGATAAATATAAATATTATGTACTACAAACATATACTAATAAAAAAATAAACATAATATGCCAGGTGTGGTGGTGAACACTTGTAATCCCAGTATTTGGGAGGCTGAGGCAGGAGGACTGCTGTGAGTTCAAGGTCAGCCTGGACTACATAGTGAGTTCAAGGCTAGCCTGAGATACATAGTGAGATACTGTCTCAAAAAAAATTGAACAAAAAAAGTAGTAAGATACAAATATGAAGTAAGGGAAGGTGAGAAAAAACTCTGTAGTGTTGGAACTATTACTAGTAAAAAAAACCTCATTTATTTAAGCTCTCTCCACTGAAAAGGCCTACAAGCAATGATACCCCAGATCTTGGTCTCTGTCTCCCTTGTTCTTTCTCTTTTTTTCCCCTGGTACTGGCAATTGAACTCAAGGCTGTTACTCTGAGCTACATCCTCAGTCCACCTCCCTTTTTGAGACAGGGTCTCCCTAAATTGCTAAGGAGGACAGACTGGGCTCAATCTTGTGATCCTCCTGTCTCAGCCTCCCAGGGTACACATTTGTGCATATCATGCCCACCCTCGATCTTAGTTTCTGAACACTACTGCCCACTAAGAAAGAGCCCAGGCTCCTTGGAAAAATGGCTATCAAGTCCAAGACAGGAATACACAGAGAAAATCTGGCACATCATATACTAAAAAGCAAGGAAGTGCTCAAAGAGTAATGGTCATGTCAAAAGCATACAGGAGGGCCGGGGATTTAGCTCAGTGGTTCCGCTGCCTGCCTCGCAGGTGCAAGATCCTGAGTTCGATCCCCAGTACCAAAAAAAAAGAAAAAGAGAGAGAACAGCATACAGGAAATCTGGGTGTGGTGGGGCACATGTGTAACCCCAGCACTTGGGAGGCAGGAGGATCACTTTGAGGCCAGCCTGGGTTACATACTGAGTTTAAAGCTGGCCTGAATTACGTAGCATGACCCTGTCTTTAAAAAAACAAAAGACAAAACAAAACACATACACCCTGGAACCAACATGAAGTGGTTCCTGCTGGGCAAATTTAGGACATCTGGAGCATCAAAACAAATAATGATGGTGCTATGTTGTAAAATAATAAAGAAAAATGCAAGAAAGGAGGTAACAGAAAAGTTCTTTACTGAGCAATTCCAATTAATACACATAAATTTAGAAAGACTTAGGAATTAGAAAAATCACCCTTTTACACTCTACCATTAAACTGGTCAGTCAAGGATCATCAATGGATATCAAAACCACTGGATGTAAGTGTGATGGGGGACAGAATATTTACATAAGCTCAAAAGTATCACCTACAGTTCATTTGTTAATTATAAAAGCTGGAAATGTACCTTTGCAATGGGGAGATCTGGCAGTCACCACCTTATGACCAAAATTTAGCATCCCCAATATTGGGATGACTTGATAATGTGTCTTCTTATGGCCGATAAAATACCCCTAACCCATCTGAAGAAAAAAACCCAGACATATTTAGAACATGGAATATTTTCCAGAAAATCTGCCTGGATTCATTAAAAACAAAATAAAACAAAATAAAAGGCTGGTGAATTCTAGACTAATGGGAGATGATTAGGTGCCGTGCATTAATTTTGAATGTATACTGGATTGGATAAGATGTAAAATGCACTCAATTACGGCAACTAGAAAAATTAAATATTAACTATATGTTAACAATATTGATTTAAGTTTTTAAGATGTGATAAAGGTACTGTGTTTATATAGTAAGATGTCCATTTTAGGAGTTAAAAGAACCACGTTGCCGGGTGTGGTGGCACATGGCTGGAGGAGGATACCGGCGAGTTCGAGGTCAGCCTGGACTAGTGACTTCAAGGCCAGCCTGAGTTACATAATGAGACCCTGTCAAAACAACAAACCAACCATGATGTTTGTTTTGTTTTGTACCGAGAATGGAACTCAAGACCTTGCGCTTGCGAGGCAGGCGCGGTGCCACTGAGCTAAATACCCGGCCCCAACCATGATGTTTGTAGCCCAAGATTTTTTAATTTAGCGGTGTGGTTATCCTACTACACAGGTCCTCACACATGCTAAGCAAGTGCTCTATCACTCACTGCGCTACACCCTAACCCTGTAACGCACTTTCATATGGTTTAGGGGAAAAAAATGTTAACAATCATGAATCTAAGGTGGAGAACAGTTATTGATTTTCCTAATCTTTCACATCTCCTGAAGTAAAATGCTGGTGGCACAGGTCTCTAAGCACTCTGGGAGGCTAAAACAGCTCCCATAACAAATTCCAGCTCAGCTAGAGCGACTCGGCCAGAAGCCGTCTGAAATAAAAAATGGTGAGCCCGGAGTGGCGGCGCACGCTTGTGATCGCAGCACTCGGGAGGCTGAGGCAGGAGGATAACCACGAGTTCGAGGTCAGCCTGGGCTACATAGTGAGCTTAAGGCAGCGAGACCCTGTCTCAAAAGACCAAAAACAAAAAAAATGTAGCTCAGTGTTCAATCCCCCGTGGCGGGGGCGGGGGCGAAACGTTGGGAGGAAAAATCTATTACTACCGGGAAATGTCACTTCACAACAAGCAATTTGCAACGACGGTAACTTTGGCACAGTTAGGAGCCGCCTTCACAATTTAAACTTAAGTTTCCCTTGGGAAGGAGCGTTGAAGCCACAGACAGCACAGACGAGAAAAGTAATTGACTCTAACTCACTTCCATAGACCACTGTAGCTTGGTGACTGGCCGGGGGGGGGGGGGGGGGCGGTGGTCAGGTCATAACCACGTGACCCAGCCCTTCCTTCTGATTGGAGGAATATCCTACGCTTCAGGCAGTTCAAAAGGCAGGACTGAACGTTTTCTTTGACCAATCACTTTTCACCTGTCTAGCCTCCCGATCTTGTATGGTCCAATCAAAAATAGTTAGTAAAGTAGTCTACAAATACTGCTTTCTCGTAGGACAGCCGGTCTTTCCGTTTACTCCCACTTAAATTTACTTAACTTCCGGTGTAGGCCGGTACGGTTATGTGTCTCTGCGTGTCACTTCTGTGCGACTGGTATTTTTATTTCCGGCGGGGTAGGCGGCAGTTTGGGATTTGCTGTCGACTTAAACCGCCACTAGTAGCCTTCGCGCCATTATGTCCGAGACAGACAGCGATGAAGATTCTGCTGGAGGAGGCCCATTTTCTTTAACCGGCTTCCTGTTCGGCAACATCAATGGAGCTGGGCAGCTGGAGGGGGAAAGCGTCTTGGACGATGTGAGGGGAGGGCTTGGGGACAGGGCTGGGGGTGGTGTGGCTAAGAAGAGTAGATAGAACGGCAGTACAGGTACTTAGGAAAGGCTAGAAAGGATGTGGCTTTCTGTGAGAGGGCGCAAGGAACACAACAGAACAGGATACCACCCTTAGAGATTTGGGGAGTAGTAGAGTGAGAGGGCCTACTTCTGCCCAAGGAAAGAGAGAAAGGAAAACGGTGGGCAGGGCCAGGAAGTATGGGACACAGAGGTGGGTAGCAGCGAAGCTGACATTTTTCTTAGCTAGACAGAAAATAATGGCTGAGCCTAGTGCAGTTGTTTTCAACCCACTGCATTGAGAACCTTCGTGTAGATTCCCGATACTGCATTACTGACTCCCGCTGGGCCGAGCTGGCTACAGAGCCAGAGGGCTGGATAGAAACCTCAGCAGTCATTGTGTCGCGGCCCCATTCGGTTGAGCAGGGACAGCAGCACTGCTTGGGCCATCTCTTGGTGCCACGCACGGCCTAGGTGGAACGTCCAGTGTGTGCACACACGTTCACACGGTTTCCTGTGCCCAACTGACACCTTTCGTATCAGTTCATTTTTCAAGGAATAAAACTGCTGACCAATATTTTCCCCTCCCCTGCAACAAATGCACACAAAAGAGCAAAAAAGACCAGGACTTGCTTTCTCATCCGGATGAGCTCATTTGCCTTTATTCAAGAGAACTGCTGCTCCATTCAGTCTTGGTGGTGATTCTTTGAGTAATCTTTTCTTAATGTTCATGAAATTGGGTATGGTCTAATCAACGAATTTGGTGAGAGATTTGTACAGTTCTCGAATGTGAACATTCCTTTTAGCAGACCGCAGTCATTTTTCAGATGGGAAATAAGCTTTGTGTGGGACACTCTGGTTTAGTTGTTACTCTAGTGCTGTCCCTTTTTCAGGAGTGCAAGAAGCACCTGGCAGGCCTGGGTGCTTTGGGTCTGGGCAGCCTGATCACTGAACTCACAGCAAATGAAGAACTGACGGGGACTGATGGTGCCTTGGTAAATGATAAAGGTGAGGCCTGGGTCATGGGGAGTAAGGTGGGAGAGGAGGCTAGTTGCTACTGTATATGGACTTTTAAATGGGAACTTTATTTATTTATTTTTGTTTTTTTCAGACAGGGTCTTGCTATGTAGTTCAGGCTAGCCTTGAACTCACTATGTAGTCCAGGCTGACCTCAAACTCACAGCAGTCCTCCTGCCTCAGCCTCCAGGCATACGCCACCACACCTGGCTTAAATGGGGATTATTTGAGGGAGTGGGAATTACTTGCTCTTTCTTGTGATTCCCCCACCTTTTATTTATAGGATGGATCAGGAGTACAGAAGATGCTGTGGACTATTCAGACATCAACGAGGTAGCAGAAGATGAAAGCCGAAGGTATCAGCAGACAATGGGAAGCATGCAGCCTCTTT
Organism: Heterocephalus glaber; assembly: GCF_000247695.1. The sequence goes on from NW_004624903.1 coordinate 1,699,881, forward strand.
GCCACACAGGTGATTCTTTGGTGTCAGTGGTAGAGCTTTCCAGTGCATTTTCTTGCTGTATAGTTTTGTTTGGGCTCTGGTTTCTTTGTCTGTTTTCTGCCATTCTTGCTTTCTATGCCCTTGCTCTGCTTCTCCCTTTGTCAGTTTAGGTCTAAATGACTGCTGTCCTATTTGTTTTGGGGCAGTCTTAACATACTCAGGCTTTAATTCCACTTACTTATTTTTAATTTCTTTTTTTTCTTTTTCTTTTTTTTGGGGGGATCAAACTCAGGACCTTGTGCTTTGCGAGGCAGGTGGTGGAACCACTGAGCTAAATCCCTGGCCCTCACTTACTTACTTTTAAATTTTATGTTTTTCTTTTTTTTTGACAGAGTCTCTAGTTTAGGCTGGCCTTGAACTCACTATGTAGCCCAGGCTGGCCTTGAACTCACAGAGATCCTTCTGCCTCAGCCTCAAGAGTGCTGGGATTACAGGTGTGTGCCACCACACCTGGCCTGATTGCCAAAACTTTGAGGCCAGCCTGTACTAAATAATGAGTTCAAAGCCAGCCAGAACTACATAGTGAGACTATCTCAAAAAAAAAAAAAAAAAAAGAAAGAAAAGAAATTTATATGAAGTTACTCACTGTTTATTCATTGTCCACCTCTTCAGATTAAATTATATGCTGCTGAGAAATGTAAATAGAACTTTCATAAATACTTGAAATTATTTTCTTCAGGGCCAGGGACTAGATTTGAGTGCTTCTTATATAAAGGTAATTAACTGTATCACATGCACAAGAAATAACCCATGAGGAATATATAGCCCTTACTTTCAGGGATATTGTCATCATGTGAGGAAGATGGAATAAATAAGCAATTACTCATAGTAAGAAGGCATAAACCAACTGTAAGCTCATGTTCCTGTATAGACTGTTACAGTTAGGTAGTGTTTTTGTTTTTTTCTTGTTTTTTGTTTTGTTTTGAGTACTGGGGATTGAACCCAGGGCCTTTACAGTGAGCTATATCCCCAGCCCTTTTTATTTTTATTTTTATTTTTATTTTATTTTTAGGGTTTTGTTTGGTTTTTTTGGTACCGGGGATTGAACTCAGGACTTTGCACTTTCGAGGCAAGAGGTGGCACCACTGAGCTAAATCCTCAGCCCTGTTAGGTTTTTTTGTTGTTGTTGTTAAATTCTTTTATTGGTACATTGTAGGTATACAACACAATTACATTTCTCATTGGGAATTGTACCTTTACATAATGCATCTTGGTTC
>NW_004624903.1:1728233-1765806 GCF_000247695.1 Heterocephalus glaber
TGTGCTGCTGGTGCCTGCGAGGCTCACCTCCTCTGCCCTAGGAGCGAGTGGTGGAATGGTGGCAGGGAGCCTCCTGGGTTGACTGTTTTCCCTCACTAACATAAGGTCCATGTAAAAGTAGTCCCTGTCATATAGTAGTTATTCAATAACCATTTGGTAAATGAGCGAATGTCTGTAAAAAGAAACAGAAGATGAGGTCAGAGTGAAGCTGAAAGTGTTTTGACTGTTTTCACTGTACAGAAATGATAAATATTTGAGGAGACAGATATGTTTAATCTAATTTAAACATTATATAATACATACATATACCCAAACATGATACCCCATAAATTTGTAGCTTTTCTTATATATCAGTTAAAATAAAACATTATAGTACATTTTTGAGATGAGAATGAAAAATGAGTGGAAGAATTTCAGAAATTAAGGTTTATTTTCATTAGCCTTCATGATTGAATCTTGAATAGAGAATTGACTATTTTCTAGCAAATCAGGTATATTCTTTTTTTCCCCCTATGTTGAAGATCAAACCAGGACCTCATACAGGTCATGTATACTCTTGACTAGTCTATGTGGTCAAGCACATTCACCGCTTGTCTTAATTCTCAAATTATTTTGTAGGATCAGTAAATACTTTTTAACCAAACCAGGGATAGAATGGGCTTTTTGACCAAACCAGTGGCAGGGATAGAATGGGCTTTGGTTTAATGCTGCTAGGTTTGGAACCAGTGCTTTTGAAAGTAAACATATTTTAAAGAATCCACTTGAACAATTAGACAGTCAAATAGAGTGATCATTCTAGCTTTGAGCATCATTCCAGTTTCAGTATATGTGCTGCTGAAGCAAGCACAAACTTTGAGTATCATGAGTATGGGGGCAATACTATGATTGAGATTCTCGGCCTTTTGGCTAAGATCAAGTGTAATACTGTGATTGAGAGTACTCATTCAAGTCCTAGGGATATGGGGCTGAAGGATACCACCATTCTTAATATTCCTTACTTTGGTTGAGCTCTTAATTTCTATTCAATATCATGATTTAAGTAGCATAAGGAAGAAGAGAGCTGAGTACCGGAAGCCGTGTTTTACTGTTGCTCTTTGTAGATAATTTAAGAAAGCATGAAATTATTCATTATAATTTTTCTTCCCTCCTAGGTAATGGCTAAACATAGAATAATTGTTTCTTTCTTTTCTTTTTTTTAATAATTGCTTCTTATAGCCTCAGAATCTTTTTCTGTACTTTAGGTTCGAACTGCTCCTTGGAACACCACAAGAGCTTTCATTGCTGCCATGAAGGGCAAGTGTCTACTGGAAGTGACTGGGGTGGCAGATCCCACAGGGTGTGGTGAAGGATTCTCCTATGTAAAAATTCCAAACAAACCAACACAGCAGAAGGTAAGATTGTCTGGATTTCTAGAAGTAGAAAATTAAAGAATGACTTAGAAGTGGCGATGAATAGTATGGAGGATCTAGAAAGTAGTGGAGTTGGTAAAATGACTTAGACACCTCATATGAATAGTTCAGCTTTTTAGAGCTGGGTATGGTGGTACACACCTGTAATCCCAGCAGTCAAGGAGGCTGAGGCAGGAGGATCACAAATTCAAACTTAATCTGGGCAATTTAGGGAATTAGTGAGACTCTGTCTCTAAAAAAAAATTTAAAAGGGCTGGTGATATAGCATGGTAAAAGGGCCTGGGTTCAATCTCCAGTTTGACTTTCAGGATACTCACCTGGTTTTGTTTGAGGTAGGATGATAAGGAACCTCAGCCAGTGAAGAAGACAGTGACCGGAACAGATGCAGACCTTCGTCGCCTTTCTCTGAAAAATGCCAAGCAACTTCTGCGTAAATTTGGCGTGCCTGAGGAAGAGGTGGGTATGGAAGAGGGAAACTTGGGAGCTCCTAAAGGCTTTGTATAGCGAGGGAAAGGCTAGCAGGCAGATGTAAAGAACTATCTGCAGAACTTTGTGCTATAGGTTGTAGTAGGTTCTGGATACTTTTTCAGAAGTTAGCTTTCCTAAAGCTGTCTGTTTACTCTGCTTTGGATGATTTTTTTGGGGGGGTCTGTCTCTCTCTAATCAGGAGCCTTGGTTTATGTCTCTATGTCTCTTAGATTAAAAAGTTGTCCCGCTGGGAAGTAATTGACGTGGTACGTACAATGTCAACAGAACAGGCCCGCTCTGGAGAGGGGCCCATGAGTAAATTTGCCCGTGGATCAAGGTTTTCTGTTGCTGAACATCAAGAGCGTTACAAAGAGGAATGTCAACGCATCTTTGACCTACAGAACAAGTATGTTATTTTAGTGCTGCAGAAAATTCAAGCTGGAAAGAGAGGTCTCAGATACTGTTTAGTTTAAATTTTGTGATGTTGAGGATTAAACTCAGGGCCTTGCACATGCTAGGCAAGTACTCTGCTATTAAGCTACATCTCCAACCTGTTCCCTGTTTTATAATGAAGAGGAGATCACCTAAAAATATGACTAGGTAATCAGGTATCTGAGATACTAGTGTAGTATATTTTTGTTATACTGTTGCTAGAGTACCTGCTCTCTTCAAAACAGCTTGCCATAAGTTGTGAATGTTCAAGGGCAACTCTTACTGCCTTCTTGGTCTTGGCCTCACAGCCATAACAGTAGAAATGGGTGACAGATAAGGGGTTTTTTTCTGAAGGCTTAGTTGTAAGATACTGGTAATGTGCTATTAAAAATGACCCCTGCACTGGTTTCTCATCTTCTCTCCAGGAATATTGAAAGTTATGGCAATTTTGTAAACTTTTCCTCGTTGACTAAATGTCTGTGAAAACTCTGTAAAGAAGTTCTATTTCTTAGTGGATTTTGAATATGCCTTTTTAAGGTTGATTCTCCAGTTTTCTACTCTTGTCTACAACCCTGTTCACTCTAGCTGTCTCTATACTTTTGTATTTCTCTTGGTCTTTATTTAACTTTTTTTTTCTTTTGAGGGTTTTGTCATCAACTGAAGTCTTATCAACTGACACAGACAGCAGCTCAGCTGAAGACAGTGACTTTGAAGAAATGGGAAAGAATATTGAGAACATGCTACAGAATAAGAAAACCAGTTCTCAGCTGTCACGTGAACGAGAAGAGCAGGAGCGGAAGGAGCTACAGCGGATGCTACTAGGTGAGGGTAGTGGCTTCATAGATAAAAAAGAACAGGATCAAAAAATATAAATAGGGCCGGGGATTTAGCTCAGTGGTGCCGCTGCCTGCCTTGCCCCGAGTTTGATCCCTGTAACAAAAAACAAAAGAAAAGAAAAGCCTGCAGATAAGATAGATTTCTACAATCTAGACTCTAGGTTTGTTTGTATACAACAAATTAAAGAGGCTGCCTTTGTATCAGATACCTGGCCAAGCCAGGGCGATAAGTGTTTACTTCAAGTGTGCTTTCTGAGTATTCACCAGGTGAGTCTAACCTGCATTAGACATGCCTATATTATAATATTATAATATATATTATAATATTATAATAGAATATATTTCAAAAGGAAGTTTTCGTTGGTTATATACATTAACTATACTATATATTTTACATGTAGCCCACAACAATTTGTCTTTGCTCAGTGTGGCCCAAGCAAGCCAGGTATGTCCAGCCTTCAAGTCACAGGTTGGACATGCCTGTGGGTAACAGTTTTTAACGTAGAATCTGTGTATAGTTTTGGGAGATTGTACTTGAACCTTTTGTAATTACATGTAAAATTCTGTGCATATCTGCATTTTTTTGGGAGAAAATTCATGGCTTTCAGAAGATTCTCAAAGGAATCTTAGACTCCTGAAAGACTTAAAAATCACCAAAAATTGCAGAAGTTGAAGGTGAAGATGATGGTAATGAGCAGAAATGGTTTGGGACATGGGGAAGAAAGGGTTAAAAATCAAGACTACCTTAAGATTTCACTCTGACTGGAAAGATGTTAGTATCATTGATTTCAGAGAAGCAGGTTTAGGAAGAGAATGTTTAATGTGTGGGATTTGAGGTCCCCATGAAACTTCACGAGTATAGATGTCAGACACTTGAGAACTTGGATGTAGATACTGAGAAGATAAACAGTAAAAATAAAGATTTTAGTAACTGTTCTCATTCACACTAGTATTCTTTTGATTTCTCCCTCTCTGTAAATGTTTTATGTAATTTCATTGTTCTGGCTACTTTGTAAAGATGTGATATAACCCTTCCACAGTGTGGTTTTTTTAGGTCTTTCTAGTGTGGTCTGGACCAAGGTATTCACATTACACGGAGATTAGTTAGAAAGGTGGAATCTTGGGTCTTTTTCAGACCTACTGAATTACAATCTACATTTTAACAGTGCCTCCCCCCCCCCCGTGATTCCTATTCATATTAATTTTTGAGAAATATATAGTAGGCCTTAAGATTCTGGACGTACTTCTGTGGTGTCATTTTTCCTTCTTTGGGTGCTTGCTTGGGTGTTTCCATCATCACCTTCTTGCTTAGAATTTTCTGTTGCCCTTTTACTCAGAGGAATCAGAATATAGCTACTGCTCCTCTTTCTCCTCTAGCAGACATCTAGTTCTTTGAGTATTTTGGGGAACTTTTTGTACTTGTAAAAATGGCAATTAACGGTGATAAAATGAAATCAAGAAAGGACCAGTCAGTGTAGTCTTGGGCTGGTGGTAACTTTGAGGTTTTCTTTAAAGCCATAGTTTTGTGGCATGTTGAATTCAATGTGTCCACTCAACCCCAAGAAAACAGCCATTTGAGCGGTAGGGGGAATGTTTGGAAATCTCTTTCTACCTTGCAGCAGCAGGCTCAGCAGCATCAGGAAACAATCACAGAGATGATGATACAGCTTCTGTGACTAGCCTTAACTCCTCTGCCACCGGTCGCTGTCTCAAGATTTATCGCACATTTCGAGATGAAGAAGGGAAAGAGTATGTTCGCTGTGAGACAGTCCGAAAACCAGCTGTCATAGATGCTTATGTGCGTATACGCACCACAAAAGATGAGGAATTCATGTGAGTTTTATTTGCCATTTTCAATTATGATAGAATAATAATTGTAGGGAAGGGGTCATTGCTTGAGTTTTATTTATAGGATTCTGCACAGTTGTCCCTAGAAGTCTGTCATAATTGGGAACCGCCTTGCCTATACATCTTTGGGTTTGAACAGAGCCATATCAGCAGAAAAATTCATGTTTGCTGCAAAGTAAAGGCATACCTTTTTTTTTTTTTTTTGTCATTCCTGGGGATTGAACTCAAAGCCTCACACATACTAGGCGAGTACTTCTACCACTGAGCCACATCACAGCCCCAGGTATATCATATTTTACCAGGGTTCTTTGCATTTGGTTGTTTGGTAAAAAGTTTAGGGATTACTTAGGACTTACTGTAAGAGAGAAGTCTATGCAGATGAAGGGCTGACTAGAAAGAGAGTTGGGAATGGCAGGTTTTCCCTTTTATTTCAGCTTGGACGGATTATTTTAGTTCTGAGATGTTAGCTATTAGGACAGTCTTCTTGGTTTAGGTTTCTTATGGTCCTGTGATTTTTTTCTCCCCCTGCTGTTCAGTCGAAAATTTGCCCTTTTTGATGAACAGCATCGAGAAGAGATGCGAAAAGAGCGGCGAAGGATTCAAGAACAATTAAGGAGACTTAAGCGGAACCAGGAAAAGGAGAAGCTTAAGGGTCCTCCTGAGAAGAAGCCAAAAAAAATGAAGGAGCGTCCTGACCTAAAAGTAAGTGTAATGTGGCATAACCACAATTTAACAAAGCAAGCGAGCATACCTTTTCCCTTAGCTTTCATACCTTTTCCCTTAGCTTTCATTATCCTCCCTTATTGAGAATGAGAACAGTATTGTGGAAAGCTAGTTTGCATTGATTTGGCACTTTGGGTGTTACCAGTAATAGTGTGAGTGATTCCAGCACCCATCAGACCCAATCTGATGTCACTGTTCTTATCAGATGTCACTTATACTTCCTTTGAAATATTTCTGTGAGTTAATAGGTTTAGTGGATTTTTCACTTGCATATTTGTGTGTGTGTGTGTGTGTGTGTGTGTGTGTGTGTGGGGTCACACATTTTTTTTTTTTTTTTGCTTGAAATTTTCTATTGCCTTGTTACTCAGAGGAATCAATATAGTTGATGATGAAATCCAGGAGCTCATGCGTGCTAGGCAAGCATGCTACCACTGAGCTACATCCCCTGCTTTTTAAAAAATTGTACATATTTTAAAAAGCAACAAGACATGCACCGTGGCACACACCTGTAATCCCCCTACTTAGGAGGCTGAAGTTGGAGGATGACAAGTTTGAGGCCAGCCTGGGCAGCTGTCTCAGAATTTAAAAAAGGGCTGGGGTTGTACTTCAGGAGTAGAGTTCCCCTGGCTTCAATTCCCAGTAATAGGGGAAAAAAGCAACACAACTAAAACATGTATAGGATACAAATTGTTTTGCACTTGGATAGGACTTGCTGAGCATGGTGGCACATGTCTGTAATCCTAGCACTCTGGGAAGCTGAGGCAGGAGGATTTTAAGTTCAAGCCTAATCTGGGCATTTTAGTGACTTAGCGAGATTCTATTTCAAAAAATAGAAAGGGCTGAGAATATAGCTCATTGTGAAGGCCCTGGGTTTAATCCTTATTACCAAAACAAAACAAACCACCAATTTAGGACTCCGGGCATTACCATGCAATGTGACTGTAAAGTATACCATAAAATGAAGCAACTGTGGTACAGTGGAAAGAGCCATGGACTTGGAAACAGAAGATCTGGATTCAGTTCTGGTTCTGCCACTTAATAGCTCTGTGATCTTCACCTCTCTAAACCTGTTTTCTATAAAATGATAGTCTCTCACATTGTTGTATTAAATGAAGTAAATCATGGGAAGCACTTGATGAATTGTATTCAACACATGTGTAATTAACATGTATAGTCATTAAATGTTTTAATGTTTCTTTCTATATATGTGATATTAGATAAGTGTGATATGGTATTGGCCCCATTTTACAAATAAAACTGAGTTCTAGGATACCCGAGCTACTCAATTGAAAAACTGAGATGGAGATTTGATACTATTGAGCCTTCTCCTTGTTTTAACTGTAGCCTATAGGAGTCTGGCTAGCTAGCTGATTATGCTTGGACTTCCAGCAGCCATTCATCTGCGGATTTAATATTGTCACAGTTCATGACTTACATTGGAAATGAAAATCGTTTCCCTTTTATGCCTCACTTGAATGTTTTAAAGAAATGTTTAGTCTCTGGATTTCATTTTATCTTTCATGTGTCATTTTCATATATGGACTCCAGTGGCTTCTATTGATAGGTGTATAACCATTCTAATTAGAGCAAAAGTTCTGAAACTGTCTGTTTCTCCTTTGCCTTTACCCTGCCTTTACCTTGTTTTTACTTCACCTGCTTACCTGACATATTTCAGCCTGCTTATATCTGACAAGTTGATATTTTTTCTTTTGCAGCTGAAATGTGGAGCCTGCGGTGCCATTGGGCACATGAGGACAAACAAATTCTGTCCCCTTTATTACCAAACAAATGCTCCACCCTCCAATCCTGTTGCCATGACAGAGGAACAGGAGGAGGAGTTGGAAAAGACAGTCATTCATAATGATAATGAAGAACTTATCAAGGTTGAAGGGACAAAGATTGTTTTGGGGAAGCAGCTCATTGAGAGGTAAGAGCAGCAGGAAGTGGTGTGGGAGAGAGATGTCAGAGGTTGATGATGTTGGTGGGTGGCAGGGGTAGATGTGATGGTGTTCTCTGAAGTGGAATTGAAAATACAGGAACTTTGGAGTTTTCTCAGTAATGTTTGCCAGTAATGAAAGTAACAGCACTCATTAGGTTCCACTACTTGCCCTTGGGTGTGTTACCTAACATTTCTGTGTCTTAGTTTGTGAATAAAAATAAAACCACTTTTACCAGGTTAGTTAAGTAGATAAAATGAAAGAGACTGTAAAGCACATTTCGGTGTCTGGCATATAGGAGATGGCAGTAGATGTTAATTCTCTTTTCCTGTTCTACTTCTAGGCATTTGTAATAATTGCAAGGTTCCTAATGTCAGTGTTCTGATAGACCATCCAAAAATATTGAGGAAACATTAACTATGCATACATATGTCTCTTGGCCTCTGAGAGTTTGATAATAAAATGGAGAAGTTTAAAAATTTTTCTTGTTTAGTTTGAAAGTTGCAAACCAATAGAAATGTTAAAAGAATACAATCTATGCTGGGTGTGGTGGTGCATGCCTGTAATCCAAGGATGTCGAAGACTGAGGCAGAAGGATCCTTGGGAGTTCAAGGCTAACCTGAACTACATAGAAAAACCCCTACTCAAAAATAACAACAACAACAACAACAAAAGAATACAATACACTCTTCTAAGTTCAGTAGTTCATATTTTGCCACATGTGCTTCATTGTTATATGCTTTTTTTTCTGAACTATTTGTAAGTTGCAAGCATCATGTTTCATTGCCAAGTTCTTTAGCACTTGGGATATACCAACATGGTACTATTCTCATAATACCTAAGAAAATTAACAGTAATTCAGTAATATGTAATAATTTGACCTTATTCAAATTTTTCTAGTTGTCTCGATGTCCTTTATTTCTCCTCCCCAATTCTGGATCCAGTCTTGAGTCCAGACATTAAATACATTTTGAGTCTCTTTATTTAAAACTGTCTTTTCCACCTTTTATATTTTCATGATACTGATTTTTTTTTGCTATTTTTTGTTTGTTTTGTTTTGTTTTATGAGACAGGGTCTCGCTATGCAGTTCAGGCTGGCCTAGAACTCTGTATAGCCCAGGTTGGCCTCAAACTCATGGCAATCCTCCTGCCTCAGCCTCCCCAGTGCTGGGATTAGAGGCATGTGCCACCACGTCCAGCTATTTTTCATGACACTGAAATTGTTGAAGAAACCATGCCAATTTTCTCATAACTCACTTTCTGGATTTGTCTGATTGTTTTCTTAATGGATTAGATTCAGACTAAATATTTTTGGCCAGACATTTACATAGATGATATTGTATACTTCCTCTGTTACCTCAGGAAGCACATGTTAGGATTTCCCACTATCTTCAGGTCTTGGAATAAAGCTGTATTTTCTCCTTTGTAATTAATCTTTGGTGACTGTCCCTTTCCCTAACAATCTTACTGTAGGTTTTAGCGATCATTGCCTGACTCCGTTATTTCATTGAGGGTTAAAAAAGGTGGGTTTTCTAAATCTAGCATTTCTTCTATTTCTCCCTTTAAGTGTATTACTATGGATCCTGAAATTCTTCCTTTAATATAGTTTAGGCTGGCCTTGAACTCACTGTTATCCCAGACTGGTTTCAAACTCACAGCAGTCCTTTGCCTCATCCTCCCGAGTGCTGGGATTGCAGGCGTGTGCCACCATGCCTGGCAACATCATTAATTTTGATGTGTAGTGTCCTAAATTTGACTCATTTAAGCCAGATCCTATGTTCTTTTGAAATGACTCTATAATCTTGGAGAACTTCTTTGCTCCTGGCATTCTTTGAATTTTCCTTGTCCTGGACCTAGAGTCAGCCATTTTTCTAAGGAAACTGAGTTCCTTTTTAGAAGGATCAGTATTTAGAGGTATTAGATATGATCCTACCACTGACATGTCATTGCTTCTAAACTTTTTTTAGAGAACAGAACTAGGAAGTACACGTATTTTAGTTTAGTTTATTAGTATATGTGTGTAGTACATAATGTTTACATTCTTTTTGGGAAGTTTGTACATGTACATAATACATCTTAATTCCTTTTTTCATCCCCTCTCCTCCCCATCTCTTTATTTTTGGTACTGGGGATCGAACTTGGGACCCTGTGCCTGCAAGGCAGGCAGCAGAACCACTGAGCTAAATCCCCGGCCCTCCCCCCCATCTCTTGATCCCTTTTCTTGTACATGTTTGCAATACATATTGTTTACTTTGCTTGTGTAGAGTTGGTACATGTATATAACACATCTCAATTCCTTTTTTTATCCCACACCCCTTCCCTGCCTCACTCTTCTCTACATGTATTTTATTTATTTATTTATTTTGGTACCGGGGATCGAACTTGGGACCTTGTGCTTGCGAGACAGGCAGTGCCACCACTGAGCTAAATCCCAGCCCCCTACATGTATTTTAAATTTCAACTTTTTTTCTTTTTCTTTTTTTTTTTTTTTGAGATAGGGTCTCGCTATGTAGTTTAGGCTACCCTGAACTCACTGTGTAGACCAGGCTGGCCTTAAACTCCAGGTGATCCTCCTGCCTCAGCCTCCCCAGTGCTGGGATTACAGGCATGTGCCACCATGCTTGGCTACTTAAATCACAACTTCATACTGATACTTTTGATTCAAATTATATAGTACCTACAGACTGAGTCCTCGTCCTCCCCCATTTCATATTTGTGTCTTTTCTCTGATTATTAACATTAATATATTTATTCATTTGTTCTGCCTTATAAGTACAAAGTAGTTTCAGAGTTACTATACCAATGCTGTTATTTAACAAACCTATAAATGGGTTCAAGATGTTTTTAGAATTTGTTATCCTTGGTTATATACTGCTGAAGTTATACAGTTGGCTTTTTCTTGTAGTTGCTTTTTTCTTAGGAAGTAGGGGCTGCATGCTATGAAAGTATTATTAATTGCAGTGCTGATGAGGTTCGCAGAAAATCCCTGGTTCTCAAGTTCCCTAAACAGCAACTTCCTCCCAAGAAGAAACGACGGGTTGGAACCACTGTTCACTGTGACTATTTGAATGTGAGTTTCTACATTGCCTCCTTCTGATCAGATAGGTTCTCATTAATTTCCCTAGCCTTCTGTGACATGGCTTTGACAGCCTGAGAGTCTCCCTGTAGCCTTTCCCTAAGAAAAATATTGTTCACTATAAGATTTCTGTTTTTTGGTCAAAGTATTCTGATCCCCCCCACCCCACCCCGTACTGGGAATCAAACTCAGGACTTTGCACTTACAAGGCAGGTGCAGTGCCACTGAGCTAAATCCCCAGCTAGCATTCTGATTTCTTGTTTCTTAGAGACCTCATAAGTCCATCCACCGGCGCCGGACAGACCCTATGGTAACACTGTCTTCCATCTTAGAGTCTATCATCAATGATATGAGAGATCTTCCAAATGTGAGTTCATTGCATCAGCTATCTACAGTTGGGATGGCAAGGCCCTTTGTTTTACCTGTGATTTCAGATACATAGAGGACAGTAGTGTACTTAGAACTCCTAATTCTTTGGGATGTAGTTTTTTGATATTTGTTTTTTGTTGTTGTTTTTTAGTAGTTTAGTAAAGGGAATAGATCTGTTCCATAAAAAAAGATTCCTTTGAAAGCTAGCCGGGGATTTAGCTCAGTGGTTCTGTTGCCTGCCTTGCAAGCACAAGGTCCTGAGTTCAATCCTCGGTACCAAAAAATAAAAAATAAAAAGTTAATGGCCAGGTAGATGGGCAAAATGTCACAGTCTTCAGGTATGGGCTCTGGCAAGTGTTCCTTGCTCATAAATGATTCTGGCTCTGTTTTCACAGACCTACCCTTTCCACACTCCAGTCAATGCAAAGGTTGTAAAGGACTACTACAAAATCATCACTCGACCAATGGATTTACAGACACTTCGTGAAAATGTGCGCAAGCGTCTCTACCCATCTCGGGAAGAGTTCAGAGAACATTTGGAGCTAATTGTGAAAAACAGTGCAACATACAATGGTAAAGATCATTTATTCCTTGGCTGCAAAAGTCACCTCTCAGATCCTTAATTATCCCTTACTGGTCCTAAATTCAGACTAGATTAGACTGACTGAAAAAACTACAGTTTAATTGTGGGTATGAAAATCAGGTAATTTATTTACATTTTATGTCATTTACTATATATTGCTTCTTATTGTTGCTGTATTCTCTAGAGAATTTGGAGTCTTTATGTTGAAATGAAATAGTTGCATAGGGAGTAGTGGGAGGAAGAAATAGGCCTAGGTAAGTAGAAAAGAGATACATTGAGTGGGGGAGAGAGCCTATGCAAAATACTGTATGTGCTTCTGACCATATTTGCCGTGTATGTCTTTGATTCACTTCACAGATGTGGTATAGGAGCAGTTATGTGTCTACTTTGTTAAAAGCTGAAAAGGCAAGGAGGAAGAAATCTGTTTCTGAGTCTTTTGGTGGGAGTCGTTTAAGACAGGATCTCACTTTGTAGTTTTCAGGCTGGCCTCGAACTCACAGGGATCCTCCTATCTCAGCCTCCCGAGTAGTGGAATTACAGGTGTGCACTACTATGCCCAGCTGTTTCTAAGTCTTAAAGAGGGGAAACAGTACAGCTTCTGCATGTAAAGGATGTTCTCTGGTTTATAAGTGTAGAGATTCAGAGTAGAGAGAGTATGGATCATTGCATTGCCACTTACTAATTGAGTTACGTGGATAAGTTATTTAACCTCTCCTAGCCACCTCAGTTTTCTCACTTGTAAACATCGGACAACAGTAGTATCTAGATTTTAAAACCTTTCACAAACCACCCCAACCTGTTTATCTAGTCTCATCTCCAGTGACTGTCTTCTATACTCTCTATAGACTCCTGCCACACTCAACATTATAGTTCCTTAAATATCCCATGCTATTTCTTCCTGTCTTTGTAGTCTTTTCCTTCTCTTATGAAATGCTTTCTACTTCCCTTTTTTGGTGAATATCCATTCATATCTCTAGGCCAACTCATGTCATCCCTTTATAGACTTAAATTGCCCCAAATATTCATTTTTTTCTCCTCTGAGCCTCCTAGCTCAATTAAATCAACTTTTATAGCTCTTACTATGCCAAAATTATGTCTGGCCACTTTGTGATCTTCTAGAAAAACTGTGTTATTTATTTTGATATTTCCAATGCTGAGTAGAGTGCCAGGCTTGTATAAGGGAAGAATAAATTTGTTAGGTCCCATTGTCATTTAAGTTACAAGGATAATTAAGCAAAAATCAGATTGTAAGGGGAGTGAGAAGGTAAGCACAGACTATGAAGATACAGAACTTAAGGGTACCCATGGGTCATTAAAGTAGAAATGTTAGTTAAAAAAATAGTAATTTAAAAATTTATCACAGATTTATATTTTCCTCTGGTGTTTATTCTTTTTTCTTTCTTTCTTTTTGGTTTTTGAGATAGGGTCTTGCTATGTAGTTCAGGCTGGCCTTGAACTCACTATGTAGTTCAGGCTGGCCTCGAACTCATGGCAATCCTCCTGTCTCAGCCTCTCAAGCACTGGGATTATAGGTGTGCACCACCATTCCTGGCTATACTTTCTCTCTCTATCTCTCTCTCTTTCTCTCTCTCTTTTTTATTTTTATTTTTTTGAGACAGGGTTTCAGTATACAGTCCAGGCTGGCTTCGAACTCATGGCAGTCTTCCTGCCTCAGCCACCTGAGTACTGGGACTATAGGCATGGGTTACCACGCCTGTCCCTGGTATTCTTTCTCATACCAGATGTTGATAATAATATTAGTAATACCATCAGTGACACTTGAATTATTTTCTTCATTTCATGTTTGAAATGGGTACTGCTGTTATCTTTATCTTCATATTCAGGATCAACATACAGGCTGCTATCATTTAAATAACTTTGTAAGGTGGTCATGCAGTTAAAATGTGGCACAATAAGTTAATCTGGGTATATCCATGCTGCATATATTCTTTTGCCTTTTTTCTTCTCATTCGTGCCTTAAAACCCTACACATACCTTCTGCTGAAGTACTGTACTGGCATCCCCCTAGTTGTTGGACCTTTTGGCCATATTTCAGAATTTTAAAAAATTCAAACAGCATCTTTATTAAAATGCAGTTCATTGGGCTGGGGATTTAGCTCAGTGGCGCTGTGCTGGCCTCGCAAGCACAAGGTCCTGAGTTCGATCCCCTGTACCGCCAAAAAAAAAGGTCATTTACCATACAGTTTACCCATTTAATTTTCTTTATTTTATTTTATTTTTTGGTACTGGGAGTTGAACTCAGGGCTTCACGCTTGCCAGGCAGTTTACCCATTTAAAATGGCCCATTTTAAACTGTGTGTGGTACATGCCTGTACTCATAGCTGTTTGGAGGCTAAGGCAGGAAGATTGCAAGTTCAAGGCCAGCCTGAGCATTTAGTGAGACCCTGTCTCAAAAATTAAGCAAAAAAGGGGCTGGGGATGTAGCTTAGTTGTAGAATGCTTGCCTACCATGTATGATGTCCTGGGTTCAACTCCCAGTGCCATCAAAAGAAAAAAATAACAAAAAAGCACCAATTTCAACATGTCATCCATATTATAGCATGTGTCAATACTTCATTTCTTTATATTATCACATAATATTTCATTGTATAGATAATACCACATTTTACCTGTTCATCAGTTGCCTGTACTTTTTGGCTAGTACACATTTTTAAAACTGTATTATAGAAACTTAGACATAGATGTAGAGAGAAGAGAAAATAAACCTCAGTGTACCTATCCACCCAGTTGAACAATTTGTCAGTATTTGGCCAGTCTTGTTTAGAATATATTTCCATATTTGTACCATTTCATCCATAAATAATGTGTTGCAATGATTTACTTTCAAGTCATTTTCTTTCACTAATCCAAAAATTTTCTATAGTAGGTACGATATAATTTTCTTACATTCTCATCATTGGACATGTCAGAGTCATTAAACATTTGTTGAATAAATAACCAAATGAATGCTGAATTAAATAATTAGTAGTTGAGAATAAGGTTGAGGTTTAGGTTATGGAGAACATTAATACAAGGAGTAGAGACTGCAGGAAGTAGAATTATTGGCTAAATTAAAATGTTTTCATTATTCCTATGATAAGCTTACATCAGGGCAAGCATATTCAGAGAGTGTAAGAGATAGGTCAGATGGTTCAAGGATTTTCTGAAACTATAAGGATTTCAAGGAAACTGAAATGATAATATGATATATGAAGATTTTTTTTAATAACAAAAGCTTTGGATTAGCCAGATTCAAGAGCATCACACATCACAAGTTATGCAAACAAAAGTTACAGTTATAAATTGTATCTATTAAGTGCAGAAAAATTATAAATTAATCATTGATTTCTTTAGCCATCTTTTTAAAAATTGTCATTCCCATCCATAAAATTATTTTCACGATATTAAAGGCAGTTGTAATACTCCCATGTATGGATGCATACAAATACAGTAAATAAAAGAATTTAGTTTGTTCATTGATATTGTATACCTGTTAGGTATTAGGCACTGAATAATAGAGATAAAACTAGTGTATCTGTCTAACCCAATAGCTAAGCTGGTGTCTTGCGCATATTAGGTGGGGTTTTATTTTGTTGTCATTTAGTTTTTGAGATAGAACTATGTAGTTTTCACTATGTAGTCCAGGCTGGCCTTGAACTTACTGTGTAGCCCAGGCTATCCTCAAACTTGCAGTGATTCTCCTGCCTTAGCCTTTTGGGTTCTGGGATTACAAGCATGTGCCGCTGTACCCAGCCAGAGCACCTCTGGGTGCCCAGCTATGTTTGTTTGTTTGTTTGTTTTTTGCAATACCAGGAATTGAACTCAGGACCTTGCCCTTGTGGTGCCACTGAGCCACATCCCCGGCCCCCAGCTATGTTCTTAAACATGCTGAAAAGGTGGCGTGCTAAAAAGGTGGCGAGGCTTTGGCAGGTTTTGTCTCCATTTATTTTTTTAAGGCAAGAAGGAAATCTTTTAATGTTTTAATAGTAGCATTGTAACAGGAATTAGTAAAGCAGGAGTTAGGATTCTATTTATTGCCTCCATTTTTAATGAGCTCATTTCTTACTCTTTTTTCTGTAGGGCCTAAGCACTCATTGACCCAGATCTCTCAATCTATGCTGGATCTCTGTGATGAGAAACTCAAAGAGGTAAGATACTTAGAATGAGAGAAAGGCTGTGGTATATGAAGGTGGGGTAGGGAAGTTTAAGGAATAGGGAATTTCACAGAAGGAAGAGTATATGTGGGAGTGCTTGATCTTTAGTAAGTGAAAGCTGGAAGGGACTTTAGAAATTACATAAGCTAATCCTTTTGTAGATGGAAAAGCTAGGTCCATAGAATAAAATAACTTGCTGTGGGCATCATAACTATTAAATAGTAAAAGTAGGATCAAGATCCAGAATCTATATAACTTTAGAGAGGGCAAAGGAAAGTGACTTCCCAGGAATTCACTGGTAGCTAAAAGAGACTAGGCAATGTTTTAGCAAGGAGGTATTTTAATTTTTTAAAAGATGAACAAGTTTGATCCCCAGTACCAAAAAGAAAAAAACAATCATAGCACCTTAAAAGTTTACAGAAATATAATTTTTTTTTTTGTATTTTGAAATGGGGTCTTGCTATGTAGCTCAAGGCTGGCCTCAAACTTGTGGCAATCCTGTCTCAGCCTCCCAAGTGCCGAGAGAGTGCGCCACCATACCTGGCTAGAAATACAATTATGATTATAATACTGAAGTAGAAATTTCACAAAAGAGAATAACTGGCTAGTAAACATGAAAAGATTCTCAACTTGATCATTGGAGAGATGCATATTTGAACCACCATTAAATGTCACTGTGTACCCACTAGAAAGGCTAGAATTACTGATAAGAGTAAATGTTGAAGATGTAGAACAATGGAAGTATAAAATTTTTCCTAGTACAGAGTCAGAAATGAATTGGGTTAAATTCCCTTATACAAAAGTCACTAGTCAGTTGGGCATATTGGCACACACCTGTAATCCCAGCACTTGGGAGGCTGAGGCTGGAGGATTGTCACGAGTTCAAGGCCTACCTGGGCTACATAGTGAGTTCAGTGCCAGTTTGAACTCTACACAGCGACACCTGTCTCAAAAAAAAAAAAAAAAGTGCAATTCCCAATGAGACTCAGTATTGTGTTGTATACCTACAATGTACCAATAAACCGATTTCATAACCTGAAAAAAAAAAAAAAAAGTAGTAATGTTGTGTTTTCAGCAATAGTTTTACAGAAAGCACGATAGTAAAGCCTAACTTGATAGTAAAGCCTTTTATTGTGGGAGCTAAGCTGTTGTTACCCAGAGATAGGTATTTTTGTGCTGTACAAGGATAGAATGTAGAATACCTAAGGAAGTTGTGAACACATTCCTTTTGACCCTTTTACTGCAGTATCATTTATTTAGACTTTGTGTCTAGAACTGAATAATAGATGATTCAAAATTAAGCTTTTTAGGGCAAAAGTCATAGACAGCTAGCCAAACTTTAAATTATTCTTAGCTTTTCTATGGTGGTCACACCTCAGGGAAACCTCTATCTTGGCTTTTTGTTGTTGTTGTTGTTGTTTGTTTGTTTTATTTCAGAAAGAAGACAAATTGGCTCGCTTAGAGAAAGCTATCAACCCCTTGCTGGATGATGATGACCAAGTGGCATTTTCATTCATTCTGGACAACATTGTCACCCAGAAAATGATGGCAGTTCCAGATGTAAGTTAGCAGTTCTGAGCCTTGGTATATGTCAATAGGAATAAATACCAATATGTAATTTTAAATATCATCCTCTTTGCTGTGTGAATATATTATCATTGAAATAGAAAAGGCCAGGATATTTTGGTTAGAGAGGTTCTTGCTTTCTGTTGTTGACATTCAGTATTTTGATGCTTCTGAATAGCCATCTAGAGAAAGGATGCCTCATAACAGAAGGCCTTTGATTTAGAGGTGCTTGTATAAAACCAACACTTTGATAATTATCCAGTGTTTGTTGTCTTTTTTTTTTTCCATTTGCAATTGTATGGCAGGGCGTACCTCCATTATATTGATTCTATGGACATTTTGTTGTAATGATAACTTCCCAGAAATTCGGAAATGATTTTTCTTTTGTACTACAGACATATGTTCTATATGGGTCATGCTATAAAACTTGTGAATGGGACTATTTTTTTGTGATGGTGGGTACTGAACCCAGGAATGAGAAATTTTAATTTTGAATGTGGAGTTCTTACCCTATTAAGGAACCCTTAGAGGAATCCATGAACCCCTTAAATTATATACAAAGCTTTGTATGATTATGTGTTTTTCTGGGAAGAGTATAGCTTTCGTCAGGAATATTTGTGACCCAGCAGAGGTTGACAGTATTTGATATAATGAATGGTTTTCACTTAATTTCCTGTGCTTTCTTTTTATTAGTCTTGGCCATTTCATCACCCAGTTAATAAGAAGTTTGTTCCAGATTATTATAAAGTGATTATCAATCCAATGGATTTAGAGACTATACGTAAGGTGAGTAATTTGATCAAAAATGATCAGGTGGCAGGTGTGGTGGCACACACCTGTAGTCCTAGCACTTGGGAGGCTAAGGCAGGAGGATCAATACAAGTTCAAGGCCAGCCTGGGCTACATAATGAGTACAAGGTCAGCCTAAATTACATAGCAAGATCGTATCTCAACAAAGAAAACAAAAAAATGTTTTTAATCAATTCCTTTTTATGTTTGTATCTGAGTACCTGATGCTTTTCATTATAGAATATCTCCAAGCACAAGTACCAGAGTCGAGAGAGCTTTCTAGATGATGTAAACCTTATTCTGGCAAACAGTGTGAAGTACAACGGTGGGTATTTCTTTTTTTTCTCTCTATCCATTCTCCATGCACTATTAGTTACTATTATTAAAATTTAAGACCGGGGATTTAGCTCAGTGGTTCTGCAACCTGGCTCGTAAGTGCAAGGTTCCGAGTTCCATCCCCAGTACCTAAATAAATAAATTAAATAAATAAACAAATAAATAAAATTTAAGCACATATGGGCTGGGGATTTAACTCAGCAGCACAGCACCTGCCTAGCAAGCGCGGGGTCCTGAGTTTGATCCCTGGTACCAAAAAAAAATTTTTAAGCACATAAAGCAGCCTTGAGCAGTGACAGCTAAATCAGCAAGTGAATTAGGCTGTTATTGTCTTCAAAGTAGCACATACAGACAAATTGGTCACTAAATGAGGAATTGCATATAGTGCATACATTACAATATTCAGAACAAATGGTCAAAGGAAACTCCAACTTGATGACTTTGCTTTTATTTGCATAACTCTTACATGCAGTACTGTAATGTCTAACAGAACATAAAACTACAGTACAATCAGCAAAAATTATAGTACGGTATAAACAGGGTGTACTGTACAAAAAAAGACATTGAGGCTCTATAAGTAAGATGTACAGAACTGTAAAAAGAAAAAGATGAGTTGTAAGTCCAAGCAATGTGCCTCAGTTAAAGTCTGAACAGTCGTTTAAACAGGTGGGTCGTTAAACGAGGAATTTCTGTATTTTAGTTTATGTTCTGTAAAGTTTGCTGTTAAACTTGTAATGATGAAGTAGTCTATTCTTTTAAAATTCTTCAAAACATAGAAAAATGAGATGTGAATAAAAATCAAATGGATATTACTTTGGGCTTTGAGTCACCACTGCATTTCTCTAAAATGTGAAAACTTACCTATGCCCCAGGCCCTTAGATGGAGCTAAGAGAAGTGTATGGCTGTATATGCACCCTTGGTGCATAGAGTTTTGCTCAGTATGTGAATTGATTGAATAATATACACTAGGTTCTGTGGTAGCTACTTAACCTACTGATGGAAAAGATGGTCGCTGTTCTGTAGTAATTCACAGTTTACTTGATGGAGGCAGTTAAAATGCAGCTTGAAAGGTCTGTAAGAGAAGGATGTACAAAGCACATTAGAGGAGATTAAGGAGTATCTTGACTTAAGGGTTAGGGAAGCTTTCATAAACAAGCTAATGAACCTGGATGTGGTGGTGCACACCTGTAATCCCAGCATTTAGGAGGCTGAGGCAGGAGGATCACCAGGAGTTTGAGACCAGCCTGAGCTACACAGAACCTGTCTCAAAAAAAAAAAAAAAGAAATCATAAATGAACCAATGAAGTTCAGTTTTTGTTTTTTGTGGGGTTTTTTGTTTTTGTTTTGCAGTACTGGGTATTGCACCCAGGGGTGTCCTACTAAAGAACTATATACCCAGCCCTTTTTTATTGAGACAGGATCTTGCTAAGTTGCCTCAGCTGGCTTTAAACTTGCAATCCATCTGCCTCAGCCTCAAAGTAGCTAGGATTATAGATGTGTATGAGCAGCCTTACTGAAGTTCAGGGGTTATTTTGCTTGTTTGTTTTTTTGATGTTTTGAGACAGGGTCTTACCATGTAGTTCAGACTAACCTTGAACTCAATATGTACCCTAGGCTGGCCTCCAACTTCCAGCGGTCCTCCTGCCTTTGCCTCCCAAGTGCTGGAATTACAGGCATGTGCCACCATGCCTGGCACAGAAGTTCAGTTTTGTTGTTGTTTTGTTTGTTTTGAGACAGGGTCTCACTACATAGTTGTAGTTTTTCCTGTGAGCTCTTTCTTGATTCCTGGACCTCTACTTCTTTGTCTCTTTGCTAAGTTGTTTTCTAAGTGTCTCAATTCCAGGTTTTGGAGAAGCTATATTTGGCTGTTGATCTCTTCTCCACCATTTTTCAAACCT
Source organism: Heterocephalus glaber (assembly GCF_000247695.1). The sequence continues at coordinate 1,748,659 of NW_004624903.1, forward strand.
CCAAGTCAGTTTTGTTAAGGATCAGTGAGTTCCTTCAGTTCTGAAGGATCAGTGGTGTTTACTAGGCAAAGAATGTGGAGTAGAAAATGTTCTAGATGAAAGAGAAGCAATATGTAAAGAGAGGTCTAAAATTGCATGATAGCTTTAAAAAATAAACGGTGTGGCTGCAATTTAATGCACATGTTATATGTTTAGAGGTAGACAGGAGTCAAATTACACAGAGCCTTGTATGCAGTACTCAGAAGTTTTTACTGCTGTGTGTGGTGGCACACACCTGTAATCCCAGCACCTGAGAGGCGGAGGAGGAGGAACTCCATGAGTTTGAGCCCAGCCTGGGGTACATAGTGAGTTCAACACCAGCCTGAAATACATAGTGAGACCTTGTCTTAAAAAAACAAAAAGCAGGGCCAGGAATTTAGCTCAGTGGCACCACGCCTGCCTTGGCAAGTGCAAAGTCCTGAGTTCGATCCCCAGTACCAAAAAAAAAGGCCCCCCCCCTAAATTTTTACTTTACCCTAAGTGGGAAAACATTGAACAAATTAAGCAAGGAAACAGCAGTCTTATGTAGCTCTTTAATCAAATTAGAAGAGGAAACTAAGGGCATTTGAAAGAATTGCTTACCATACTGAGGTCTCAACAAAGAATCCACATGATTATGTGACTTTCTCCTGTAATATTTAACAGCCCAAATAGCTCTGTTGGCCAGATAGAAGAGACAGAACTGGAGGAAGGAGGTGAAGGATTGGACAGATGGAAATGGCACATTCTGGGCAGAGACCAGAGTGTTTAATATCATGGAAGAATGAAAGAATGGGTCAAGTTCAGGGAACTGAACTTGTATAGGACACATATAATTCATTAAAGGAAGTGGTAGGAGATAAGTCTCCCATTTTTGTTCCTTCTTGGTTGGATTGAAAGGATCTGATTTCTCCCTTATGGTCTTCTTATCAGTCATTGGAAATTAGAGGTTAGAAGTGCTTCCTTTGGGTCAGTTATCTAGTATTGTTCCAGAAAATACTTAAAGCTAGCCAAGTGGGTAGCACACACCTATAATCCCAGCTACTTGGGAGACTGAGGCAGGAGTTAGCAAATTCAAGCCCAGGTGGACAATTTAGTGAGACCCTGTCTCAAAATAAAAAGGGCTAGAGATAACATGGCATGGTGGCACACACCTGTAATCCCAGCACTCTGGGAGGCTGAAGCAGGAGGGATCACAAGTTCAAGCTCAGCTTGGGCAGCTTAGTGAGACCCTGTCTCAAAATAAAAAAAGGTTGAGTAGGGCCAGGGATTTAGCTCAGTGGTTCCGCCACCTGCCCCTCAAGTGCAAGGACCCAAGTTCGATCCCCGGTACCAAAAAAAAAAGGTTAGGATAAAGCTGAGGTGTGAAGGCCCTGAGTTCAATCCCCAATTACCCCTCCCCCCAAAAAAGAGGGACTGGGGATATACTTTAGTGGTAGAAGAGAATATCCTTGAGTTTGATCTCAGTACTGTCAGAACAGAACAACAATAAAACATTTAAAGTTAGTCATTTAGAAATCTAGTAATAGAGATATTCATGAGCTTGCAGATTTTCTAAAGAAAGAGTGTATACTTGTATGGCAATAAGCAAGAGTGTTACAGAAAGGCTGCTTGTCCTAGTGATTACTGATTTAGGATATAGGGCAGACTTACAAAGCTTTATATAAAGCAATCAGAAAAGCTCAGATGCTCATAGAATAATAAGCAGAGGGCAGATAAATGAATCAAAGAAGAAAAATAGCTAATTGGGCTGGGGATTTAGCTCAGTGGTTCCTGCATCTGCTGCATAAGCACAAGGTCTCAAGTTCGATCCCTGGTACCAAAAAAAAAAAAAAAAATAGCTAATGAATATGAGTAAATATTCCACTGTATAAGTAATCAAAAATGCAAATTGAAACAAATACCATTTTTTCACCTATTAGTTCAGTATTTTTGTTTTTTCCCATTATGGGTTTTTTGTGGTTTTTTTGTACCAAGGATTGAACTCATGACTTTGCGCTTGTGAGGTAGGTGTGGTGCCACTGAGTTAAATCCCTGGACTTTTGTTTGTTTTAAGAAAGGGTCTCACTATGTCGGTTAGGCTGAGGCTGGCCTTGAAATCGCTATGTAGCCCAGGCTGGCCTCAAACTCATGGCAATCTCCTGCTTCAGAAAGAACTTGTAAAAGAATGTTAGTAATCAGGGAAAGCCAGAACATTAAGTGGTTGGAGTTATTTGCAGTAATCACAAGGGGACACAACATTTCTTTTTGTTTTTGCAGTGCTAGAGATTGAACCCAAGGTTTCATGCATGCTATGCAAGTGCTCTACCACAGAGCTACATAACCAGCCCCTCCGTGTTGGTTAAAGAAAATGTCATACAGATAAATCCCTTCTGAAAAACAAAACTTAATCTTTTGCCAGTCTCAACAAAACCGTAGGAAGCAGGGCCGGGGATTTAGCTCAGTGGTTCCACTGCCTGCCTTGCAAGCACAAGGTCCCAAGTTCGATCCCTGATACCAAAAAAAAAACCATAAGAAGCAGTTGGTGGTGGAAACCTTACTACTTAATGTTTGTTAAACCAATAGATGATGCTAAGCTAATCATGATGAGATCCCCTTTCCCAAAGATACCATAATAGGTATCTCCTCCAGTGTTCCAAAAACTAAAAACCAGATGGGCACAATGGCTGTAATTTCAGCTATTTGGGAAGCTGAGGCAGGAAGATCATAAATTTGAGTCCAGCCTCAGCAACTTAGTGAGATCCTTTCTCAGAATAAAACAATAAAATGTCCTGGGGATGTAGCTCAGCACTAAGGCCCTGGGTTCAATCCCCAGTGGAAGAGATAGACAGACAGGAAGGAAGGAAGGAAGGAAGGAAAAGGAGGAAAAGGGGAAGGGGAGGGGGAGGGGAAGGGGAACTACAATCTACTAGGCTTGGTGGTATACACCTGTAATCCCAGCTACTTGGGGAGGCTAAGGCAGAGGGATTACAATTTGAGGCCAGCCTGTACAACTTAGCTACCCTGTCTCAAAAAAATAGAAAGGTCTGGAGATGTAGAGCAGTGGTAGAGCACTGGCCTAGCATGCATAAGGGCCTAGGCTTGATTGCCAGTACTCCAAAAGAAAAAAATAAACCTAAAAATTGCCTCCACTAAGAAACCAAGTTTCTAGGGGCCGGGGATTTAGCTCAGTGGTTTTGACGCCTGCTCCACAAGCGCAAGGACCCGAGTTCAATCCCCGGTGCCAAAAAAAAAAAAGAAACCAAGTTTCTCTGGAACAGACTTAGGCTAGGTAGAGCCTGAGCATTTGAAGTTTATTTATTTTAGGGTGCTTTAAACATTTTTTTAAATTTAACTGTAATGCCATAAACTGCCTTCCTTCCATCCATCCATCTATTTATTTATTTATTTGTTTGTTTGTTTGTTTGTACCGGGGATCAAACTCGGGACGTTGTGCTTGCAAGGCAGGCAACAGAACCACTGAACTAAATCCCCGACCCTGCCTTCCATTTATTTTGACACATTTTTTTTTCCCATGGTGATTTTGAGAATCTTCAAGCGAATGTAAATATTTCATAAATATTTTTCCATTAGGGTATACACCTACACGATACCTCACATCTTTCAGTAAGAAAAACATTGAAGAGTAAAGACCTGACATAACTAACTAGGTACAATAAAAACCCTACTCCAAGTATTTGTTTCTCTGAGTTAAGGGCACCACACACCTGTTCAATTAAGAAACCTTCCTTAAAATTCAAGATGCTTTTTTATTTTGAAGCAGGGCCTAGACAGTGGTGGCAAACCTTTTAGAGCTTTCAATGATAACAAACAGCTGGCAGCAGCACGCATGCCATAAGTTCATCACCACTGGCCTACAACATCTTAGGTGCTAAATGGCAGGGCTACATCCCCAGCTTAAGCCATGGATTCATAGGGAATAGGTTCCAGCAATTTGGGCTCCTTCCTACTGGTTCTCACAAAGTGTGCTTCTCTGGTCAGGGCAGGCTAGTGCTTCAGTTAAATCCAAGTACCTTTGTCTTTGGCTTCCTTCTCTTTCTTTCTATTTCTTTTTTCTTTTTTTTTTGGTACCAGGGATCAAAGTCGGGATCTCCTCCTTGCGAGGCAGTTGGCGGCACCACTGAGCTAAATCCCTGGCCCTCCTTTTTCTGATCATTTTCCTTGATTCATTTCAGAAAGCTATCTCCATTCTTAGTGTGCTGAATGTGTTCAATATGCACATTAATTCTCTTGGCAAGTATCTTGTCCTTAACTTGTTTGTTTACAGCAATGCTAACAGTATGTTGGGTAACATTGTAGACTCTTCCAATTTTGCCACGGTAACACTTGTGTGGCATTCCTTTTTGAACAATACCTATTCCCTTAATGTCCACAATATCACCTTTTTTGTAGAATTGAATATATGTGGCCAAAGGAGCAACCCCGTGTTTTCTAAAAGGCCTGAAAATATATACCAGGTTCCTTACCTCTTTCCCTTTGTGTTTGTCATTTTGGCAAATTATTGGAAGATGGCAGTTCCAGCTAAAAGGCAAGAGCTTGAAGTTTTAGAATATTCGGTGGGATTCCATGATCTAGATCTAATATAAATTTACAAAAAATAAAATAGAAAACTCATAAGTTATTTTTGGTTTTGGTACTAAGGATTAAACCCAGAGCCTTCACTCTGAGATACATTTTGTGGTACTGGGCATCATTGGTCCCAGGCATTTGCACGAGCTACATCCCCAGTCCTTTATTTTTTTGAGACAGTCTTGCTAAATTGCCCAAGTTGGGCTCAAATCTGTGATCCTCCTGACTCAGCCTCCCAGAGTTCTGGGATTATAGATGTGTGCCACCATTCTTAGCAAGAAGTTGTATATCCCTCCTCGTCCCGCACCCCACTTTTGAGTAACTCTCAACCCTGTGTGAACAGTTTTTAGGACCCTTTGCCTTGCTTTGTAGAGTTTTACCTTATTCACGTGTAGCTTAGTATTTAGCCAAAGACTAAAGGGAGCTTCTACAGATCTTGGTCATTTTTCCATGGTGTTCTCTCCTCTGTAGTTCTGCACTGTAGTTTCCAGCTGTCTTAGCCTCCTCACACTCCAATATCTATGTCTACGTAGCTTGGGTTCAGCAGAAACCTGGTGTTTCCCTTCTTTCTGGGAACACAAAATCTTGGATTTCCTTGTTGGTTAGTGTCTGAAAACAGTTGTTTCATACCCCCTAACCCCCAGTATTCTGGTTATGGTTGGAGGACTAATCCAGTAGCAATTGCTGTCATACCTAGAAAGTCTTAATTTTATTTATAGTATTTTCCATCATACAGAAACTTTTTTTTTTTGCAGTGCTGGGGATTGAACCCAGGACCTTCACACTGAGCTACATTCACTGTCAACCCTTGCTTATTTTTGAGATAGGGTCTTGCTAAGTTGCCCAGTCTGGGCTCAAACTTGAGATCCTTCTGCCTCAGCCTCAGAAATTTAATTTTCATGTAATTGTTCTTAAACAATCTTTTTATTATTGTCTTTGGCAGTTGTTTAAAAGACTTTACTACCTGCAAAATAGCCAACTGTATTTTCTTTTAATACATGCTATAATATTTTAACTATTTAAATGTCTATTCATTTTAAAAAATAGAATTAAAATGTAAGGTAAATATCTGTTTTTCTTTCCCAAATATGCAAAGTGTTCAAGTCCTATTTATGTAATAATCTATCCTTCCTGATTTAGATTCTGCATTTATAATACACTAAATTGGCCGAGTATGGTGGTGCACACCTGTAATCTCAATACTTGGGAGGCTGAGGCAGGAGGATCACTGAGTTTGAGGGTAGCCTGGGCTACATAGTGAGTTCAAGGCCAGCCTGAACTACATAGTGAGACTCTGACTCAACCCCCCCCCCAAAGTGTAACACACTTAATTGTTGTGTATTCTTGATCTTATTTGGGGGCTCTCTATTCTCCTTTATTGATTTGTCTAATCTAGTGCTGTTATCACCAAATAGTATCACTGTTTTTATCATTAAGGCCTTATAATTTATACTTTTAACCATCTTACTCTAAATCAATGCTAGGATCATTTTTGTTATATTCTAACTTGGTCTTTAAATACAGCTCTGAGAGCTTAATTTATGGGTTAATTTGCAGAGTACCTAGTGTAGAATGTGCATTGTATTTTACCATCTAGGAACTTAATGCTTATTTACTCACATTTTCTTTTATATCTTTTAATAAACGTGTCTAGTTTCTAGGCATTGTTTATTTCTTTATAATTTTTGTTGCTATTGAACATTTTTATTGTTTATTCCTAGGTAACTTAAAAGTTTTTCTGCTATGTACTTGTGTTTGTTTTTCTAACTGGTAATTAAGTCTAAAGGTTTCAGTTTGAAGAATATGAATAGGGGATTTAGCTCAGTGGTTTTGCTGCCTGCTGCGCAAGAACAAGGACCCAAGTTCAATCCCCGGTACCAAAAAAAAAAAAAAAGAATAGAAGGTTCAGTGTTATTCATGTCAATATAATGCTTGAAGTATTTCCATAATACAGTTCTAGTTTCTAAGTATATTCTATGAGGCCTTTATTCTGAGTGTGGCTACTAAGGTTTTTTTCTGTCAATGATGACACTCCCAGCCCTGCTTTAGCCTCTTGATGTTGTCTTTCTCATCACAGCCAGACTTCTTATGTATCTGGAAATAATACGAAATTAAAAGTTCAAGGGCCGGGGATTCAGCTCAGTGGTTTCGGTTGCCTGCTGCGCAAGCGCAAGGACCCGAGTTCGATCCGGTACCAAAAAAAAAAAAAAAAAGTTCAAACCTCTATCTACCCTTCCACTCCTGTCTCCTGTGGTTTTGTTCCCAGAGATGACATTTGTCATATATCTTTAATACTTTCTTTTGTGCTTATATAAAATGTTTTAAGAATTACATAGCTTTAAAGACTTTTGTTTTATAAAAACTATCATCTCATATATAATTGTTCTGTAATACACTCTTTTTTGAGACAGGGTTTTGCTATGCAGTTCAGGCTGGCCTTGAACTCACTATGTAGCCGAGGCTGGATTTGAACTCTCCTGAGTGCTGAGATTATAGGTGTCTGCCACTATACCTAGCAGCTCTTTTTTGTTGTTGAATATATCCTGATACTCTAACTACTGAACTACTTATAGATTCAGGAAATTGCAGAACAGTACAAAGTGTCCTATGAACCCTTCACTTAGCTTCCTCTAGTGATAATATCTTAAGTAGCTGTAGTTCAATATCAAAACCAGAAAATTTATATTTGTAAATTACTGTTAACTAGACTACAGACCTCATTTAATTTTCACCTTAAAAAAAAAATCTGTGTCCACCTGGAGATGTGGTACACACCTGTAAACCTAGCACTCAGAAGCCTGAAGATAGAGGATCACAAATTTGAGTCCAGCTTGGGCAACTGAGCAAGACTCTCAAAAAATGAAAAGGGCTGGGAATGTACCTCAGTGGGAAGGCCCAGGGTTCAATCCCCAGTACTGAAAAAACCAAAAATCTGTATTTATTTGTGCATGTGTATATATATTTCTGTGCAATTTTAATGACATACAGGTTTGTGTAATCACCACTGCAATCAAGATTTAGAACTGCTGTATCACCATAAAAGAACTCTCTGTGCTTTGTATTTGCACCCCCTACACACGCACCCACCACTGTCCTGTCCCACATGTGTGCTCTTCATCTCTAGCTTTTTGACATTTGAGCTTGTTATGTAAGTGGAATAATATATGTAACTTTAATACTGACCTTTTTTTGGCACTGGTGTTATTCTGAAAACTATTCTTTATAACTTAATTCTAATTTTCTGTGTAATAACCTTTTAGGAACTAGGAAATTGGAATTCACTTTCTACTTAATCTCCCCCCCACACACACAGTAGCCCCAACACCTTTATTATTCTCACAGCAGCTGCTGTTCAGCTCCAACACATTGGTGCTTGACCCTGTGTTTCCACATCTTTTAATTTTTTAAATTTTGTTTTTGTGATACTGGGGATTGAACTCCTGGTCTTCTCACTGAGTTATATCCCCAACCCTTTTGTTTATCATCTTTTAATTTTTGTTTGTTTGTTTATTGGTTTTGAGATAGGGTTTCACTATGTAGCTCAGGCTGGTCTTGAACTCGAGGTGATCCTCCTGCCTCAGCTTCCCAAGTACTAGGATTACAGGCATGCACCACCACACCTGGCTCATCTTTTAATTTTTAAGGGCAGCCAGACATTTGGGTTTTTGTGTGAAATCTTCCACACAAATTTTGTGAAGTAATAAATTTTTAGAAAAGCTTTTTATTGAGATACAACTTAAATATGGAAAGTGTAGACAGATACTATAGGTATACAGCTTAATCCATTTTGTAAATTGCACTACTTTTGTTTTGACACAGGGTCTAGCTATGTAGTTTAGACTGGCCTTGAATTCACTGTGTAGCCTAGGCAGGCCTGGAACTAACGGTGATCCTCCTGCCTCAGCCTCCAGAGTGCTGGGACAACTGGTGTGCACCACCACGCCCGGTTTGAATTACTTTATGTAGCCCAAACAAACTGGACTGACTTGCAAGCAAGTCAGGTTTGCAACTGAAACTAAGACTATTTGGAGAATTTAAATAATTAAGAATCATCTTATAGGTAAAAGTGTCTTAAGGAAATGTTTTAGCTGAATGCATTGTATGGGCTTCATTGGGGTTACGATTCAAAGAAATCAAAGGTAAAGAACATTTATGGCTGGATGTGGCAGCACACACTTATAATCCCAGCACTCTGGTAGGCTAAGGCAGGAGGATCACAAATTCAAGCCCAGCCTGGGTAATTTAGACAATTAGTGAGACCCTATCTCAAAATAAAAAGGATGGGGATGAAGCTCAATGTAAAGGTCCTGGGTTTAATCCCAGTACTACAAAAAAAAAGTTATTTTAGATATGATAACATTTGGGTTTGTTAAACAGGGTTTATTTTGTTTCTCAAATAGACTTTATTTTTTTAGAGCGGTTTTAGGCTCATGGCAAAAATGAATGGAAGTTACAGATAGTCCTTTGCCCCACATACACACAGTCTCCCCTACTGTCAACATTGCACCAGAGTGGTGCACTTAGTTGTACCATTCACTGACACATCATTTTCACCCAAAGCCCATAATTTACATAAGGATTCATTCTGTGTTTTTTGACAGGTGTATAATGACTTTGTTTACCTAGATAATATCATATATGATCATTTTTTAAAAGTATTCTTAGCAGCATGCACTGAACAATTAATGTAGGAAGTGAGATGATTCTGGAATTTGCTTCAAAATAATTTCAGAATAGTCTGGAAAGTGAAGTATAAATGAAACATGATTGGCCATGTGTTAAATTGTTGAAGCTGACTAATGGTACATGGGAGTTTATAATATTGGTTTATTTTTGTATATGATTAAAATTTTCCATTTTGTAAAAATAGAACAAAAGTCCAAGCAACGGGCCGGGGATTTAGCTCAGTGGTTCCGCCGCCGACCTCGCTAGTGCAAGGTCCCGAGTTTGATCCCCAGTACCAAAAAAAAGAACAAAAGTCCAAGCTAGAGATGAAGCATAATTTTTCTGAATCCAAGATAATAGGACACACTGCTGGTGATGATGTAAATTCTGGAACCGAAGTTCATAAAAGCAATGGCATTTTCTTAACTTCATTTATAGGGCCTGAGAGTCAATATACTAAGACTGCTCAGGAGATTGTGAACATCTGTTACCAGACATTGACTGAGGTAGGTGGTATGGAGGAGGTCCCCTTGCATCTAACTCTCTGGAATCTTTTTGTTCTTTTGAGTAGGGAGCCTTTCTACTTTACCCTCACTCTACAGCCCCTGATTCCTTCCCTACTTTATTTATTTTGATTATCTGTGTCTTGACACTAGAATAAAACCTCCATGAAGACAGAGATATTTTTGTCTGTTTTGTTTACTTCTGTATTCCCAGTGCCTAAAATATATATTGAATCAATTCATTAATCATCTTTCTCAGTATGATGAGCATTTGACTCAACTTGAGAAGGATATATGTACAGCTAAAGAAGCAGCTCTGGAGGAGGCAGAATTAGAAAGCCTAGACCCAATGACTCCAGGTCCCTACACACCTCAGGTGAGTCTAAAGACTAGGAATTCTTCTCATATTTTTCTTATTGGTTTGGGATTTGGGAGCATGTTAACAGATGTATTTACTGAGATACCATTCTTTTCTGTCCTTCCTCTTCTTATGCCTTTCGTGTGCTTTCTTGTCATCTCAAAGGCTAAGGTGAGTGAGAGCCGCGGGTCTTGGTAGCCTTGCTGAATCTGGAAGAGGCTAAATGAGTGGGATGGGGCCTTAGTTGTTTAGGAATTTGGGAATTTCTGACCAGATTTCTGAGTGCTATAGCCAGAGGGATTCTTTTGAGTTTCTCTAGTTCTCTTATCCATAAATTTTGGGGTTTTAGGACATCCTCTGGAGTGTAGGTTGTTCAATTACAGATATGGGCCTTATTATTCCAGTGTATTACAGACACGTGATGACTTGTTCCCTTAGAAGTATCTCAGTATGCTCAGATGTCACCCATTTTCCTAGATTGACTCCCCCTCTTAGTAATAATGACAGGAAATATTTATAATGTTCTTAAATTTACATGTCAAAGACTAGAGAGCAGGATAAATAAGAAGTTTCTAGTCTTTCTGATATGATTGAACCCTTGAATATACTGATTATATTTCCTGTATGTTATATTCTTAGAGGGTTGGCATATTTGAATAATAGTATTTACCAGAATATACTGGTAACTGGTACTTGGTTTCTGTATTGGAGACACTCTGGTAGAGAGGGAAATACATGAGGTTTGACATAAAACAGGTCTGGGTTTGACTCTTAGCTCTGCCACTGTCTAGCTTTGTGATCTTGGGAAGTTAACTTAACCTCTCTAACTCAGTTTCCTTTTCTCTAAAATATACTATTCAAGACTGTTGTAAATATTACACAAGTTAATTTTCCTGGCACATAGTATAAATATTTGTTTCAGCCTCCATAAAAATTATCTACACAGTCCTCAGAATCTTTCAAATTTAACCAGATCTTTGAAGAATTCTCCCAACACTTATGGGAATATTTTTTATTCTACCCAGGTTTCACTTAGAATTTATAATGCAGCCCATCTAATCTCTGTTGGATGATTGCTGTCTCTGTGTCTCATTCATATACTTTCCCTATCTGTCTTTTACTCTCTTTCATCCCAAAACCTAGGTTACTGAGGGTCCAGGTATAAAGAACCCTCAGATACATCTTCAAGGTCCAGAACAAGGAAAGGCTCTTGGCTTGGAGTATGTGGGCAGATTGGGTCAAGGGGGATTGGGTGAGTGGTGTTGCCCAGGAAGGCCCTATTTGGTAACAGGCCCACAGCTTCCACAAGGTATTTTCTGGTAAGTTAAAGCCTGAGTATTAGCCATCCATCATTCTCCAGAGGAGTCTAGCCCCTGAATTACACATGGTTTGCTGACATCTAGCAAAGTCTGAGCCTAGTGCTGTGGTGAGTTAAAGCCTTGGGCCCAAAAGTCATTTTCCTTTCTTCCCTACCCCTCCCATACTACCTCAAAAGGCTGAGGACTTACCTGTTCTGCTTCCTGAGCAGTAGCTGTTGTTTAGAACAGTTAGAATGTTTCCTATGCAGAGTAAGGTACAAATACTACTTCATTTTTCTAGTTCACCCTCTTAACATTCCCTCCACTCATACATGCACATTTTAAGATAGCTCAACTCATGGCCTCTTAACCTGTGGAAGATACACATGAGTAACTATCCTTGCTCATTACTATCAAAACTCAAATGTTATTAGAAAAGTTTGCAAAAGTTTAACCTGTCATAATACAATTTGGGTTTATATAGAAGCATGACAGTAATCATACCTTATTTATGACTTCTAAATGGTGTTAGTCAATAGTGTATTTTCACTTGCCTATTTCCACCTAGCTTGTATTGTATCATATATTCAGTAATATTTCAAAATTGGTCACTTTCACAATTTCCCATACAGTCCTTACTTTCCATAGTAGGCTTTAAGAATTTGCAAAAATTTCATTCCCTCATTTCCCTTCTTCTGTTCCACACTGGTTTATCTGATCTTTAATGCTGTGAATTGTTTTACCTTTTTCTCCAAAACCCTCTAGTTAATCAGTCTTGCTTGTTTACTTTTAAAAAACACAAAAATAACAAAATCTATGTTTTCTGTTCATCAAAGTAACATTCACAGGGTGAAATTGGAAATACAAACAAGAAATAAGTTACTATCAGTTTCACAACTCAGAAAGAACATCAGTCATTAGTTGTTTTTTTTTTAATATGTGTGGTTCATGTTTGTATGTTTATAGATACTTTAAAATGAAATTGAGCCAGGCTTGGTGGTGCATTCCTATAATTCCACCACTCAGAGAGGCTGAGGCAGGAAGTCACAAGGTCAAGCCCAGCCTTGGGCAACTTAGCAAGACCTCAAAATAAAAAGACTGGGGATGTAATTCAGTTCAGAGGCCCTGGGCTCAATCCCCAGTATTGCTTAAATAAATACATGAATGAAATGAAATGAAATTGATCAGCAGGGTTTTGTGTCTTGTTCTTTTCACTTCGTTATGAGCATTTTGTCTGGTCCCTTTTATCATTGAATAGTCCATTTGTTAAATCCTTTTTTCCAGGGGAGAGATGAGGAAAGGGATCTATAATTTATCGAGTACTATGCATTGGGTATGCATATCTCTTCTCACAACCCTGTAAGGTAAATTATCACCCATGTTTTATACTTGAGGAAGCCAAGGGGTTAGAGAGATTAAGTAATTTGTTAAAGTTACTCAGTTTACAAGTGGTGGAGCCGGAACTCAAACTCAGGGCAATTTACTCCAAAGCTCATGGATTTTCACCATGCTCTTTTGTAGCATCCTCTGATGAGCTTATGAATTGTCAACATATTCCATGCTCTTACTGGAATTGAAATTCCTTTATCCTATTTCCTCTTAAATGTCTCTAAATCAAACATTCCAAATAGCACTGGTATGAAGCCCTGGGCCTAAAAACAATAAGACAAGACTAGAAAAAGGTAGGTTATTGGCCAAAGAGACTGCTAGAATATAAAATTGTCCCTTAGTTTCGATGTATTTCTGCTTTAGGCACTCTCTTTCTCTTTCTCTGTCTACCCCCCCATCCCCCACCCCCAATGCCTATATGCTAGAATAGGCAACATTTGTAAGATTCTAAGAAAAAATTTGTGCATAAGACTGTTCCAGACTTAAGTTTTCTCTTTAACTGGGTTATTCTGCATGACCTTTTCCTGCAGTGAATGTTCCAAAGGGGAGCACTCTGTATTTTTCCTTCCCTTGGTAGAAGCTAAATTTTACATTTTGTGCCACAGCCTCCTGATTTGTATGATACCAATACATCTCTCAGTATGTCTCGAGATGCCTCTGTATTTCAAGATGAGAGCAATATGTCTGTCCTGGATATTCCCACTGCTACTTCAGAAAAGCAGGTAACACAGGTAGGATACTGTTTTTCTCTGTGTGAGATTGGTAGTATGCCTGGAGGGTGAGGGTGAATGTTGGAAGTGATATATGATACACATCAAGGATGTCTGGGCCCCCTGGCCTTGGTAATGAAGGCTTAGAAATGTGATTTCAGTTGGAGGGGGAGAAGGGTTGGCAGGTCACATGACTGGTATAGTCATCTCTGTCCCTGTGGACAGAGTCAAGCACAGTAGAACTTGAGGGGAAGGTACAGTGTATATAAGTATATGAGGCATTAGAGCGTCCTAACAGGTAGCTAGAAAAACCAACTATATTCAGAGTCAGAGTTAAAAATAATAGGCCTGCTACTTTATGGTACAATCCAAATTAATTTTTTTTTTTTTTTTTGGTACCGGGAATCGAACTTGGGACCTTACGCTTGCAAGGCAGGCGCCAGAACCACTGAGCTAAATCCCCAGCCCCTCAAATTAAAATTTTATAAGGTTAAATTTTTTAAAAGAAGTATCAGAAGATACTCCTAGTCTGAAGCCTGAAATCTTGTAGCTATTCTTAGTCAGGGTTCCACTGGAGAGTGCAAAACCCAGGAGGGTTTTTCTGTCTGAAAGAATCCAACACAAGCTATAACAAAAGCTTAGGTTAGAAAGGAAATATATCCTTGTGATATAGTAAGAGTAGACCAAGGACCTGCCTGTTCTTTGTTTTTCTTAACCCTGGCCTTGATTTCCAAAGAATGACTGGGGGAAAATGCACATGCCTTGAGCTGTGTAAACAGCCCCCACTAGCAGTGGAGTTGGCTGAGCTATCAGGGAGGAGCATCCGTCCTGGGTGAAGAGCCCTTGGTGAACTCCTCCTACGGGCACGTCCTACAGTGATGTGCTATTTGTGTTCCTTACTCAGATGTGCCAGGGCCGAGATAGGCTGGGTGAGGAAGACTGATGTAGATATTGAAGGGTATGATGATGAGGAGGATGGGAAACTTAAGACTCCAGCCCCAGTGAGTATGCTTACAGAAAGCTTATGGTTATGTTATACCTTTATGTAATAGAAACCCCAGCAGTACAGGGCAGGCCAAATCCCCAGGTGATATCAGAGGGTCTGTAGTGAGCCTCTGTCTGACTTTAATCCTTGGGACCAGCTAAACAAGTCTGTCCCCCAGAATTACTTAACTTTTTGTGAGGCAGCAGGGGTCGGGGTCAAGGGGCTGGTGGTGGCAGCTTCTGGTCTCTTACTTGGTTAGTTGATGGGACTTTGACCCTATCCGGTCTCATTCAGGAAGGTGAAGATGGAGATGGAGATCTTGCAGATGAAGAGGAAGGAACTGTACAGCAACCTCAAGCCAGTGTTCTATATGAGGATTTGCTTATGTCTGAAGGAGAAGATGATGAGGAAGATGCTGGGAGTGATGAAGAAGGAGATAATCCTTTCTCTGGTAAGTCTTGCTTCTTTGCTCCTGCTCCTATATAGCTCACTATAGTGCCCTCAGGATTGGATAGGAAACTCTTGTCCACATATATTATCAGAAGTTACCTTATTTATTTATTTATTTATTTGGTACCGGGGATTGAACTCGGGTCCTTGTGCTTGCGGGGCAGGCAGTTGCCTTTTTTATTGAAGTCCCATTAATAGACCTGAAAGTACTGAGAATTCAATTATAGGATGATTATGTCCATGAGCTTTAAAGGAAGTAAAAAGAACAAAAGATGACAGTGGAAAAGGCAATGCCAAAGTAGCAACTTTGATTTGGATACTTGCTAAAGAAGAGAACAAAGTGTTATGAGTGGAAATAGGGAAGGAAAAGTAAGGAAAAAGATCCTGTTTGGAGGTACTTTCTGGGTTAATGGGGAGAATGTATTAGAGGAGATGGAAGAAAACATGAGTTGGACTGAGATGGAGAAGGGGAATTGTTATTTGGATTCAGTTTCTAAACTATAGACCTTGCCATTGTTGCCTCTACACAGTTTACAAGAGAGGTTTCTGAAGTGAATGATATAGGCAAGATGCCTGTGTAGATGTGTGCGGGGACTAGTTTTGCAAGACAAATCTAAAGATGTTAATTCTATTTGAGCATGATGGCACAAGGCTGCAACTCCAGCATTCTTAAGAGGCTGAGGCAGGAAGATTAATATAGAGTTTGAGGCCAGCCTGGACTACATACATGAGTTCAAGGCCAGCCTGGACTGTGTAGTGAGATGCTGTCTCAAAATAATGTTAATTAGGGCCGGCGATTTAGCTCAGTGGTTTCGCCACCTGCTGTGCAAGTGCAAGGATCCAAGTTCGATCCCCGGTACCAAAAAAAAAATGTTAATTCATCGAGTGTGGTGGCACAAGCCTGTAATCCCAGCATTTGGAAGATGGAAGCAGGAGGATCACCATGAGCTCAGGGCCAGCCTAGGCTACATAATGAGCTCAAGGCCAGCCTGAACTACATAGAGACCCTGTCTCAAAAAACAAAAACAAAAAACAAACAAAAAAACCCCACAAGGGCTGGGGATTTAGCTCAGTGGCACCGTACCTGCCTCACAAATGCAAGGTCCTGAGTTCGATCCCCGGTACCACCCCCCCCCAAAAGTTAATTCTGTCAAGCTTATCTTTTTTTTTAAAGCTTCTGTCTTAACTAGAATCTGTTTTTACAGCTATTCAGCTTAGTGAAAGTGGAAGTGACTCTGATGTGGGATCTGGTGGTATAAGACCCAAACAGCCCCGTGTGCTACAGGAGAACACAAGGATGGGCATGGAAAATGAAGAAAGCATGATGTCCTATGAGGGAGACGGTGGGGAGGCTTCCCATGGTTTGGAGGATAGCAACATCAGGTAATCGGCAGCAACATGCTTCAGGGCTGTGGCATTAATGGCCAGCTATGATGTCAAAGGGCCCAGCAGCAGATTGCTTTCATCATCAAACATTTCCTAAGGACCTACTAGGGCCAGGCACTGTGCTAGGCCCTGGGGATACTCAGAGGAGCAAGATATATCCTGCCCTAGAGGAGCATTCTTGACAAAAACAAATCATTACAGTGTGGTAAGTACTAAAGCATAATTAAATACAGAGTTCCAAGGCACCACTCTGAGGGGGGAACATCTCGCTTTGCTTGAAGTAATCAGGGAAAGTTTCACAGACAAGGGAACATTTGAACTGGGCCTTAAAGCTTGAATAGGAGTGTACTATAGATACTGTGTCAGCAAGTGAGTAGATGAAACAATATATTGAAGGGTACAGAAATATAACATGAAGCATGTTCCACAGCAAAGGGAAGTTGTTGGAGATTTGAGATCCTAAAAGTAGCAAAGAATTATATTGTAGAGGACCTTAAATAGCATCCTTAAGACACTTGGAGTTTGTCCAGTAGGTAGTAGGAATCATCACTTTAAGGAAAGGGAAGTAACACCAACTTTGTATGTTAGCTTTCTCCTAGGGTAAAGTGGGACAGATGATGAGGATATCAACAGGGATTTGTCAAGAAAGGGAGAAAATGAAGAGACATTTATTTAAGAGTTATTTAAAAGGTAGATAATTAGATTTAGGAAATAGATGAATAATGAATGGGAATGTCACTGAGAACGAAAACAGGAAGAACAGGTACTAGATGGGGTAGAAAAGGAGGGAAAAAGGAATTTACTACCAGCAGTTTTG
>NW_004624903.1:1776664-1787658 GCF_000247695.1 Heterocephalus glaber
TGAGAAAACGAAAAAATGGAAACAAAGTCTTTGTAAATAGGGAGGGATGGAGGGGTTGAAGGGAGGGTAGGGGGAGGGGAAAAATAATAACCAAGAGATTATGTAAAGGTGCATATCTCCAATGATGAATGTCATTATGTTGTACACCTAAAATGTACCAATTAAAAAAAATATGCTCTGGGTTCAATGATCAGTACCAGAGAGAGACAGACAGACAGAAACACATATACCACAGAGAAGTAAAATCAGACCTTACAAGAATTTTTTTTTTTTTTTTTGGAGTCAGGGTCTTGCTATGTAGTTTAGACTGCCTTTGAACTCACTACATATTCCGGGCTGACTTCAAACTCGTGATGATGCTCCTGCCTCAGCCTCCTAAGTGCTGGGATTACAGGCATGTGCCACCATGCCTGGCCTAACAAGAATCTTTGGATTTTTAATTAGCAGGTCTCCAACAACCTGAGCTAGCAAAAGTAGTTTTAGCAGTCAGAAATTGGAATCCAGCCAGGGGTACAGTGAGTAGCAGTTGGGAGGTGAGGAAGTGATAGAGATTGACTACTCTTTCAGGAAGCTAGGCTCTGAAGAATAAAAGGAGTTTTAAGATGAAAGATAACTATGCTTCCACAGGCTTAGAGGAAGAAAGCAATATAGAGGGAGTTGGAAAAGGCAAAAGAGACTACTTGTTGGAAGGACTTGTGGAAACAGGAGGGGATGTTAGTGAACATAGAGAAATTTCATTATGATGAGAGATCTCTTTAAAGAATGGGTGATATTATAGATCAGTGTATAGATAAGGGAAATGGGAAATTGAAGGAATTCACATTTCATAGCTTCAGTTTCCTTTGTGAAATAAATAAGATCACCTTTGTGTCCAAATCCTTTTATTTAAGCATTTTTGTTTTTTATTTTTTAATGTCACTGAGTGAAATGGGAGCTGGACCTGACTAGAAAATGAGATGGAGCTTGAATAAAGCATTGAAATTACTGAGGGAAAAAAATTACAAACTGGAAACAAGGTCCATCAGTAGCAGAGGAGTCAATCATAGTATGTCCTTTCAGTGAAAAAATAATGCACCTGTTAATGAGGAAAATCTGTATGTGCTAATATGGAAATATACTCTTTAAAAATTATAGAAATGCTGGGCATGGTGGTGCACACCTGTAATCTCAGCACTGGGGAGGTTGAGGCAGAAGGAATGCCCTGAGTTTGAGGCCAGCCAGTTCAAGGACAGCTTGAACTGCATAGATGAGACCTTGTCTCAAAAAAAATATATAATAGAATAGTAGGAAGGACTTGATTTAATTTGTTTGGGGGCACAAAGGGATATAAATCTACGTTTGCATACTTTTTAAATTTAAAAAATTTTTTCCTTTTTTTTGAGACAGGGTCTCACAGTGTAGTTCAGGCTGCCCTTGAACTATGTAGCCCAGTCTCAAACTCGAGGTGATCCTCCTGCCCCAGCCTCTAGAGTGCTGGGATTACAGGCGTACGCCACCATGCCCAGCTAATTTTTTAAAACTTTGTTAGTACATGTTTTCACTACTATGTTTGCATAAAGATTATGTAAAAATTGGGCAAGATGCACCTTAGACTGTTAACACCTGTAGGAATTAAATAGAAGGGGGAGGGAGGTTTACTCTGCACTCTAAACCCTTCTACTTAAGCATTCTTTTGGTTTTTATTTTTTAATGGTCACTGAGAAAAATGGGAGCTCGACCTGACTAGAAATCCATCAAAAGATTATTAGGTGTTTAATGCACAAGTGAGACACTGTTAATTTAAAATGGTACCAGTTTGGGGTGTGTGTGTGTGTGTGTGTGTGTGTGTGTGTGTGTGTGTGTGTGTGTGTGTGTGTGTGTGTGTGTGTGTGTATGGTTTATGTGTTTTCTCCAGAAGTGCTTAGGAACATAGCTGTTAGGGTATAGAAGAAGGAAAGGTAGTTTGGGTGAAGACCTGGTTATCAAAGATAGATTGGTATAGTTGATTTCAGTAATATTTCTTGACTACTCTGTACCAATCTAGTGTTGGATAAGTTCATATAAACATGTGATAAATGATAAAATACACACAGCTTATTTCAGAGGTACAGAGGAAGGCATGTAAGTCCAACCTTGGAACTAAGGGAGAACTTCTCAGAGACAACTATTAAGAGCTAGCCAGACAGGCACTGGGGATTGGGAATGGGTATCATTCCATGCAGAGAACATGGCATGTGCAAACAATATGGGACTGTAAATAGCAAGGGATAGTTATAGCATGGTATATATGAAAGGAGCTGATAAGAACTGAAAGTGTAGGGCCGGGGATTAGCTCAGTGGGTCCGCCACCTGCCTCACAAGCACAAGGTACTGAGTTCGATCCTAGGTACCAAAAAACAAACAAAACTGAAAGTGTAGAATTAGCTAGGGTTCAGATCCTGGAGGGTTCCCTATGTTTTGCTAAAGAATTTGGATTTTATTCTAAAAGCAATAGGGATCTATTGAAGGACATGGATCACTGTAGCAGCAATTTAGAATGTGAATTATATGAGAACAACACTGGAAATGGTTGTGACATTCATTTAGGCAAGGCATAATCCAATTGTAAGGCAGGAACACTGGGCAGAGGTTTGTTTGTTTGTTTGTTTTTAATAATAAGCATCCTTTTATTTGCTGACTGCCATTACAAAAACGCATTACCTAAGGGCCGGGGATTTAGCTCAGTGGTTTCGCCACCTGCTGCACAAGCACAAGGACCCGAGTTCGATCCCTGGTACAAAAAAAAAAAAAAAACAACTCATTACATTAGCAACAAAAATGTCCTGATTTGATGTCAGAGGCAGTTACTCCCCCAAAGTGTTAAGTAAAACAATATACAACGTCAGTATTAAAATGTTAAATTTTACATTGTCTTTACCACTTTGATCTTATGAACAACTGAATTGAGCAAAATAAGGTAAAAGATTACATTTTATCTTCAGGAATGTAAAGGTCTAATTATTCAAACAGTTTTTATTATAAAAGTAAACTGAAGGTGTCTACAGAGTTGGCTTCTTTTTAAATTTTTCTTTTTCTTTCTTTTTGGTACCAGGGATCAAATTCGGGACATTGTGCTTGCAAGGCAGGCAGTGGAACCACTGAGCTAAATCCCTGGCCCTAAATTTTTCTCTTTAAATCAGTAGTCTAACAAGGATTAAAAAAGACAAAGCTCTGTTCAGTGTTTCTGACAAAGTAGAAAGGGTGAAAACATAAGGCTTTAATTTGCCAAAATATAATACAATGCTTTCTGTTAACCTCATTTGAACAGTTTCACTGGGCAGAGATTTAAGAGAACTTAGGAGTAGAATCTGTAAGATGTGGTGACTGATTAGATGGGGATATTTCAGTCAGTTAATATTCATTGAATCTAATGAGTGTCAGGCATCATTTTAGATGCTCTGAATATAGCAATGAATAAAACAGTCCTTTCCCTCAGAGCTTAGAATTTCGTAAGGGAGGTAGATAAGAGTAAGAGAAGTACTGTGAAAATAAAAGAGAAGTGAAAGAGGGTAGGTGAGGACACTAATTTAACGGTCAGAGATGGCCTTACCGAGTAGCTGCTATTGACATATAAATATGTATTACCTTGGTAAAGTTTAAAACACCTTAAAATTTGAAAAGGAAATTGGATGTGGTATTGCATGCCCATAATCCCAGCACTCTGAGGCAGGAGGATCACAAATTCCAGCCCAGCGCAGACAACTTAGTGACTTAGTGAGACTCTGTCTCAAAAATAAGAAAGGGGCCCGGGGGTTTAGCTCAGTGGTGCCGCCGCCTGCCTCGAAAGCAAAAGGTCCTGAGTTCAATCCCAGGTACCAAAAAATAAAAAAATAAAAATAAAAAAGGACTGGGGATGCAGCTCAGTGCTAAGGCCCTGGGTTCAACCTCCAGTACTGAAAATGAATGAATGAAGAGGTAAGCCTGGGGATAAGACTCTGGTAGTCACATGTATGTCCAGGGTCCTGGGGTCAATCCCCGACACACAATAAAAAGTATAGATAAACAAGGAAAGAACCATAAAGCCAGGCACACCTGTGATTCCAGCACTCAGGAGGCTGAGGCAGGAGGATTGCTGCAAATTTGAGGCCAACCTGGGCTACACAGTGAGTTAAAGGCCAGCCTAAACTACATACCAAGACCTTGTCTCAAAAAATATACTAAAAAAACCCATAAAAACTGACCATAGCCAGGCATGGTGGTGCGTGCCTGTAATCCCAGCATTCTGGGAGGCCGAGAGGATTCTCAAATTCAGTCCCAGCCTGAGCAACTTAGTGAGACCTTGTCTCAAAATACAAAATTAAAAATGGTTGGGGAGGGCCAGGGATTTAGCTCAGTAGTTCTGCCGCCTGTCTCGCAAGCACAAGGTTCTGAGTTCGATCCCCAGTACCAAAAAAAAAAAATGTCTGGGGATGTAGCTCAGTGCAGAGGCCCTGGGTTCAGTTTCCAGTACCACAAGAGGAAAAAAAAAAAAGAACTGGCCACAGAGTATGTGGAAATCAGTATACACTGCTTTGAGGGAAACTGAAAGAGTTTCAAAGAACAGAGTGGTCAGCAGTGTTTACTACTTTCAGAAAGGGCAATCAATGCCTTAGATCTGTCATTTGAATCTGGCAATTGTACCAATCTGGTAAAAGCAGTATCTTCGGAATGGTGGGTGCAGAAACCAGATGGCAGGTGTGTTGAAGAACTGACTGTGAAGAAGTAGAAATATCTTCTGGGAGCTTCATTTGATAAAATAATAGCTATCATTTATTGTGTCAGCCTCTGCAGAGAACTCTACTTAGTTGACCTCATCTAACCTTAAGCCATCTATGAGATATAGGTATTATTTCCATTTTACAAATAAATAAACTTGTTTAGGACCATACAGGGAGAAGTATTAGCCTTGGACTGGAGAAACACTAGTATTAAGGCCACAACCAGGAGTGGTGGCACATGCCTGTAATCCCAGCACTCAGGAAGATGAGGCATGAGGATCTCCACAAGTTCGAGGCCAGCTTGGGCTACACAGTGAGTTCAAGGTCAGCTTGAACTACATAGCAAGACCATGTCTCAGAAAAAAGATATATCTATATCTAGATACATAGATAGATCTATCTATCTGTCTGTCTGTCTATCTATCTATCTATCTATCTATCCATCTATCTCGTGTACCTATAGTCTCAGCTACTTGGGAGGCTGAGCTAGGAGGATCACTTGACACCTGGAGTGTGAGATCAGCCTGGGCAACATAGCAAGACCTTGTCTCAAAAAAAGAAAAAATATAACTTTCCCCTTCCCCCACACAGCTTTGAGGATAAACAACTGCTATATTGGTCAAAAAGCAGTGATAACTAGGGCTCAGTTCAGTCCTCTTCAGTCAGAATATCTAGGGGAGTAGAGTGGTAGTCTATATTATATATTTTACAGAGGCCCAGGTGATTTTCTGCTTTGCTGGGGATGAAAACCAGGCCCTTACTCATGCTAGGCATGCACTCTACCACTGAACTACATCCCCAGAACTACAAGTGGTTCTTATCTGAGAAGTTTGGGAAACTGATCTAATTAATGTTACCTTATGAATCAGTTTTTAAACTCGTGTGCATCAAAATGGATTAAGGATTACCTTATTATAAATTTAAATTCCTGGACTTGTAAGATGCATTTATAGTATGTACACCTATAAATCTCATGTAGATAGTCATAAAATAGGGCTGGGGATTTAGCTCAGTGGTTCCGCCACCTGCCTCGCAAGCGCAAGGACCCAAGTTTGATCCCTGGTACCACAAAATAAGTAAATAAATAAATAAAATAGTAACACCACTTTTAATAATCCTAACTGTTTGGTAAACATAAGTACTTTAGAAGAAATACAGTCAGGGCTGGGGAATTTAGCTCAGTGGCGCCACGAGTGCCTTGCAAGTGCAATGTCCTGAGTTTGATCTCCGGTACCAAAAAAAAAATAGTCACAGTTTTTTGGTTTTGCTTTTTTTCTTTTTTGGTACCAGGGATCGAATTTGGGTCCTTGAGCTTGCAAGGCAGGCAGCGGAACCACTGAGCTAAATCCCCAGCCCAGTCACAGTTTTTTAAATGATCAAGTATAGTGCATATTTAACACTTGCTTTTTGATTCATAATAACATAGTAGTGAAGTTTTTAAAAATAATGAATTGCTCTTAATATTTTATAGTTTATCTGTGTGTAAATATCATGCATAAACTATTAAGATTACATATAAATTCTGCAAGTTGGTTTAACTTGATATAAGACTTTCAAAATCATTTCTTTTAAATTTTGCCTGTATAGTTTTGGATTTTCAACATTTTGGAGACTCAGAATCTAGTGTTTACAGTCAGCACTGCATTACAGCTTTTCAACTTAGTTAAATATCCATTCATTCTGATTTACATTAAAATAAAAGTATGTTCTTATATCCTGTGTTTGTAACTGTATCACTTTGTCTTAGTTACTTTTTCTCTTGTTGTTGAGATAAAATACCCAACACCCAAAGTTAATGGAGGAAAGCTTTATTTGGCTCAATTTGTAGAAGTTCAGACCATAGTGGACTGGCTCCAAGGCAGTGGCATGGCAGAGAAGTAGTTCACAACAAGCAGTCAGGGGAGAGCACATTAGTCCTCTTTCTGTCCCTTGTATTTTATGCAGGCTACCCACAGTAGGGCAGGTGTAGCACTCACCCCCTTAATCCTAGCCAGAACTATGCTAAACCAGTAGTCACACACCCTTGATCCCAGCACTACACGCTCTGGATCCAGTCACCTCTAAAAAGCACCCCCATGACTGCATGAGGCTTTGGGGGGACATCTAGACACAAACCATAACATTCCACCCCGACCCCCCCGCCAAGGACTCATGCACCACCCTTTATGCAAAAAGCATTTAGTCCATCTCTAAGAGTTGCCAAAGTCCTAACATATTCAGCATTGCTGACAAGTCCAAGTCCAAAGTCTCTTCTGAGATTTAAGGTAAATTCTTAGCTGCAAGTCCTTGTATAAATGAAAAGAAAGTTAAAGACTTCCAACATTTAATGGCACAAGATAGACATTTCTATTCCAAAAGGTACAAATAGGATACAAAGGAATGGGACTAATGCAAGTCCAAAGTCCAGCAGGGCAAACATTAAGTACTGTAGTTCCATGTGCAGAATCTGAGGCAACTTGTGGCAAAATGTAAACTCCAAAGGGCTCAGATGGCTGTGCCCTTATGGTACTGCCAGAGGTCCTCTCTTGGGCCAGCTCCGATCCTTCCTTGAAGTTTTCCACAGACGATCCACGTTCTTGGCTTCTCCAAACTTCTGGGGTCTCCATGGCACCTTTGGCTTCACATTCACAGCTTCACACGCTACCCTATCAAGGGCACACTGCCTGGCCTCCCAGGCCGCCTTCTGAAATCTGGGTGGAAGCCTTTATGATCCCACAACTCTTGCATTCTGCATGCACCTAAACGCAGTACCATGTGGATGATGCCAAGGTTTGCCACCAGCTGGAGCGGTAGCCAGGCTTCCTTCTCTCTTGGCTATAGGGGTCAAGTGCCTATGAACCAAATCCCAAGGAACAACTTCCCTAGGATGTTGCCATTCTGGAATGTGCTCTGGAATGCTCTGGGGCTCTCTTCTCAAAGCAAAATCTTTCACCTTTGCAACTCTGAGGCTACAAAGGCTGGAGTCCTGCTGGTTCATTTTGTTGGGTTTTTTTGTACCGGGATTGAACTCAGGACCTTGCGCTTGCAGAGCAGGTGGTGGCACCACTGAGCTCAATCCCCAGGCCCCTGCTGGTTCTTATGATATCCTCAGGCTATCTTTTCTGTTGTTCTGAAATACTTGGCTTTTTCTTGCTAGTCTTTTCAGCGACCAGTTTCTCCTCTGTTCCATCTTTGCAGGCCACAACTTTACTGGAACTTCCTTTCTGGCCAAACTCAAAATGTTTTAAATCATTCTGCTGGGCTCTTTGCTCTTTACTCTCAACATAAATCTGGCAAAAAGCCCCCAACAGTAGCCATACCACTGCCTCAACATTAGACTGCCTTGAAATTTCTTCTGCAAGATTACTTAGTCCACTGCCCTTAATCTCAGTCTCAAACAGTTTCTGGACACAAGAAAAATGCAGACAAACTTTCTGCCAAGCTATAACACACATTGTCTGAAGTCCAATAGCCAATGCAGTCCTTCGAAGCAGAAACCTACTGAGCCTGGTCTCTACTGGCATCATTTCTGTCAGCATTATGGTCTTCTGAGCTCTGACCAGAATCTTCCATCAAGTACAGCTTAAGACATTCCAGGGCTGCTTCTTCAGCCAACATCTCCAAACCTTTCTAAACTCTTCCCACAAGCCAGTTCCAAAGGTTCCTGAACCACATAGTTAGGTACAGTCACAGCAATGACCCCAAACTCCCGGTACCAAAATCTGTGTTAGTTTTCTTGTTGCTGAGACAAAATACTTGAAACCCAAAGTTAAAGGAGGAAAGGTTTATTTGCCTCATAGTTTGTAGAAGTTTCAGTTCATAGTTGGATGGTTCCAAGGCAGGGTGGCATGGCAGGCAGGGGTGGGAGGGGGCATTGCAGAGGAGAAACAGTTCATGGAGGCAGAAGGCAACAAAGTAGCAAGCAGCAAGTGACAGCAAGCAACAAGTAGGACAGCAGCCCTCACACCCTTAATCCTAGCATTACACCATGAATCCCAGCATCATATCCTTGATCCCAGCATCACACACCCTAGATCGAGCCACCTCCAAAAAGCCCCACCTAGGGCTGGGGATTTAGCTCAGTGCCACCACGCCTACCTCTCAATCCAAGGTCCTGTGTTCAATTTCTGGTATGGGGGTGGGGACTAAGCAAAAAGCCCCACCTATGACCAACCACATGAGGCTTGGGGGGGGGGACATCTAGATATAAGCCATATATGAGTAAGACCTTCCATTAAAAAAATTGACTCATCCTATAAAATATGAACAGGCCGGGTGTAGTGACATACACCTGTGATCCCAGCACTTGGGAGGCTGAGGCTGGAGTGTTGCTGCAAGTTCACGGCCAGTTTGGAGTACATAGAAATGCTGTCTCAAAAATCCAAATTAAATAACTACATAAATATATATGAATGAAGCGGTGAACCAGTAAACAAATCTACATTTTGATAGGTAGAGGGAATATCATATCATTAATCACAAAATTACCCTCTCTCCCTGTGTTTCCATCCTGTGAAATCACAACTACCTTCTGAGCAAAAAAAAGGCTATATTATAAAATTGGAAGCAAATATATTAGATGGTCAAGACTGGAGAAATTATTACTTAAAAAGGAAAAAAAATTATGAATAAATAAAGGAGAGATGACAGGAAACTAGAAGGTAGACTTTTGGAGATGGAGAAGAGGATCAGGGAGACAAGGGAGGAAAGGAGGAGAAAGATAATGGGATTGAAAATAATAAAAATAAACCAGGCATGGTGGCTCACACTTGTAATCCCAGCACTCAGGAGGCTGAGGCAGGAGGATTACCGTGAGTTTGAAGGCCAGCCTGGGGTACATAGTTCAAGACCAGCCTAAACTACAGTCTCAAAAAAGAGTTCAAGGCCAGCCTAGACTACATAGTGAGACCCTGTCTCAAGACAAAAAGATCAAAATGTGTCAAATGTATGTACCAGTTTCCCAAAATGAACCTAACCATTTTGTATTACTAACATGCAATAATAAAAGAAAGTAAGACTGCTAGGGTGCCAGAAATACTTTTCTTCAATTGTTCCAACTGTAGAGCAGAGTATATCAGCAGTAAGTATAGCAGAGACTATTTTAGACCATGCACTTTCTAAATTTCTTTAAGGTTTTACATATTTGCATATCTTTTTATTTTTTCCTTTTTTTTTTTTTGAGACAGGGTCTCACTACCTAGTTCAGGCTGACCTTGATCTCATTATGTAGTCCAGGTTGGCCTTGAGCTCAAGGCAGCTCTTCTGCCTCAGCCTCCCGAGTGCTGGGATTACAGGTGTGCGCCACCATGTCCAGCTTGTGTATCTTTTAAAATAATATTAATATAGTGCTAGGCACAGACTATGATCACATGTGCAAACATTTAAACCAGTAACCCACAGTGGTGGAGATTGAATCAAGGGCTTGGGTACATGCTAAGATAGGCAGATGTTTTGTTTCTTTATTTCTTCCCCAACACACCTCCAGGTTAAGATAAACTTTTACAGTAAACAAAAGTTTTAGATTACCAAGGTGTGGGGGAGTACCTCTTAGATGTGTTTGGGGGAGCTCATCAGAATTTGGGAGAAAATTTCTTTTAAAAGCCTCCAGGTGGAGCCGGGCATGGTGGCACACACCTGTGATCCCAGCACTTGGGAGGCTGAGGCACAAGGACTGCTGTGAGTTCAAGGCCAGCCTAAGCTACATAGTGAGTTCAGGGACAGCCTGAACTACAAAGGGAGACCCTGCCTCAACAATAACAACGACAACAACAACAAAGCCTCCAAGTGATGGGGAAACCTTCCCCTTGACCTTTTCCAATTCTTGATTTCAACAGTTTGATGAACTTTCTGTAGTGTTTAATTTCTTGGGTCTTGACACTTAAAACCAATTGACTGCTACCAAAGAGAAATTCTCAACATCTTACCTTTTTCTGTTCTATCAACAGAATAATGTATGTTAACCTGTTGAGGTATAGACAATTTGAAAACGTAAAATATGATAAAAGCTGTAGATCCTTCCTCCAGAAAATATACATGTAGACATAAGGTTTTATATAATATCAGGCATATTAAGACACTAAATTAAGCCAGGAGTGATGGCACATGCCTGTAATCCCAGCACTCTATGGGCTGAGGCAGGAGCATTGCAAATTTGAGCCCAGCCTGGAAACATTAGCAATTTAGACCCTATCTCAATCAATAAACAAACAAATATATAGGGCTGGGGAAGTAGCTCAGCATAAAAGCTGTGGATTCAATCCCCAGTACTGCAAAAAAAAATAATAATAATAATAATAATAA
>NW_004624903.1:1824515-1844537 GCF_000247695.1 Heterocephalus glaber
AATAAAAGAATTTAATACAAAAAAAAAAAAGATAGGGAAAGGACTCTGAGTAGTAGCTGGAGGGGGACATGACCTTTTTTTTCTTTTTAAGACAGAGTCCTGCTATGTAGTTCAGGCTAGCCTTGAACTCACTCTGTAGCCCAAGCTGGCCTTGTACTCACGGCAATCCCCCTTCCTCAGCCTCCTGCATGCTGGGAATACAGGCATGCACTACCACATCCAGCTTGGGGACATTCCTCTTTTTTTTGGTACCAGGGATCCAAACTCAGGACCTTGTGCTTTGGAGGAAGGCACGGTACCACTGAGCTAAACCCCCGGCTGGACAATACCTTTTTTATCTCTAGAAGTTCGATTTGTCTTTTTTATATCTTCTGTGTCTCTACTTAATATGTTCAATTTTTCCTCTATCATCTTGAACATATAGAATATAGTTATAATAACTATTGTCCTTGTCTATTAACTTTTTACCTGTGTTATTTCTGGGTCTATTTTTATTAGTTCGCTCATTATATTTTTAATTTTTTATTAATTGATTTTTTTCCTCTTTGTGGATCATATTTTTATGCTTCTTTTCATGCCTGTTAATTACTTTTTATTGGATGCCAGACATTGTGGGGCTTTTTGTTGTTGTTGTTTTTTATGTTTTTTCGGGGAGTTTTGTTGTTTGTTTTTTGCAGTACTGAGAATTGACCCTAGAGCACACTGAGCCCCCCTTTAATTTATTTTTAGAGAGGGTCTTGTTAAGTATCTAAATTTCCCATGCTGGACTCGAATTTGCAGGCCTCCTGCCTCAATCTCCCAGAATGCTGGGATTACAGGCATATACCACCACATCCCATTGATACCATGAAATTTACCTTATTTGGTGCTGAATTTTTATTTTTTTACTATTCTAAACATGCTTAACCTTTGTCCTGGGAAATTGTTAAATTACTTTGAAGCAGTTTAATCTCTTTTTTGCAGGGTTTTTTGTGTTTTTTTTGAGATGGGGTCTCACTATGTAATTCAGGCTGACCTCGAACTCATCGTGATCCTTCTGCCTCAATCTCCCAGAGTGCTGGGATTACAGGCGTGCACCACCATGCCTGGCATAATCTTTTTTTTTTTCTTGCAATGCTAGGGATGGAACCCAGGCCTTGTGCATGCCAGGCAAATGATTACCACTGAGCTACTTCCCAACTCCTAGGTAGTTTCTTTATGTCCATTCCCTGACCAGTCCTCAGCTGAAAACGTGACAGGCATCCTCTGCAAATTTCCAGTGCTTTCTTTCTGTGCAACAGTCGTGTTCCCATTACTGTGTCTTGTAAACTTTAGCTACTTTGGCTTCGCTGTGCTCCCAGCTCTGTCTTCTCAGCTCAGAGAGACTGCTCAGCTCTGCTTGTGTTCCTCCTCCCTGCACTGTGCCCAAGAAACTCTCTTCGGGCAGTATGCTAGGGCCTTCATAAGACTCCAATGTCTGGAAACAGTCGATTCATATAGTTTATTTCTTTTTTTGTTGCTGTTGTTTTAGATGGTAGGGTAAATTACTCTTGGCAAGAAGCAGAAGTAGCTCTGCCTTTTTTTGTGAAACTGAGGTTTGAGATTTCAGAGACTGGGTTTTTTTCTGGGCAATCAAGAAGCCCAGGAGCCAGCCATGATAGCCCATGTCTATAATCCCAGTACTCTGGTATGCTAAAGCAGGAAGATTGCAAGTTCCAGTCCAGCCTGGGCAATTTGACAAACTAGTGAGACCCTGTCTCAAAAAAAAGCCAGGCATGGCAGTACATGTATGTAACCCCAGCACCCTGAGAGGCTGAGGTAGGAGGCTCACAAGTTCCCACCCAGCCTAGGAAAATTAGTGAGACCCTGTCTCAAAATAAAAAATAGAAAAAGGGGGGGGGCGGAGCTGGGCATGTAGCTCAGCACCAGGGCCCTGGGCTCAATCCCCAGTACCGCCAATAAAAACAAAAAAGAAGAAGGAGAAGGAGAAAAAGAGTAGGAGGAGGAAAAGAAAAGAATGAGGAGGGAACTAGGCCATGAACGGTCCTCCCTTGTGAGTGAAATGTGGGCCCTATTTATAAGAGGTTTCCCACAGCATTTGGCTTGCTTGCTGTTCTGCTTTCTGCCATGTGAGGACACAGTGTTCCTTTCCTCCAGAGGATAAAGCCTTCACCATACAACCAAACCTGCCAGGGCCTTGATCTTAGATTTCCTAGCCTCCACAACTATGAGAAATAAATTTCTGTTCTTTATAAACCCAGTCTTGGGGGGGGGGGCGCAGAGGGCGGGCCGCGTGGCGCCGCCGTAGGCTCCTCCCGCCCCGCCGCAGCTACGAAGGCGCGGCCCGCCACTCCCGCCCGCCGCCGCCCGAGAGCCCGGGTTTCGACAGACTTCGCCAAAATGCCATCCCAAATGGAACACGCCATGGAAACCATGATGTTTACATTTCACAAATTTGCCGGGGACAAAGGCTACTTAACGAAGGAGGACCTGCGAGTACTCATGGAAAAGGAGTTCCCTGGGTTTTTGGAAAATCAAAAAGATCCTCTGGCTGTGGACAAAATCATGAAGGACCTGGACCAGTGCCGAGACGGCACAGTGGGCTTCCAGAGCTTCTTTTCACTAATCGCAGGCCTCACCATTGCGTGCAATGAGTATTTTGTAGTGCACATGAAACAGAAGGGAAAGAAGTAGGCAGAATTGAACATTTACTCCTGCCCAGTTGAGAGTTCTCCCAAAGGGCCACTTACGGAATCTGCCCCTCAGTTTCCCCATGTATAAAGATTTCATGAGCAGATCAGGACCCTTAGAAAATGTACAGATAACATCCAGCTCTCATTGGACAAGCAGAGAAAGGAAAGTTAGTTAAATGCTAGATAAGCTTTTGATTTTTATATCGTTTGCATCCTCTAAATAAAATCTTTTTTTTAGTTCCGGAAAAAAAAAAAAAACCCAGTCTTGGCTTTTCTATTAGCAGAACAAAACAGACTAAGATAGAAATAAAAAATGAAGTGGGTTACTATAGTTGAAGAATCATCTGTAAAATGAAGGAATTTGGCCGGGTGTAGTGGTGCATGCCAGCACTCAGGAGGCTGCCTGAAGTTCGAGGCCAGCCTGAGCTGCATAGTGAGTTCAAGGCCATCCTGGATTACACAGCAAGACCCTGTTCCAACAAAGGAGAGACGGGAGGGAGGGAGAGAGAGAGAGGGAGAAGGAGAGAGAGGGAGAGAGGAAGAATGTGGATATTTTTCTTCAAGGAAATTGAGAAAGTGTAGAAATTGGGAGGCCAGAGAGTCAGATAGTCATCCACATTAATTTTGGAGTTTTCTAGCTGATGACAGGACATGGGGTAGGTAGGAAAGAAAACTGAAAGCTTGTTTCAAAAAATTCTTACTAGGGCCGGGGGGGTTTAGCTCAGTGGTTTTGCCGCCTGCTCCACAAGCACAAGGACTCGAGTTCGATCCCCAGTACCAAAAAAAAAAAAAAAAAAATCTTACCAAGTAGACCAGAATGCTAATTTTAAGGTTGTATACAACGTTATAAAATCAGATACCATGAGCCTTAAAGGAACAGAATTTTTTTCCTTAGGAGCAGTGGATTTGGAGATAGGGAGCTAGGAGAAAGCTTCCCTCATCCCCTCCCAACTCCCTGTCTCCATGATGCAGAAGGTGAGAGAAGAAGCAGTCTCCTTCAGGAGAGGTCTGCATCGAAGTAGGGCCCTGGAGAGAGTCCCAGTTCAGTTCAGGCAGGGACTGGAAGGGGAAATGTGAAGAAAGCCAGGATACAGGGCCATTTGCTTCTCATTGAACAGGGTTCCTGGGAAAAACAAGTTCAGATGTCCAGGGAGGAAACAAAGCCTGTGGAGCTTTAATATTAGTTCTGACCTCTTTTCCAGTCTTGTGAAGGTGGCAGCACCTTTTCTGTTTTCATTCTTTCTTTAATGCCATTTTTAATGTGTTCCTTTGTAACCGCTTTTAGTTTCACTTGAACATGCTTTCTGTTTAAAAGCCACATGATGAGATTGGCATATCTTCAAGTAAAAACACTCTTTAGCCTTTATAAAATGTGCTCTCTGTAGCTAGAACCTTGTTATTCCAGTGTCTTGAGTCATGTTCCAAAATGCCAAATTGTTTCTCTGACAAATAGCCATGCATTCACCACTATTAGATCTTCCCTGCTCTTACAGAACCCTGCTTTCAGTTGGAAGAATTGGAAATGTCCCTTATGCCTTATGCTCCCAAAGTCTTCTGCTTTTGCCCAGGCCCCGTGTGGAGAAGTACTTTGCAAGTTGCTTGTGAAAGTGCTACTCAGCCTTGTATAAGGCACTGAGAGCAGATGGAGGTCACCCTCCAGATTCACAGGTTGGAAAAACAGCATATCATTCCTTTTGATGACACTTTACACAGTCTTTAACTTTTATATACGGAATTTCTGGCATAAAAACTAAAATCTAGGGTGGGGAATGTACCTGTGTCATAGTGCTTACCTAGAACATGCAAGACTCTGGGTTTGATCTCCAGCACTGCAAAAAAAAAAATCTACAAGAAGATATGTAACAAAGAGTAAGTTTTCCTTTCTTCTCTATTCCCCAATTCACTTCTCCCTAGAGGCAACTATAGTTATCAGTTTCTTATATATCTTTCCAGAAATATTCCACATATTTATCAACATGTATCCATATATTCCTCTTTTTATTATTTTAAATTTTTTGATTTTATGAGACAGGGTCTCACTATGTAGCCCAGGCTGTTCTTGAACTCACAGCAGTTCTCCTGCCTCAGCCTCCCAAGTACAGTATATTTCTCTTTTTAGAAAAAATGAATTGTAGCATTGTATTCCTGCTGTTCTGCACATTGCCTTTTCCACTTATCTTTCCACAGATCTTTCCAAGTCTGTCTAGATAGAAAATTGCCCATTGTTTTTATAACTGCATAGTATTATACTGCTAGCTGTACCATAGTTTATTTGACCAGTTTCCTACTGGTGGACTTTAATAAAATTACTTCCACTTTTTGCTCTTGCAAACAATGCTTCAGTGAATTTTTCAGATTTTCTTTTGAGATAGGGTCAGGCTATGTATTCTAGGCTGGCCTACAATTGTCCATCCTCCTGAGTGCTGCATTTGAGGTGTGTGCCACCACACCAGGCTCTTCGTGAATATTTTTGTATGGGTGTCATTTCAAACACATATTTGTAAGCTGTATGTAGAACAAATTTATAGAATATATGACAAATAAATGTAGAATGCATTCCTCAAAGTAGAATCTCTAAGGAGTATAGCACTGTTCCCTTTTGTTGGCCATGAGGAAACTATCCATGAGAAAACTGATCTCTGGAGCACTATGGCAGCAAGCCATCTCCTTCATAGTCTCTGCTATGGCTGCCGAGAGCAACTGTTTCTACTACTTTGGTTTTCATTTGAAGACTCCTACCTCTTCTTCTGTGGAGTATGTGATAAAAACATTTTGTCTAGTGGGTCTTTATGAATCCTTCACAGAGAATGCTTTGTATCTGTTGGGTAATGTGCCTGGTTCAACTTATTTTCTTTTTCTATTAGTACATGTTTGTGGTACATCATGAATACATTCATTGTGGACAGTTGGTACATGTATATGCAACATCTTAATTCTTTTTACGTCTCCTTCCCCTCTCCCTCTCCTCATCCTTCCAGCTCTTAGTCCCCTTTCCATTTACCGAAGATCTATTTTCCTACTTCCTATTGTATTTTATTTTGCTCTTTGAGTTATTTATAGTTTGGGTTTCTCATATAAGAAAGACCATATGGTTTTTAAGCTTTTACCTCTGGTTAATTTAACTTAACATAATGGATTCAAGGTACATCTATTTTCCTACAAATGACTCAAGATTATCCTTCTTTGTAGCAGAGTAGTATTCCATTGTGTATAAGTACCATTTCTTTCTTTCTTTCTTTCTTTCTTTCTTTCTTTTAGACAAGGTCTCGCTCTGTAGTCCAGGCTGGTCTTGAATTCATTATGTAGTCCAGGCTGGCCTCAAACTCATGGTGATCCTCCTGCCTCAGTCTCCCAAGTGCTGGGATTATGAGCATGTGCCACCATGCCTGGCCTCACATTTCCTTTATCCATTCATCTGTTGATGGACATATAGGTTGCTTCCAAGACTTAGCTATTATGAGTTGTGCTGCTGTAAACATAGGTGTATGCATTATCACTGTAATATTATGTCTTTAACTCTTTTGGGAAAATACCTAGAAGGGGAATAGCTGGTTGAATAGAATTTCTATTTAAAAATTTTTGAACTCAGGGCCTTCACACTGAGGTACATCCCCAGCCTTTTTTTTACTTTTGAGACAGGGTCTTGCTAAATTGCTAAATTCCCTAGGCTGAGTGCAAACTTGCAATTCTCCTGTCTCAGCCCCCTAGAGTGCTGAGATTAGAAGCATGCATCACCACACCAGGCTCTTTTCTACATTCTTTTGTTGTTATTGTTGTTTCTTTCCTTCTTTTGGGGGGATATTTTTCCTTTGGGACAGGGTCTCACTATGTAGTTCAGGCTGGCCTTGAACTCACTGTGTAGCCCAGACTGGCCTTGCATTCACAGTGATCCTCCTGCCTCAGCCTCCTGAGCGCTGGGATTACAAGTGTGCGCCATTATGTCTGCCCCCTCCCCCATTCTTGTACTTATCTTCATAAACCTGGTTATGTAAGCCCTCTGCTGACCTCCTGACATCTTCCTTCTCTTTTCCTCTTTTTCTTTCACATATTTCTTCTGTTCCTCTCCTTCCTTCTTATTCTCCTTCTTTTTTCTCCATTCTGCTCCCCTCCTCCTCCTTCTTTGTGATATTCCTTTGAGGTGTCAGCTTGGCTAGTCTACAGTCCCTAGTTATTCAATCAAACTGATCCAGGTGTTGCTATGAAGGTATTTTTATTTCTTATTTGTATTTCTTTATTTATTGCAGTGCTGAGGATCAAACCCAGGGTTTCACACATTCTAGGCAAGTGCTGTACCACTGAGCTACATCTTCAGCCCTGAATATACTTTTCAGATGTGATGAAAGTTCCTAATCAGTTGACTTTAAGTGAGGGAGATTATCCTGGATAATCTAGATGGGTCCAATCCAATCTGTTGAAAGGCTTTCAGAACAGGGTTGAGGTTTCCTCGAAGAAGAAAAAATTCTTCCTGTGAACAGCAGCTTTAGCCTGTGCCTGTGAATGCTAGCCTGCTCTTCTCTGTGGCCTGCCCTATGGATTTTGGACTTGCCTAGCCAACCCTCACAACTGTGGAAGTCCACTTTTTGCAACAAATCTCTTATTATATATCTTCTACTAGTTCTATTTCTCTGGTGGAGCCTTGACTGGTAACATCTTTCAAGTATTTTCTCCATCTACTCTGAGAACTCATTGCATTGTAAGATAAGCACAGTAGGGCCCGGGACTTAGCTCAGCGGCACAGCACCTGCCTGGCAAGCTTGAGGTCCTGAGTTCAATCCCCAGTACAACAACAACAACAACAAAAAGACAAGCACAGGAAAAAAAAAACCCTTTTATCTGCTCCTCTTATCTGTTCACCAATTTCAGTGAGTACTTACAGAGCACTATGAGCTGTCATTGCCTCTGACAAGAAGGAAAACATTTTGCAGGTCCCAGGAAGATTTCCCCAGTGTCAGGAGCAATGTGCAAGAATTGTCAAATAGAACCATGCTAGTGTTGGTTGCTTGATGCCAGACTGCTGTTAATTGCACAAAAAAGAAAATAAAAAATGATTGAGCATAAAAGTGTGAGCAAAGTACAAAATAAATATCTATGAGTCCATACTAATATAAATACGTGATTGAATACACAGATAAATAAAGGAGGGAGAAGAGACAAATCTGCAGTGGAGGAGAATTCCAAATAATTTGTGGAAATACTATACTCTGCCCTCAAAGAGGTGGAGCATTGCTGTATTCCTTAGGCATGGGCTGCACATAATGACTTCCTTCCAAAGAGTACAGTATGGAAGGGGAGAAAAAGGAGTAACTTTACAGTGGAGAAACCTGATAAACACTGCCTTAACCAGGTGATCAAAGTCAACATCAACTGTGAAAATCATGTTGGTAGTATGTATACTAGTTATGATGTAATAACAGTGGTCCTTTACCTCTATGATCCTCCCCCATAAACCAGTCTAATCATGAGAAAAAGATCAGAAAACTCCTACTTGATGGATGTTCTACAAAATACCTGACCAGTACTCTAGAACTATCCATCAAAAATGTTCAGCAACAATAAGGAAAGTCCAAGAAACTGTCACAGGCAAGAAGAGCCTCAGGAAAAATGATAACTAAATGTAATGTGTCCTGGACGAGATTCTGAAACCCAAAAAGGACATTGGGTAAAAACTAAGGAAATCCGAATAAAATACAAACTTTGGTTAATAATGATGTATCAGTACTGATTCATTATAATAAATACATCATACTAATTTAAGATGTTAATAGCAAAGAAAACTGGATGTAGAGTATATGAGAATTTTCTGTACTATCTTCTCAACTTTTCTGTAACTATTCTAAAAATAAAGTTTATCTGTGGAGATACAAAAAAGATCAGTGGTTACTAGAAGTTTGGGGGAAGGGAAGGTTGAATAGGTGGAACACAGGGAATCTTTAGGTTAATGAAACTATTCTTTCTGTATAATAGTGTAATGAGAGATAATTATCATTGAATATTTGTCAAAGCTTATAAATGTGCAATACAAAGAGTGCACCCTAATGTAAACTGGAGACTAATAATGCATTAATATTGATTTATTAATTATAACAAAGGTACCACACTATTGCAAGATGTTAATAATAGGAGAAACTCTGTTGGGGGTATTAATGAACTTTATGTAATATATGCTCAATTCTGTAAATCTAAAACTGTACTAAGAAAATTAGGTCTACTAGAATAAGTGAGCAAGCCAGGCATGGTGGCACATGCCTGTAATGCCAGCACTCAGGAGGCTGAGGCAGGAGGATCACTGTGAGTTTGAGGCCCGCCTGGGCTACACAGTGAGCTCAAGTCCAGCCTGAACTACCTCAAGAGTCCTTGTCTCAAAAAAAATAAGTGGACAGAAGAGTTAACTAGACATTTTCCCAAAGAAGATATACAACTAGCTAACAAGCACATGAAAAGATATTTAACATTATTGAGCCAAGTGTGGTGGCACCCACCTATAGTCCTAGCTACTTGTAAGGCTAAGGCAGGACGACTGTTTGAGCCCAAGAATTCAAGGCCAGCTTGGAAAACATAGCAAGACTCAGTCTCAAAACAAAACAAAACGGGCTGGGGATTTAGCTCAGTGGTTTGGGCGCCTGCCTTGCAAGCACAAGGTCCTGAGTTCGATCCCCAGTACCAAAAAAAAAAAAAAAATCAAAACAAAACAAAACAGGGAGGGGAAGGGGAAGGGGAAAGGAAAGCAGGGAAAGGAAAAATTATGAGAAAAGGAAAAAATGGAAACAAAGTCTTTGTAAATAGGGGAGGGTGGAGGGGGTGAAGGGAGGACAAGGAATGGGGAAAAAATAAGAACCAAGATACTCATTTAATGGTACAAGTACCCAATGATAAATGTAAACGTATTCTATACCTAAAATGTACCAATAAAAGAATTTAAAGAAAAAAACAAAACAAAACAAAAACAAAGGGTTAGGGTTGTATTTCCCTAATGACGTTACTGGTCACTAGGGAAATATAAATCAAACTCACAATGAGATACAACTTTACAGCCATTAACATGGAAAAAAAATCCTAACAAAAAGATCTTAACAAAAAAAAATAAAAACATGTTGGTGAGGATGTGGGGAAATTGCAACCCCTGTATGTTGCTGGTAGGAAAAAGTTTCAGCTACTGTAGAAAACAGTTTGGCAGCTGCTTGAAAAGTTCTGTTAAAAATAGAAGTATAGCCAGGTGCTGTGGTACACACCTGTAATCCCAATACTCAGGGAGGCTGAGGCAGGAGGATTGAAAGTTGGAGGCTAGTGGGCAATTTAGTGAGACTCTGTCTCAAAAAAGGGCTAGAGAATGTAGCTGAGTATAAAGGCTTTGGGTTCAACTCCAGTATAGCAATAAATAAATAAATAAATAAATATCCTCTATGATCCAGCAGATCTACTCCTATGTTTATACCAAAAATAATTGAAAACAAGTATTCAACCCTAAATTTGTACACATATAGTCATAGCACCAGTATACACAGTAACCTAAATGTAGAACAGCCTAAATGAACTGAATATCAGCAGTTAAATGGAGTGTGTGTGTGTGTGTGTGTGTGTGTGTGTATCGTACTGGAGATTGAACTCAATGCCTTTGCATTGAGGTACATCCTAGCCCTTTCTTATTTTTTATTTTGAGACAGGGTCTCACTAAGTTCCTAAATTGCTGGGACTAGGCGCGATTTTTTTTTTTTTTTTTTTTTTTTTTTTTTGGTACCAGGGATCGAACTCGGGAACCGCTGAGCTAAATCCCCAGCCCTAGGCTTGAATTTTTGATCCTCCTCCCTCAGCCTCCTAGAATGTGAGGATTACAGGTGTGTGCCACCATGACTGGCTTACTGGAGTTTTTAAAAAGTGGTATATATCTATATGATAGAATAGGGCTGGGGATTTAGCTCAGTGGTTCTGGTGCCTGCCTCGCAAGCGCAAGATCTCAAGGTCGATCCCCGGAACAACAACAACAACAAAAAGTTATTGATATATGTGATAGAATATATATAATTTTTTTGAAACAGGGTCTCGCTATTTAGTTCAGACTGGACTTGAACTCACAGCAATCCTCCTGCCTCAGCCTCCCAGGTGCTGGGATTACAGGTGTGTACTATCACGCCTGGATCCTATACAATAGAATATCATTCAACTATAAAAGGCATAAAGTACCAAAACATGTGACAACATGGATGAACTTCAGAAACTATGCTATGTGAAAAAAAGACAAACATAAAAGTAACATATTGTACAATTCCATTTGTATTAAATATTGAGAACAGGTAAATCCATAGGCCAAAAACAGAGTACTGGCTGCCAAAGGCTTAGGAGAGGGAGAAATGGGGAATAACTGATTAATCCTTTTATGCCTAGTGTTCCATTTTTGAAACAGTACATAACAGTGAAGCACATTAAAATTTTTTCTCTTCAAATTCTTGTTCATATGCATTTCATGCAAAAATTTTAAAAATTGCAACCTTCAGTATAAATGGGTTTCCATTTGGGGTGATGAAAAGATGGAACTAGATAGAAGTGATGGCTACACAGCATTGTGAATATACTAAATTCCACTGAATTATACACTTTAAAATGGTTAATTTTTTGTTATGTGAATTTCGCATCCATTAGGAACATATAAAATGCAGAGCAGGAAGAAATACTAGCTGCTTTATTTATTTATTTATTTATTGTACTGGGGATCAAACTCAGGACCTTGCACTTGCCAGGCAGGTGAGGCACCCAAATCCCCAGCCCTATTCATTCATTTCTGAGACAGGGTCAACTATGTAGCTCAGCCTGACCTTGAACTCAGGGCGATCCTCCTGCCCCCAGCCTCCCGAGTGCTGGGATTACAGGTGTGCGCCACTATGGCCCACTAGAGCTCCTTAAAAAGAAGTCCAGCTGGACTCAGTAGAACACACCTGTAATCCCAGCACTTTGAAGTCTGAGGCAGAAGGATTGAAAGTTTGACCCCAGCCTGGGCAGTTTAGCAATTTAGTGAGACCCTGTTTCAGAATAATAAATAATGTTGAGGATGTAGCTCAGTGCAAAGGCTCTGGGTTCAATCCCCAGTACTGCAAAAACAAAACCAAACCAAAAAGTCATCAAAGTAGTATTTTGATTGAGCCAATTTATGAATCAATTATCAAACATTTATTGTATGCACATTAAATGCAAGGCACTGAGAGGCAGTAGTAGGTATATAAACCAGGTGTTATGGAAGTGAGGAGTGTCACAGGTCACAGCCTGGAAGTGTTTGAAGAATGAGTAGGAAGGGGAAATGAAGAGAGGAAGAAGGTCATTTTAGGTAGCGAGAACAGCACAAGTGAAGTTATGGAACCAGGAGATAAAAGGTGTGCGTGTGTGGGGGTGCACATGCCCGTGTGTGCAAGAGCACAGGGAGTAATTACAAGTGGTTTCATCTTGTTACAGCAAAAATCTCAAAATACGGTAGGATGTGGCAAGTACTGGGATTTAAAGCATGTGTGTATTGGGCTGGGGATTTAGCTCAGTGGTTCTGCTGCCTGCTACGCAAGCGCAAGGACCCGAGTTTGATCCCTGGTACCAAAAAAAAAAAAAAAGGCATGTGTGTATCACAGGCTTACATTTTAGATAAATCCCTGTTACAGGGTGAAGTCTAACTCCACACTGGATTGGAAAAGAAACAAGACTGGAGGCAGGGAGGCTAAGTAGGAGGCTGTTGCAGTAGTACAGATGAATTATCAGGACCTGGCTGGGTTAGGTGACACACGCTTATAAACCTAGCACTCAGGAAGCTGAGGCAGGAGGGTTGAGAGTTTGAGCCCAGCCTAGGTGACTTAGCAAGACTCTGTCTTGAAAAAAAAAATGTAATAAAGGGCTAGGATATAGCTCAATGTGAAGGCCCTGGGTTCAGTATCTAGTATCACAAAGAAAAAAATTATCAGGGTCTGAGCCAGGCACAGAAGGGATAATTGGGATAAAGAGGAAAGGTTAAAATCAAAAAATGATTAGAAGGGCCAGGGATTATTTAGCTCAGTGGTTCCACTGCCTGCCTCCCAAGCGCAAGGTGCCAAGTTCGATCCCAGTACCAAAAAAAAAAAAGAAAAAGAAATG
This sequence comes from Heterocephalus glaber, assembly GCF_000247695.1. The sequence continues at coordinate 1,837,289 of NW_004624903.1, forward strand.
ATTAGAAGATAAAATTAATAGGACTCCAGGATTGAATGGATATTGGTGGCAAGGGAGAGTCAAGGATGACCCCAGGTTCCAGTTTTGGGTGATGGAATGTGTACTTACCAGAGATATTACTTGGTAACAACAGAGGCTGGCTAAGCATAAGAGGCATTAAAAAAAAATATTGGAGGGTCCCACAATTGTTGGAAGAGCTGAAGAATCAGGCTGGAGGATGAACTTTTAGGAACAATGCCCCAACTGTTGCAGAAGTGGCCAGATGATACAAGTTCCCTGACCCCGAGCACAAGAAGAAACTGCTACTGCTGCTAGCTACAAGAAGTCAACCTTGAAGACACTGGAAATTCCCTGACAGCACAAAGGGGGTGGGGGTGGGGGAGGAGGAGGTGGGGGAGTGGAGGAGGGGGAGGAGGAGGAAATAAAGAAAAAAAAAAGGAAGCTCCACACAGCAAATTTCTTCTTGTTGCTCAGTTTTTTTCCTCAGTTCTCAGTCAATCTTGTGCAGGTGTTTCTGATCCTAGCCTGTCACTTGACTGTGTCTAGGCTACAAGAAAGAATGGCAAAGACTTCTGACTTGTTTTGCTTTGTTTTTGAGACAGAATCTTGCTCTGTAGTCCAGGCTGGCCTCGAACTCACAGCGATCCTCATGCCTCAGCCTCCCAAGTGCTGGGATTCTTTCAATCCCAACTCCAAGTAGCAAGAGTTTCTCCTTTCCTAAGGGAGGAGTGTGGCTGTGTCTGTCCTGATTGCTCTCCATCCCTTAATTACATGGTAAGAATTGTCACTCCTAGAAAGCTCCCATTGGTTCTCATTGTGTCACCTGTGGGTATTAGTGTACAGCAGTGTTACTCTGGCTGTCGGTCCAGTTGTATTAATAAACTCTTCCCTGACCTAGCTTACCTCATGTTTCTTATTTTCTTTTTTTTTGGTACCAGGGATCGAACTTGGGACCTTGCACTTTCGAGGCAGGCGCTGGAACCACTGAGCTAAATCCCCGGCCCTTATTTTCTTTCCTTTCCTTTTATTTTTTATGGTACTGGAGATGGAACCCAGGGCCTTGCACATGCTAGGCAAGTGCTCTACCACTGAGCCCAGCCCTTTTTGTATTTTTTATTTTGAGATAAATTCTCATTAAATTATCTGGGCTGGTCTCAGATTTGTGAACTTCCTGTCTCAGCCACCCAATTAGCTGCGATTTTTTGTGTTTATTTAGTAATCATACATATTAGGTAGGGTAACATCCCAGACCCTTCACAGTTCTTAACAAAACATTGGGGGAAATGAACATTTAAAGTGGTGGAATGAGGAAGAGGAGACAAAAAAAGAGCTCAAACAGGAACGGCCTTAGAAGTCGCACAGAATAACCAGGAAACTGAATGAATTCAATGTGGTGGAAACCAAGGAACAAAAACATTTTAAGGAGGGAATGATCATGTTTCAAACTCATAGAATGGTCCAATAATATTAGAAAGGCTGGATATGGTGGCAGGCACCTTAGTCCCAGCTACTCAGGAGGCTGAGGCAGGAGAATTGCTTGAGCCCGGGAGTTCAAGGCCAACGTCAGCAACGTACCAAGACCCCATCTCAGAGACGGGGGAAGGTGGGAGAGAGGGAGGAGCTATTAGTTTTGGCAGTTTGGAGGTTACTTTGCCAAAAGGAATTTCAATGGAACCACTTTTTGGGAGATTGAGGCATGAATGGCTGCAGAGAAGGAAGTAAAGACCCTAAATATATATCACTACTATTTGTAGAAGCTTAAGATGAAAAAGCAAGGAAAGAAATTGGCACCTCATGAAGATTCACAATCAAGGGAGAGTTTTTAATGGGTGAGACCCAAGTATGTTTGAGGCTGAGAAAAGACACCACAGAGTGAAACTGGAGAGAGCAGGGACTTAATTGTGCAGGGTTCTGAGGAGATGGGAAAATACGGCATTTGGGGCACAGGTAGATATGTGGAGCTTGAACAAGAAGATGGGATAGAGGTAAGGATGGATGAGTGTAGTGGTTTGGAGAAGTTCAGCTAAGGCTGAAGACCATGTATTTGGTCTAATTTTGTGATTCATATGGTTTTGTGGATTTTCTCTAGCAGGATACAAGCATCCAGATGAAGGAGGGAAAAAGGTGATTTGCTGCACCACCCCAAGGATGGAGGCTTGTAGGCTGATGTGGCATGCTTGCAAAGGAAATCGAAGGTGCTTATGAGAGAATAGTTTAGGTGACCAGGAATGGGTTACAGAAAGTAGAGAAAGGAAGGAGAAGAGGCCAGGAGGAGCTGACAGTCTGGGAGAAGATGGAGGGTTCCAAGGACTAATGGCTCCATGTAAGGTAGGAGAACCTCGCATGTGGCCGAGGGCTTGTGGAGGCAGGAAGGAAAGGGGATTGTGATCAGAGTGGAATTCTGGAGTTAAGAGATGTTATAAGTTCTGCACCACAACAAAGTTCAAGATATGGTGCTTCGGGTATGTGTGACTTAAGTGGAATTGAGGGGGATGGGACTGAGAAGTCAGTGTTGTGTCATCTCCCGAGATGAGACCCCCCCCCGAATGAGTGCCAGGAAGTAGAGTAGAGCAGGAGATCATGGGCCAGGTGCCAGTGTCTTTACTTAAGGAGGTGGGAGTGAAGAATATATAAGAAATTGCTATGCAGACCTTGATAGAGGGCATGGCCATTTTAGCTAGAGGGAGAAGGCTGAGTAAACGCATGGCTGGCTGTTTGAAGCAGTCTGGTCTTTTTAAAGGAGTGAAATTGGATTAGTGATGCCACTTGTGAGCACGCACAGGGAGACTTGGCAGCAGATGAAGCTGGATTAGTAGGCAGAGCTGACATATGGAAGGCCTTGCATACTAAACTGGATGCTGCACAAGCACCAAGACCTTTTAAGTACAGTATTGACTTAATTCTGGATTTTCTTTTAGATTTTCTAAGGTCGAGTGTGGAAAGTTACAGTCATGGCTATCACTCCACAGACCATTTGCAATTGGTTATAATTGCCCAAGCCAGTCTGAGGGGAGTGGCTTTGGCAGTGGAGGCGGAGGATGGATTCCAGAGCTATTTTGACATCCCACGTGTGCTCCAGTAGCTATACACCCTTTCACCTATTTTAAGTATGTAGTATGAGGCATGCTGGGTTTTTCCTTTCTGTTTATGGTCTTTTATGGCCCAGCTCTTCACCCAAGGCAGCTGCCAGGACCTTTGAGGATAGGATCCCTATCACTAATACCTCTAATCTGCTCACTATATAGGGAAGGGGATGAAATTATCAAAGGCACTTTGGTCTCAGCTAACATCTTAGTTACTTTTCTCATTGCTGGGACAAAATATCCAACACTCACAAGTTAAAGGAGGAGAGGTTTATTGTAGCTCACAGTTTGTAGAGATCCATAGTTGGCTGCTCCAAGGCAGGGTGGCATGGCAGAGGGGCATTGAGAGGAGAAATAGTTCATGGCAGGGCAGGAAATAGTGAGCAGCGAGCCTCCCTTTTCCTTTTGTCCTATCCAGGCTACAAACCTTTTGAGTGGTGTCACCCACACCCAGGGTGGGCCTTCCCATTATCTACACTCAGAACAATGCTAAACCAATCAGTGGAGCAATTTAGTACCACACACCCTTAATCCCAGCATCGCACACCCTAGGTCCAGCTACCTCCCAAAAGCCCCATCTGTGTGAATATGAGGCTTTCGGGGAATATTTAGATACAAGCCATAATGGTTAATTTATTTTTCTTTATTTGTTTATTTTTCTTTATTTTTAATGTTTGCAGTGATGGGGATCAAAGCAGGGCTTCATGCATGTTAGGCAAGTGCTCTACTCCTGAGTTACACCCCTAGCCTTTTTTACTTGCTTTTGTTTCCCTCTTTCACATCCTTCAGTCAAACTGAGGGAAGAAGTTGATACCTCGAACATTATGTGTTTTGGTTGTTTTTTTTTTTTGGTACCAGGGATTGAACTTGGGTCCTTGCGCTTGCACATCAGGCGACGAAACCACTGAGCTAAATCCCCAGCCCACCTTGAACATTATGGAATCAGGTTGTTTCACATTTTTTCAATGTTCTACTGCTAGAATACCATATGTGGCAAATTGAGAGGGCTAATACTGTATAAGAAAGTTGAACTCAGTATGTGAAACTCTGATAGCTCCTGCTCATTAGCATACTCCCTCCTTTTTCAGGGTTATTTATTGCCATTTGAGGGTAAGCAGAATTCTAAAATGGCCCGCAACATTCCACCCACATTTGTGAAAACACACCTTCTCCCACTTACTTATTAAACACTAATCTAGGCATGGGTGTGAATGGACTATGCTTTTATTTATTTTTATTTTTATATTTTTTGAGGCAGGATCTCACTATGCAGTTCAGGTTGGCCTTGAACTCACTATGTAGCCCAGACTGGCCTCAACCTCACAGTGATCCTCCTGCCTCAGTCTCTATGCTGGGATTACAGGCATGTGCCACCACGCCTGGCAACTGACTTTTTAAAATAGGCATAATCCTGAGTGAGTCTGACACAATCAGATGAGCTCTTAAAAGGGACTGGGCTCGGGCCAGGGATTTAGCTTAGTGGTTCCGGCGCTTGCCTTGCAAGCGCAAGGTCCTGAGTTTGATCCCCTGTACCAAAAAAAAAAAAAAAAAAAAAAGGGACTGGGCTCTTCAATCACAAAAATACTAAGCTGGGCGTGGTGGCACACGCCTGTTATCCTAGCACTCAGGAGGCTGAGGGAGGAGGATCACTGCAAGTTGGAGGCCAGCCTGGGTACACAGGGAGACCATCTCAAACCCATCCCCCCAAAACACAAATACTAGCCAGGTTTGGTGGCACACACCTGTAATCCCAGCACCCTGGACTACGGAGCGAGACCCTGTCTCAAAAAAAAAAAATCCACTTATATGGGGTAACTGAAGTCAGATTCTAGAAACAGTAGAAGGGTAGTTACTAGGGGTTGTGGGGGGATGAGGAGGGTTTTAAAAATTTTTGTATTGTTTTTATGGGAAGGATTTCAGTTTTACAAGATGAAAGTTCTGGAGAGCTGTCACACAACAATGTTAAGATTGTGCACTTTCCTAAACAGTATACTTCAAAATAGTTCCAATGGTAAGTTTTGTTTTGTAGTTTTTTACTACAATATAAAAGAGGCAGAGGCATTGGGCTCTTTGTGGGGATATCCTACATTGGAGGGGAATCTGACGCCAGGGAAATTCCTCATTGCTGATTTAGAAGTCGGAGGAATACGACAGGTTTGAGGGATTGAGAGCAGCACAGGCTGGCTGCCAACCAGGGCCTAGGAACTGTACTACCACAATAGCGAGGAACTAAATCCTGCCACAGCTACAGGAGTTTAGAAGAGGACCCTGAGCCCCAGGTGAGTTCAAAGTCTAGCTGACACCTTGATTTCAGAGGGTGAGACCTTGTTGAACAGACGATCTAGTTAACCTGTAATGTACTTAGAGGCCTGATCTGTGGAAACTGTGAGAAAATAAATGTGTGTTATATGTTTTTCTTTAATGAAATTTTTATTTATACACCATATCCAGAAGCAGATATATAAATTCTTAGGCAATTTATTTCCAGAAATGTACACAAAATTACTCTTCTTTACAAACCAAAACACATACTCAAATCAATAGACTTGAGATATTTCATTTGTTCTAAGTATAAATGGTCCACACCTTATTTGAAACACAGAAAAAGGGTTAACTAAGGCAGTATGACTGCAGATATTAATTTCACAACACATCGATATGACTATGAAATTTCCTTTCAGCCGTGCATGGTGGCACACACCTATAGTCCCAGCACTCAGGAGGCTGAGGCAGGAGGATCACCACAAGTTTGAGGCCAGCCTGGGCTACATAGTTCAAGTCTAGCCTGAACTACACAGTGAGACCCTGTCTCAAAAAAAAAGGAAAAGAAAAAAGAAAAAAAGTTCTCTCTCCCTGTTTACTATTATCTTTTTTCTTTCTTCTTTTTTTTGGTTTATTTTATTTTATTTTATCCCATTCACCCCCTCAAGCCACCTCCCCTCCCTAAGTACAAAAGCTTTGTTTCCATTTTTTCCTTCTATTTTCACTTTTTTTTCTTGTTGTTTTTTGAGACAAGGTCTCACCATGTAGTTCAGACTGGCCTTGCACTCACTATGTAGCACAGGCTGGCCTTGAATTTGAAGTGGTCCTCCTGCCTCAGCCTCCTAGTTGGGAGAGCTTTCTTTTTTATATTTGAAACCTCTGGCTTTTTAAAAAAAATTTAATTTAATTTGATTTAATTTTTTTTGGTACTGGGGATCAAACCCAGGGCCTTTGCATGCCCATCCTCTTTTTATTTAGAGACAGGGTCTTACTGAGTTACTGAGTTGCCCAGGCTGGACTCAAACTTGTGTTCTTCCAGCCTCAGCCTCCAAGAACGCTGGGATTACAGGTGTGCAACACCTCACCTAGCTGTAAAATTTCTTTAATTCAGCTGTCTGCAAATGCATACAAGTGCAATCCTAGCTACTCTGGAGGCTGATGCAGGAGGCGATGTAGCTCAGCATTCCTTGGGTTCAATCTCTAGTGCCATATTTTTTTTTCTTTAATCCAACATGTATACATATTCTAAAATTCTATAACTTATTATTTTTGGTAGTTTTGGGGATTGAATCCAGGGCCCCATTCATGCTGTAGGAAAACACTACTATGGTGCTACATCCTCATCACTTCTCTAGGAGTTTTTCATGTCTGGATGTAGAGTTTGGAACACTTTTCAGGAAGAACAACTACATATTTTGCCATGTTATAACTGTTTAATAAAATGGATGTTTTAGCCAGGCATGGTAGCCTATGCCTGTAATCCCAACACTCAGGAGGCTGATGCAGAAGAATTGCAGCGAGTTTGAGGCCAGATGAGGCTACATAGTGAGTTCAAGGCCAGCCTGAACTACATAGAGAGACCCTGTCTCAGAAAACCAAAAGTATCTATTCTCCATTATGTTCATTATTTAAGATTTGGGTTGCTGGGCGTGGTGGCACACCCCTGTGCTCCCAGCACTTGGGAGGCTGAGGCAGGAGGATCGCTGTGAGTTCAAAGCCAGTCTGGGCTACATAGTGAGTTCAGGGCCAGCCTGAACTACCAAGGGAGAACCTATCACACACACACACACACACACACACACACACAAAGATTTGGGTTTCTCACAAGAGAAACAATGTGATATTTAAACTTGTGTGTCTTCACATGTGTAAATACCAAATAGTTTCTCTGGTGTGAGAAACTG